>JANCMC010038415.1:3329106-3786776 GCA_024363005.1 Charaxes varanes
CTTTTAACTGAATATTTCCAATGGATTGATAAAATTTCGACTAATAAGTGTCTACGTCCATATTATATAAATACATATTTATACGAATATACTCGTATGTATTAAAAATTAAGTTAAGTAATAAATAAGATTTTTATGACTTAATATCTACATTATCCTAAGACTAAAATAGTGGCAAAGAGCGTGTCAAGACACGCTTATATACAAGGGTTCCGTATCCTTACGCGATAAAGTTATTTCTTAAAGAAAATTCAAAATTTGTTGTCCTATTTTACTCAAAATAATGAGTTTTATTTTGTCATATCAACATGGAAGAATTCAATTCTTTGCTTTAGGAGGGACCACTTTGCGGACGGACAGATAGACGTACCGACGGACGGACTCAGCGAAATTATAAGGGTTCCTGTAGTACTACGGAACCACAAAAAGGGAACGCATGTGTATCTATCTACCTTTTAGATATAATTTTTAGGACTGTATTTCTACAGTCTTGTATTACGCCTGGGAATTAAGACAGCCTTCTGTTTAAGCCTAGGTCGTTATTTCGCTAAGAGGACATTTTAAGTGAATGCAAATAGTTATTCGTGCTGGGTTTGGCCTTAATTTCAATAAGCTCGGAAAGTAGGTTTACTACGCCAATTAAAGTCGTTGGACTCTTGACTAATGAATTTTAATTTCATACAGACTGCAGAAATGTTTTAATTAAACGATTTACTTGGATTGTAAAATATTAAGGGCCGAATTTTTTATCATCTATAAGTTACCTGACTGTATATAATAGTGATGCGTTGGTTACTTTGATCTTTAAATAATCTATAATAAATAAAATTAGTGTCTGTAACTTCAAAATTATTTTTTTTACTAATTGCATATGACTCTATATACGTCAGATAACAACGTGATTTAAATTTTTTTGTGGGTCCATCCTGTTTGTCCCGGGTCATCTCCGAAAAGGCTGGACCGATTTTGATGAGACATTCACTGGCAGTGAACTGATGTAACCCGGAACAACATAGGTTACTGTACTTTTAGAAAAAAAATGGGATTCCTTACAAAATCAATGAATTCACGTGGGCGAAGTCGCGGGTTACATGTAGCACTAAATATAGAAGAACAAGAATCTCAAAATAAAAAAACTCAGTTCATATTCATATCAGATACTATTTACATACAAAAATCAGACTGAATAAAATAATAGCACAATTTTGAGCAAATTTTTTTTCATAAAACAAGTTTTTGCATCATAATTTATGTATGTAATTTATATTTGGAAAATTAACCTTTAAAAATTAGATTCCGAAATCTCTGATATGTTTTAATCATTTTGGTTATTAAATATAATTTTGAAAGATAAATTACTTTTTCAATATTTAAATTAATATCACCCATTAAATGCATTATCATTATATAGTCAGCATGACTTTAATAAAGGCGAATTAATTACTTCGTTTTGATGATAACACCGCAATTTTATAATTCATTTATGTTACATTTTATCTTATGAATAAATTTTATATGTTTTTGATAATTTAGCCTAGCTTAAATTTTAGGAATGTTCTGATCGTAAATTAGAGATATTTTGTTAAATTATAATATAATTTTACGGCCCCATTAGAGATATACGTGTTGATATGTAAATTGAATTTCATCTCAACAGCAGCTTTTATTCTAATTTTTATTTTTATTTATTTGTTCACAAGCGGTTCCGGCAGACGTTGTCCTGCTCGAACGTTACGTACATACACATTCTATTATCCTATTATATTAACCCCGTTCTGGTTTATCTGGTATCTAGTAGGTGATATCTGGTAGGTTATCTGGAAAGACAGACTGACAAATCGACCATTTTTTTTTACTTGCGTTGTTGTGTCGCGTGTAGTCATATGCTATTAGCAAAAAAAATAACGTTAGTCGTAGTGACACCAGTTGTCAATCACTGCAAGTGACCTTTAGCATAGCAACTAAGCACTCTACCTACTGGGCTACGCCGCTTCCAGACAGTGTCGAAGTGGGAAAAATTATTGTAGATACGCTGACCAAATGTTTTTAAATAGGAAATCCAACTCAATGATAAAAAAAACTGCTTTTAAAAGTATTATAAGCATAAAAATACAACAAAAGAATAACTTTTTCAATCAGTATAAAACGATTGGTTTTTAACAGAAACTTTTCGGCAAAAGGAACAAGACAAGTACTCCCCATGTGTTGCCTCCTACGAGAAAGTCTTCGTCTACACCACGAAGAACCTCGCACGTCAGAGTTTTAGATTTTACAACCCCCAGAAGAATACTACATGAAACAATAAATGAACAAGATCCTAATAAAGTTATGTCCCAAAATAAAGAAAGTAATGAAAGTACTGATCACCAAGATACAGTCATTGATAATGATAGAATTACAACAATTCAGAAAGCAGGCAAATATGTTTAAGGAGACGTATCATGCATATGGAGCCTAAAACTAGAAGGTTTAATTGGTGCCTCAGAATTGATATAATACGTTTTATAATTTGAAATAGCGTCTCTCTAAGAATGAAATTGAAACAAAATGGAAAAAGAGCTGCTGGAGCTCGTGAAGACTTTGTCAGCGACTCCCCCTGCAGGCAGCCCTGGGAATAACACATTAATAGCTAAAAAAAAAAGAAGTAAATTTTTGCCAAGTGATTTTCGCTGTAGCCTAGCGAGGACCAGAACGATGATTAGAAGAACAATCTAAAGACTGTTCAGGAAGGAACTAAAAGCACAAAGATAGACACCTGACGATGATGGCACTAAAATATTTAGTGCCACTGTAACCTAAGGCGACTAAGTGCTGGGTATTACCTCCGGGGAGTGGGGAGGCTGTTGAAGTAAACTAACTCGTAACCTTTTCGAGCGACTGCATCTTGTGTGTTTTTATTTAAACGAAATATTTTTATTTACAGCTTATTTTCTGAACAGACGATTGACTCACAAGCTTTAGACATCCTCTCCACGCAAGTCCAGAAAAGGTTTCCTAAAACTGAACATTTCAACTGTCAGTAAATATACTTAGTTTCAAATCATTACTTTATTACTTATTTTTATCTTTAATGAAAGAAAATAGCTCGTAAATAAATTTCACTCTTATATTAAATTTAAGATCTCAATTCGATAGGTTATAAATTTTATTTAATGTAAGTTAAAATTGCTAGAACTATTTTCAATTTAAAACTCGTGTTAAGTATAATTTTTCAGCAAGGGAAATCAAAAGGTTATCGGGGCCTATTCAATTAACCATTAATGTTCAAAGTTTACTCTACAATAAATCTAAATTTAATTTGTATTTATTTTATAAATAAATCTATATTTCAATAATTTAATTGTTTTAGGTTTTAAGGATCAATTTATGACCCTTAAAAATGGAAAAAAGAAATTTTAAGGCACATAATTTAACAAAAACATCTACTCTTTTTGTAGCAGCAACCTTGGCAACCTGCTCCAATTTCTAAACAAAAGCTGAGGTCGTAAAGAAGTGAAGTCATTTCGTTTCAAGGTTCATTCTAATTCGAAAAAATTAGAATATTTCCAAAGGCCAAAATTTTATTTCGGGGAGAGGAGTAGCTCAGTTGGTAGAGTTGCTGAAACTATAGTTATTATCAAATATTATATGATGACTCATCAGATTCAAAAAACAAATAAGTCAGAAAACAAAGACATTTATAAATCTTACAACAAACATAATCAAATTGAAAGTTAAGTTCATTTGTTAATAAATGAAAAAAACTAAGTGTAATGTACTTACATAATGTTTACTGTCAGATAAATATTGTAAATCCAGATAGTATTTACTTTGAAAGAGCTGTTTCTCTATCCAAAATTGGACGATAGTTTTCCACGGAATCAGCATTTTCACATTTAAGTACCGGAACTATCCTGGCTTCTTTCCATTTATCAGGAAATATGCCTGTCCGTAAAGATGCGTTATAAATTAAATATAAAGGAAATGATAACAATTGGATGAACATTGTCCGGGCCAGCGCTTTTAGATATATCAAATATAAGATTTCAGCAATGGGTTCGTAGTTGATTGGTGCATATTTTTAAGTCTGTGTGCTCTCGTCGAGACCAAGCTCGTCGGCAAGCTCGCGTATGGCCTGCGCGCCGGTCTGTCCGGGGCTGCTAGGAAAGCACCGGCGCTTCTTGAACGTCTCTTTTCTAAACGCCCCGCCTCCGGGTCCGGCCCAGCCGCCTCCGGGGCTCCCCGGCTTGTCCGGGTCCCACGGCGCGGGCGGTCCCGTACCGATATTGCCGTGGCCGGGGATGGGCTTGCCCGATGGGTCTAGCGGTAGCATAGTCTGATTAGCCATAGCAGCATAAAACGATGTTAAATATGTTTAAAAAAAAAGATAAACCCTAATTAACGATTGAAGATACTGATTATCTCTTCATATCTAACTCATTCTCTCTCAAAAACAAAAAAAAAATAAAAATCGATGTACGCTACTATGCATGACTTTTTTGGTAATCTGCCAGCTAAGGAAAAGAGCTAGAGCCCGAAAAGATAAATTGCCGGAAGAGAGGTCCACGACGCCGCGCGGCCGGCCGTCCCGCACCGCCACCGGAGGGAGTCCTGCTGCGCAGCTGAAACCGCACCGCTGAAGCACCGAGCGCGGAGCCCGGCCGGACGACCCGCCGCGCCCACCGCGGGCAGCCCCACGGCCCCGCGGGCGGGTGAGCACGCCACCGGCGTCGTCTAGGCTGCATGGCGTGCGTGCCGTGCTTGTCGTCAACCCGCAGGCGACGTCCACCACAGCGGGTTGATTTTTTTTAACATTCGTATTTAAGAAATATTTTTTATTGAAATATTATATCTCACAAATTTAATCTGCAATATAATATCGAATTCGAGTATATTTTAAATTATTACCTAACATATCTTTCCACTAGTTTTCCCCCAATGTCCACAACATATTTGAAATCCATTTATTTGCTAACCCATCGAAAACCTGGCGCAATTTCAAATCAGTGAATAAGTTTTACGAAACAGTTGGCTCAGTAGAAAAAGAAAAGAAGGCTGAAGAATTTTTGAGTTTTATTCCGTCAAACAATAATATTGTATCAACGGATGTAAAATCTGATAGGATAATGAAAAAAGAACCAGTGAAACATCTGGCATTAAGGTTTCCAAAAACACTAGCTGATGATGTCACAGAGATTTCGGCAATAACTGGGTTATCAATAAATGCCGTATGTATAGAATTACTACGTCCTGTAGCAAAAATAAAGTTCTTAGGCTTTCGACAAAAGCAAAAGTTATTTGATGGGATTTGTTTGGATTTATGTTGATCCACCAATTTCGACACCATTCTTATAGGTTTGTGATGTGAGATTGTAGTGTCTGGGATGCAATGAAGGGCTCTTTATTTTCATGTGTAATCAGGACGGTGTTAGGATGAGTCGGGATGTCAGCTGTATATCCAGTGTAGATGATGGGACATAGGATATTGGTAAATTTAAAATATTTTATTCTACTTACTTCGTATCAAATATGTGAATAAGCACTTCAGGAGGTCAGGTGCAAAGTACACATATATCCAAGTTCGTAATTAGGATCGTTCGAATAGGAGAGTGATCATTAATACCGTAAACAAAAGTAAATAGTTGCTGCTTTCGGTGTGTAATACAATATGATGTTGAACCTTGAAGACTATGCCGCTATTATTGTCACAACTAAATATGCGCAAATCATAATATCGAAATCTGGGATAATACTCAAGAGGCCGGTAAGTTGCGTTTTGGGAAGAGGAAGAGTAAAAAGAACGAACCTCGTTCTATTATATCTGTCTAAACATGTGTGTCAAAAGAAAAACCTGTAATTTAAAAGCTCTTAATGTTTATTAAAAAAAAAAAAAATTGAATATGTTAAAAAGAAAATGTCGGAGGAAACTAATAGAATCGAAAACAAGGTTAGAGACATATACAAGGGTGTAAACAGTTATGGGGTGCCTGAGAGCACTGCCCTTTGAGATCAAACACAGATGGAGTTTTATGTTAGCGAGGGTGACATAAAGGGTGGATTGCCAAGCTCAGCACCAGCTTTTTCCTGGCAACATAGCCTTAGAATCAGGGTCCGAACACTGGACATTTACATTCCACAGGTAGTGCACATAGCCATATTGCTGACACCAGAAGACAGCTCACTCTGTGCAGGTGATTCTCAGCACCAGCTTTCCTTCAACGAACGTGAAGGAGAAAATCACCAGCTATTTAAAGTAAATTATAGGCGGAGTGTCGGATTTTTATCACTTCCTGAAATTTTCAACGTTTCAATTTATTCAAGAATCTCAATTACTCTCAATTATTACGTTTCCACTGAAGGTTTTGAATGGAAATTGAAAGCCTCGAGTAATGGGTTGACGTCTGAGTCGCGCTTTTAACTCTCTTTTGAAACGTTTTTTTTAAGGGATTTGGACTAACTCCTCATTCTCGCCCTGATAAAAGTTCATGAGGGCATTAATTCTAATTATCAAATATGTCTTAAAAAAATAAAATATTAATTATTCGAGGTCGCACGACCCTTGTGAGAGATTCTTCCCGAGTGGCTCTTCATACGAGGTCAGATTCGAAGTTCCCACACAAAAACCTTCACAGTTTCATAATTATATTATTCATAGTAACAATAAGGCGACGTTCTTTAATCTTTCTAAACACGAGAACCAGATTCTTCCTTCGATATAACTTAATGTCTTACTCGGTTCAGGTTACTTATAAAGAGATGAATCAAGAAATTGCTTAATATTGATAGAGAATTGAATATTGCTTTACTTTCTGTTAGTTTTAATGAGATATCAAGCATTTATCAATAAAACGGAATATTCTATAGGTTAAATCAAATAATAACAAAAAAATAATTTGGTTGTCTATAAAGTCGGTTTACGGACGATATTTTTTTGTGATAACGCCGAATGCTTAAGCCGTTGCTACCTCTCTATCGCTTAGCGCTCTGGCTTGCACGCTCGGTTCAAGTGGAACGTGACAATTAGTCATGCTTTTTCACGCGTGCCGCCGACGTACGTCGATTTATAAGAAGTTGATAACTTCTTATAAAGCGATGATAGTCGGCGTCAAAACAATGTTTCGCTAGAAAAAACCTGTTGCTCCTATTTCAATATCAATACAGATATAAAACTGATTATAAATTACCTCGTATCCGCAGTGAACAGTTCCTTTTTGAGAGGTTTAGTAGCCGTGTAGTGAACTTTGCGCAACGCAAAATCAGACAGGCTGCCCTCCGCTGTAACAAGACCAGAGACTGGAGTTATTTTTCAGTTTTGCATAAACAATGGTACATGAGATTTAAGATAACAATTTTTTTCAATAATTTCATGTCAACTTAGGTATACTTTTAAAAATAGTTTAAGAAAATTAATCATTCAGTGGCTTACTGCACTTTATACTGCATAAAGCCACAGTAGGGCTTAGTCCTCCTTCCATAGTAATTTTACATACATGTATGATACGGGCACAACCTATGGGTTGAGAGTAACTGACTCGCCATGTACGAAAGTTATATAATATAATGAAGAAAAGAAAGGAACATTTTTAGTTAATTATGATTATTAATAAATAGTTTTCATTAGATTATCATATTTTGTCCCTAATTATACAATGTCTCCTTGCTAATGCCAATTAATTAATTAGATTAATGGGTGCATTAAATTATGAAATGGAAGTGCTTACCTTAAATTACCTAATTCATTTAAGGAACGATAAAAAGATTCTATTATAGTGTTTATGTTAAGTACTTAATAATCTAAAGGTCTACTTAATGATTAAATCGAAAGTCGGACGTTACTCATGGGAACTATTATATCTATACGAGTATGTGAAATGTGATGGAATTACGAATTGAAATCTCCTGCGAATGGTATTCAATACGCAAGCTGGCCGCAGGAAACTAGTTCCATATAAAACAGATATCTTGAATAGTATTAAGTATATCAAAATAAGAAATGCACAAGTGACCTATTGTCAGACGGCCTTGGTGCCCTGTGGAGCAGACGTGTGCACTCTGCGCGTCGGACTCGCGACGTGGGTGGAGTACGGCACAAACTTGCTGATAAAACGATTCCTACTAATTAGTACATATATTACAACTAAATGACAAGTATCTCCACGTATTAATTAATACTAGAGATCGTCAGCTGATAGAAATTCGGTCACAAATCTTTAGATTTGCGTATAATACTATATTTATTTGAAGCTATGTACAATATTTTTATTCTTACTATAGTCGACCAAGAAATTGGTTTGCCACGCTAAGGTTGAATGTCGTTTGCACGTCAATTAGTTAAAAGGCTCATTTTTGCTTGTTATGTATTACATTAATTTCTAACAATAACCCATAGCAATTTTTTTTAAGTAGGGAGCTGTCATCCATAATGGTAAAGCACTTCCTTGGTCGACGATAGAACGACATGTAACAATTTAATCACATTAATTATGATAGTTAACAAAATACTAATTTTTGTCATGGATAAAAGATTAAAGATAATAGAATAAAAATATTTCCAAAATAGTTATGAAATAGAAGTGCCATTGCTTGAGTGCCATCGGCTGGAATGAATTGACGCTAATGCTAAATCTATATAGTAGGAACCGGTTATAGACGAGAAATAGTACGGTGGTGTCAAGAAAGGCCCGTACCCTTTATCCTTGAAATTATTAGCATCAAATATCATTCCTAGCACGCGGTCTATGTATACTATTTCTATTTCCGAAATTATTTTGCATTCCTCTGTTTAACGGACGAACAATGGGTCTTATTATTTTTTCTGTTTCTTTTTTCTCATAAAATACCTATTATTGAAGGGCTTTTGTTTCATATAGACTATGCAGCCCATATAAAAAGTCTATACTCATATTTTGAGACATCTACGGGAAAAGATAGAATTTGATATCAAAACCGTTACCAAAAACAAAAAAGAATTCAAGAAAGTGTGGAAAAAAGTATCTTGCAAAGAGAACAAAAAATAAAACCCAGTCGTTTAAAACACATACAGCTATATAACAATCCATAGTAAACACTTATAAACCTTTCAAAACAAAATATAAGCATTATGAAACCGTTTGCAATATGCGAATGCGTTGTGTTCTTTAATAGACCGATAAACACCACTCACAGACCGATAAAACAGCGGCTTTATTTGATACTATTATTGTTTAGGTGTCAAAATGACGAAGACTTAACTCTTATTTATGCAAGGAAAGTATATCTGATGAATTATTTTGTGTTCTAATTCCTAACTGTGTAGTAATTTTTTGATATTTAATTTAAGGATATAGTTTTTTGTAAGTAAAATAAACTCTATTAAATCTAAACATTATATTTTGATTAGGAGTAGCGACACGCTTGCAGTCCTTTTGGTCTGCAGCTGAATTGGGCCGGTGCGTCCGTGTACCAGTACCTCTTTCTCACACAAGATCGGCGTGAAGTGGTGGCAATGCCGTCACATCTTAATTAAACCCGGATATGCAAAATTTAGGATTACCACTGTAGCATCGTCCGATTAGTCATAGCAGTATAAAGTAACGTTAAACCAAACAAACAATTTTCTTAATCACTTTTTTCTCATTTTCGTAATCACTCAGTTTTTATTTGATTTAAATTGAACTGAATTTAAGTTCGCTGGATGGTTCGAAAATTTTCTAACTGTTCAGGCTTTAATTTTTCAATTTTATCCTTATTTAGCAAACTTATGACAATTTTACCTACAGACTTTATATTATACAGCATTGATTCTTAGGTATAAAATAGGCCATCTAACATACTATACAATGATCTTTTTAAATTGCATCAATAGTATTGTGTG
This sequence comes from Charaxes varanes, assembly GCA_024363005.1. Lineage (NCBI taxonomy): Eukaryota > Metazoa > Arthropoda > Insecta > Lepidoptera > Nymphalidae > Charaxes > Charaxes varanes. The sequence continues at coordinate 3,338,939 of JANCMC010038415.1, forward strand.
TACTGTGTAAAACTTCTGTGGCACGAACTCTCTTCCTTCCGTAACACACGGCCACACGGCTGTTAGAATTTTTGTTTACGGACTTCGAAAAATATATACCTACCTATGCTATTATTTACCATCCTAATGCAATTTTACAGTATGTGTGTTTATAAATAATTTTCCATAATTCCATGTATTTGTATTTTGAGAGAAGAAAGGCCATATATTCTTATGGATTTCAATTTCTTTGGGGTGGCTCTTCCACATTTCTTTGTGTTGGGACTAGTTTTATCTATTAATGCAAATTTTAAAATATGTATTGAGACTTGTAATTGAACCTTTTCTCATCAAGATTGAATTAAATTGTCGGGCTCGAGCGGGTCGTCCTGGGCGATCGGGAGGCGGTCGCGGGCGCCGCCCCAGTAGCCGTGCTCGCGGACCTCGCCCGACACGCCCTCGGAGAGGGTGAGGACCGCCTCGAGCCGGTCGCTGGTCACCAGGGTCTCGAAGCGCTCGACCGAGGGCCGCACGACCTCGCTGAAGAAGCCCACGCCCTGGCCCGCGCGCTCGGCGTGGGCCCAGGGGTGGGCAGCCGACCACGCGTGAGATATAATCAAATACAAAGCCTTTAGACCAAATCCTAAATAAGTATATACTTACAGAAATACTGATAGTATTTAAACTAAAAATGTCTAACTATAACTGAAACAGTTGTAGATGTACAAAAGACCGATGATAATATTGTGGTATTCTTAAAATGGAGATATGAAAGATTAGATAGGCAGTTAACTCGAAGATCATAGAAGTCAAAACAGTTTTACAATAACCTGATAACGATCGTGATTGGACGGTATCCAGGGAAATTATTCGCACACTAATTCAATTTCAGCATTTTCAATTGCTACTAAATAAATAATACTTACATATATTGTAACACACAAAAAATGAATTTACATTTGATACAGAAAAGGTATATACCTAATATTTTTTTGTAAACGTCGGAGTAAAGAAAAAACGTAAACAACACAAAAATTCTACAGGAATTCATTCACCATGCAGAGATTTGCGAAAAGACGGGTTTACAAATGGCATGGGAACTCTTGTGTTGCCGCAGACACAAGACATTATACGATTAATTTATTTGTAGATTGAGGGTGCTTAAAAGAAACAGGACCGACGCTACCATAGGGTGAACGGAGCAACCGCTCCAGACGCCGAATCCCAGGGGAAGCCAGAACGAGGGGCTACTCTTTATATGTGATTTATATATATTTCATATTAAAAAATATAAACAAGGCACGTAAAGGGGGGTTATTACTTGTACTTTTTGGGGATTCGAAAGCTTTTGATATAAGGAACATTAAAATTAGGTTGAAATAATATCAGTCTATAATTTTAGATTTAATTAAAAACTGACTCTAACCTAGTTAAATGGGACAGAGTCTCTGTATGTATGAATGTTTGTTTGTTTTAAATAAAGTTAAGCCTCAGACCTGAGAAGAACCATTCTTCTCAGGTCTGAGGCATAATTTTTCCGAAACCGTAGTAGTGGAGCAGCGTGGTGGATTAAGCTCTATAACCTACTCCCTGTACAGGCTGTGTTACGTTTTTTATATGTCGTAATAAAAATAATTATTATTTCCCAGTATAAATATATAGAGTAATTAAAGAGGGTATAAATAGCCAACATTTCGAATTAAAAACCGCAGTATCCTTCCAACTCGATAACATTTTCAATTAATTAATAACAGAAAAAAAAACTTCTATCTTTCGATCAATTCCTGCCGCCGATCCACTGATGACAATGGAAGATCAACAATAGTCAAAGTGAATCAACGACATTGAAGTTGATAATCGTTGGGTTGTTCCTCTTTCCCCGGTACTCTCCAAGACATTTAAAGCATACATAAATGTCGAATTTTCTCATTTCGCAAAATCTATGAAATACATTGCTGTGTTCGGCGTTGCTGCCGAAAATTCAAAAGATGAAATCACTTTATTTCAAATGTTAGCTATGTTCGCAGATGCGTCGTTGGCCTTTGAAGAATTAGTATGTTTTTTTTTTGTTTCAAAAACATGAAAACTGGCTGTCTCAATCAGTGATATGTGGCGCGATACAAAAAAATCCCTTGCAAATCACACAGTTGTTTCAAGAATTTTCAAAAAAAATCAATTCACAAGAAAAGAGCATACTCATTTCTCAAAGGCCGGCAACGCATCTGCGGTCCCTCTGGTGTTCCAAAGGCGTCGGTAGTCACTTGGATGAAAGCCGGCTGCTCGTTTGCCCCTTATTAATAAAAAAAAAGTTAAAGTAGATTTTTGGACATCGAGATGATCCGCATGGAGTTTCCAGTTCTAACTCAACATTCTGTCATCTGCATTAAAATCTTTGTCATCGGACTGGTTTAATTAATCTAAGCTCATTGATGATAATATTACGTCACATAAAATTGCACTGGTGTCAATCAACGCTGCCCTACTTATAAAACTAGCCGTTACCACACGCCGTAAACCGGTCGCCCGTAGGCGCCGGCGATCGTTTACATAATGTCGATACGATGTTTTGTTTTTATTTTTATAGGAATTTGGTTTTTAGATGTATTGGGGCGTTATGGGTGGGATCAGCCCAGAAAAGTGGAAAATAGACCAAGACGGAGAGGCTTTTGCCCAACAGTGAGACGCATCGGGCGAATTGATAGAAAGGGATTTACTTATCAATTTGAGCTGTCCTATCTTTATATTTGCCTACTAGCGGATCCGACAGATTTTGTCATACCCGAACTTTGTGACATTTAAAAATATATCAATTTATAGCTTTATATAGATCAATAAAAATAGCATTATACAAACAATATAGCAACTAAAATTTTACTATAGCTTACTGTACCACAATATTATATAGCTGTTATATAGCAGGGGTCATTAAGCTTAGCGAAGCTTATGTTATAGATACTCGCCGATACCGTGCTTCACGGAATTGATTCCTTTCTTTCAAACATAAAGTCCCATTTGCACGAAAAGTATTTTCACGCGCGTTGGTGTATGAACACGTTCCAACAGCCCATAAAACTGCCAGCCATAATCGTTACGTCATAATAAAAACGTGCTTTTAGGTGTTATATTACCCACATAAAATGTATCTTGTTACGCGTATAAAATGCTGGCAAAAATGTCAATAATTATATCATCATAGACGCCTATTTTAGGGAGACATAAAGTCTTTTATAACAATAAAGGACATTTATAAAGGTAATAATGCTACACCAACATAAAATATCCTTTTAAGGAATAGTGCGGCTAAAATTAAAGAACATTCATTTGATCGACGAATGCATAACTTGTTTCAATTGAGCATAATTCATTACGAGAATGTCAAGTTACTTGAACATAGCAAAGAAGATTAATCTCTGAAGGCTACAATAAAACTGAAATTTATGCATGTTGTCGCCAACATTTATAACGTGTCATTTTTCGCGGGGATCACTGGCAGCACTGGCACATAAGAGGTACACTGTCGTCAAAGAAATAAAAAAAGAACATTATGGCATAATGGCGGGAATTAGGGGCTTTTTATCTGTCAACTGTCAATTGTATTTCTTATGTTATTGGAGGCATCAGTAAAAGGAAAGAAAATAGGAATTATTGAACAGATTAATAATCTGAAAGATAAACAGTTGTATGTTAACAGTAATTGACTTCATAGTCACATTACCAAATAGTCGAAATTTCAATGTTAGCATGGAAATATATTACAATATATTGAAATAAATATATTACGAGAATATGACCGAAAAAAAGAGTACTAGACCTTTAACCTTAATCATCAAATTGAAAACCTAAGAATTGAAGCAAAGCCATTCACATTACGATAATAATATTTCTATTTACTCAGATTTACTTTCCGAGAATAAATGGAAGCAATAACTTAAAGTAGAAATATAGACATCGGCATCAATGTTACCTCGTTTATTGTATTAGAATTTATGGGCGTTGTTTTAAATTATTTACCCCTTAAACTGTAAATAAAAATTCGTATTATACCTAGTTTAAATTTGGAAGTTAATTAAAATGATAAGCTGAGTTGGAGAAAATTAAATTACAAAACATTCACCTTGAATTCAACAATAGAATTGGTGGAAACTTACACATTTCGAACTATGAAACGAGTTTAGAGACAATGAAGTCGGATATTATGACGGTACAAGAATGAAATGGGTACTTTGAGACGGAGAAATGTGCGCTTGTTTAAATTCAAAGTTTTATTTTCCTAGTCTATTCGGATTATACTGGTGTTAGAGGTACGATGGGAAAATGATTTTTTTTATGTCTTGAATCTTGTTAAGACGTCAACAAGAACATTAACTTGAAATTTCGTTAAATATCATTAGTATATTTGGAAAGAAATAATTGCTGAAATAAGGAAAAAACTAACTGCAAATAGAATTAATGGATGTGCTTTGGTATCGGACGTAAAGTTGCAAAGTCAAAATAAGGAGTTGATGAAAAGTCCTCGTGGTGTTGTTCCACTAATTGTCTTCGATTAAATTTGAAAGGAGTAATCGTTAATAGCAACTGTGGAACATAGAAGGAATTGGCTGCTAGCAATAGAATGAAAATTATTTAGAACTAGCAAAGTAAAACCCTTTTAAGTTGATGTTCTGTTGATTATCATCTGTATAATTGGATAGGAGTAATTGTAAACAGCAATTGCGGAATTTGAGAGGAACCGACTGGCGCCTGAATAGAAATTGCACTGTGGTACTTACTTTGGTGTCTGATGGTAATTTTTTTATTTATTTCGATTTTTTTATTAATAATTTTTGAATTATTCCCGTCCGGGTCAGCGCTCGCGAGTACCGTTGACGTCGGGGGCGAGATCGATCCGGTCACCGATCTCGACGACGTCGATCGAACGTGGATAGGGGAACGTCGCCGCGTGGCGGTGCAGGGCGGTCGGGTCGGCCGTCAGCCCCTTCCACATGTCCCAGTGGGTCGGGACGAGTCGATCGAGTGCCAGCTGGTTTGCGACCTCGATCGCCCCGTTCTCGTCGTTGTACCACCGCGACAGTTTTCGAGTGGGAGTTTCCACTGTCTGCAACGTAGTCCGGCAGGTTGCGACTGCCATCTGGGACTGCCTGGTGGAGGAGTTCATGCCGGAGCCGGCCACAGAGGACTGGAGGTCCATCGCCGAGGAGTTCCGGGATCGCTTGAACTTCCCTCTGTGCTGTGGAGCAGTGGATGGGAAGACGGTCCAGATCAACAACATCAGGGGGACTTTGTCCCTCGTTCTCCTTGCTGTTGTTTGATATATATCTATATCGCGATCACCTATAAAATCAGCAGCATGTGGTGTAAAACTCAATCGCTGTTAATGACAAATTTCTTGGTCACATTAATAGATCTTAGACTTATTCGTTCACTAGAAATTGTGAAGGTGTTCGGGTTTTCTTTTATATTTTGTATTGTGTAACGGTCATATATAGGTTTTGTGACCTCCTTTATGAGTATCAATTTTTCATATTTCACATTCAAACATGTATGGTTTTATCCAGATGAGTTCTGAAAACATGCAGCCCTGTGGAAAGATGCTCCCCTGCTGGGCTGTCCTCACAGTGTAACGTTTTTCTTTCCATGCAATCTGAACCTTTCTTATTGTAATTTATATTTGTTCTTTCTCATCCTGCCTGTCCCTGTCTTTTTAATGACCTTGTCAAGGGCCCTAAAAGGCTCCTTGTAGGACCCCCTTTAAGATGTTCCTGAATTAACTTTAGGGCACAGGTCCTATGCTAAAGTAGTAAATAATTTTTTAAAATGTTTTTCCATATAAAAAAACAACTTTAACGAAGGTGCCTCTTAGACAGGGGAATTTAATAGTATTTTTTCTCTTCTTAAGGTAATGATTTTCATAAAATTTACCTTGCCTAAGGGCTAAAGATATATTAAATCCGGTATAATTTTTTATGACATCCAATTTTTTAAAAGATTAATATTCTTCCAACATAAGTTTTCCAAAAACAAAAGAAAGGGCCAACATATTGATCTTTTTTTTATAACAGAAGAAGATTTTAAGCTAAATATTTGATAGGAAACCTTATATTTGAGTTGAAGGTTTCATAATTTTTATTGTTGGAAATGGTCTTTCCTTGCATAATAAGATCCATCTAGGTATTAGGAGATCCACAAGTGGGAAAAGAGCGAACCAAATCTGTCTTCTTTATCAGCGTAGGAGATAAACCCAACCTTGTTAAAGGCAATCTTCACGGTGCCCTTTGAGTCTGGCAGCAGTGCCTTTCATGGGATTTCCAACTCTTCCAAATCACATTTTAAGGATCTATAACTTATATTGTGCTGTGAGATTGCCGCTTTCTCCTGCGGCATAAAACTTATTGTGATTATACTTTCCGTCGCTCATTGTCCATAAAGCAGTTCTTAGAGGAGCAGGATGTTGATGCCATTGTTGAGAAAGCGGCAGATGCTATCGTTAATTCAATCTTAAATACTTTAAAATTTGAAGAAAAAAGAAATATGAAAAAATGTATTCATTAAAAAAATATATATATATTTTTAAATTCCCTTTTGCATGGATACAAAATATAATAAAATGTTTTGGAAAAATAAATTAATTTTTAAAACTTTCATGAAAATGTACAACATTGTATATTTCAAACTTCTTCTGAGTAAAATTATGGCGCCTGTCATTTAAAATGTTCTTTAGCGGCACAACATGTCCTTCTCTTCCATTCTCGCCTTTCAGCCGTCATATCAACAGCCACTCCTCTTTTCTAATAGTCGTACGATCATGTTTTAAGGGGTTTGGCTGTTTTGCTACTAAAGTAAGTACGAGTTTTATAATTAACTTTTAATTCCAGACAGTTTACGCGATAACTGAATTGCCTAACAATTTTGTACTGTAACTGATGTACACAAACACAGTACACATACCCTTACTTATCGTTACCACTGTAGGATCATCCCCACTTTAGTATCGTCCCCACTGTAGTATTGTCCCCATTGTACTATCATCCCCATTGTAGTATCGGCCCCATTATTGAATCGTTCCCACTGTAGGATCATCCCCACTGTAGGATCGTCCTCACTGTAGTATTGTTCCCACTGTAGTATCATCCCCACTGTAGTATCGTCCCCATTATTGAATCGTTCCCACTGTAGGATCGTCCCCACTGTAGTATCGTCCCCAAGTTGAACGTGGAATTAGTCGTAGGTATCAGTTATTCTATATGTATATAGGTGAAAGGTCATTAAACACGAAATCTCGAAAACCGCTGGACGTATAAAAACGAAATTGGGCAAGAAAGTAGTTTATAGTTACTAAACTAGGATTTTATGATGGACAGATCTAGGAGGTCTAAGTAAATTACGTAGACAAAGTCGCGGCAAACAGCTAGTACATATAATTATTATTAAACTTATTTTTTATAATTCAAATAATCCACTTACGTACCGAATTACAACGATCGAATGTATCTTAAATTATAGTCTAACGAGCAATAATTTGCTAGTCATTTTTATCTCATTTTTTGTCAATGTCACTCAATATCCATATAATATGTACATAATTTTCATATAAAAGCTTTTTAATATCATACAAGGTTTATACTGTATGTTAAGTATAGGATAAATATACTAAAAAATATGTAAGTAGCGTGTTAACAATTTTGAGTTTTTTTTTTTCACGGAAGGTACACTCTATTTATACAGTTATATTTAGTTATTTAATTGCTCAAAATTTTTTTTTATGCCAATCGTAAATTGTCTTTAGGTAACGTGTTCGCAAAATATTAGGAGTTGAAAACATCTCTAAATAAGTAGTATAAATGTTCCCACTCTTGCGTCAATAGTACACTTCATTTACGTCAACATAACGTCTACTTCTATAATAGTATAAATCTACGTTTTATTACAAATTCTATTGAATTTACTTAATTTTTTATAGTACCATAATAATAGGAAGAGAGACAAGCTATAAACAAGGAACTCTGTGTTTCTAACCTAGATGAAGCTAAAGCAATTTACGTCTGTATAGCCTAAATGAATTCTTTGTGCACTAACCGCAAAATCCCATACAAGAATTTATTTACATTTTCATAGTAACAGAATATTAGGATGTGAGATGAGCCACAAATAAGGTACCCTATGTTCCTATAATCGCGCTAATGGTACACTTTGTTCATCACGCTACATATACGTATTTATTTAGACTCTACTCGCGAAAAGGTTCGTCGTACGAATTGTAAAGCCTCATACGGAGATTGAGTTGCATTTTCCTGGTAACAGGATAATAGAAAGTGAGACGAGTTATAAATAAATCCTGTGTTCCTATCCTCGCGCTAATGGTACACTTTATTTATGACGCTATCTCTACTTCTTTAAAGATACACGTAATAAAGAGTCTCAAACGTGGGATTGAGTTATGTTTTCCTGGTAACATCAAATTAGGAAGTGAGAAGAGTTACAAATAAACCCTCTGTACCTACCTCGCGCTAATGGTACACATTGTTTATGATGCAAAAATCTGCTTCTTTAAAAACACACACACAATATAGAGTCACGGAGATTAAGTTACGTTTTCCTGGTTATAGAATAAGAGGTGAGACGATTTATATATAAATCTATCTTCGCACTAATGGTACACTTAATTTATGACGCTATATCTACTTCTTTAAAGATACACACAATATAGAGTCTCATAGTGGGATTGAGTTACGGTTTCCTGGTAACAGAATATTAGGAAGTGAGACGAGCTATAAATAAACCCTCTGTACCTATCCTCGCGCTAATAGTACACTTAATTTATGACGCTATATCTACTTCTTTAAAGATACACACAATATAGAGTCTCATACGGGGGATTGAGTTACGTTTTCCTTGTAACAGAATATTAGGAAGTGAGACGAGCTATAAATAAACCCACTGTACCTATCCTCGCGCTAATGGTACACTTTATTTATGACGCTATACCGCCACTTCGCTAATTGGTGCGTGCGACATGCGCGCTCGTGAGGTAAAACATGTGCCAATCGCAGCTATGCGACACTATACGACCATACCATTGGGTACAATAAATTTCTTAATAGCTTTTTTGACCTTTGAGTAGAAAAAAAGAACATTGGAAATACTTTGAGAGATCCATAATATTCTCGTTAGCGCTGTAGTTAATTTTTTTAAAGCTGGTGCTAGGAGTTACAATGGTAGAGTTGAGGTTTGAATCAGTCAACTTCAGGATTTAAATCTATCTTTTTGCCATTGAAATATAGAGGTTACGATTCGTAACTTTAATTTGTTTATTAGCCTTAACAACAAAACGTTATAATTTTACATACAAAAATCCGGTGCCTATGTTCATTAAACATGACGATTATACTTTTTAATTAAATTACACCATTCAAAACATGGACACTATACTTTAAAACCAAAACAAATTTGATATAAAATTAAAAACCTTATATCAGAAGAAGGAAATTCAAAAATAAATTAAGGCAGAGATAATAAAAATGCTAAGGAACGTTGCCGAATCTATGCCTCAACTTCCCACAGAGTTCTTAAATATACAAAACTATACGAATAATTTAAGTTAAGCCGGAGCCACACGTAGCTTCATTTAAATGATCATTTCAATGATCATGTAGTGTAGTCGGGGGCAATGTGTAACTGCGCAAAGTTTTGTAGAACTTTGTAGACTTCAAAGACAAAAATGTACAAACACTTTGAGCTATGTCTGGCTCCGGCATTAGAGTTGACACGTTTAATAGTTTGTTATGCTAACCACTACACCACAGGTGACCCCACAGTCTCTTAGTAAATTTTCTTTTCATTTCAAGTTTTACTTGGCAATAGGACATCTGTAAGGCTTTAACAAAGAGAGGCATTAACAAAAGACTAATTCTGGCAATAATGAGCCTCCTAGGAACAATATAAGAACCATTGTTACTCCGAAGTGTTTAAAACTAATCTTGGAATAAGAAAGAGTTGCAGCTTGGCAAATTCCAGCACTCAAAGGTTTCTTCATTTCAACCCACCAAGTAAGTCCTGCAACAAGGATTTCAACAGCCAAAAAGGGGAGTTAAAAACAAAAACCCCCAAAGCTATGATTACACAAATTTATCACCTTCCCATCAAAGTGGGAGCATGCAGATCTTAGTGTGCTTACTTAAGCTTTTTTTCATTTGGGTTTTTGTTTGTCTGTCTGTTGTTTGGTTGGTTTTTTTTTCTTTTGGGCTGTGCGTTGAGCCGTCAGTCAGTCATTCAGGACAAAGCATTTTAAATGTATAAATAAAACAACAAATTAAACTATTTCAAGAAGCGAAAAACTAATTAAAATTCTAATTTGGATTTTGCCGTGTATTACCAAACAAACGCATTTGACCATTCAGTTTTTAATTTTGTAACGTTTGATTGTCGAACATTGACAACTTCGGCATATTCATTTTTTATCATTTGACATAATCATTTGGTCAAAATTTTGGTTTTAAATCCATCTTAAAAACCTTTTTATTCCACCAACATACTTGAAGTAAGTATGGACAATTATCAACCCTACAGGCATGAATATAATAATGTTAGCATACGATTCACAAAATGTTTCTGGCTTTATAGTTGTGTTCAATTGCTTCAAGTCTCTGTAAGAAATTTCTTTTTGCAGATTTGTATTGTTCTTAATTATCCAGAGATATCTTTCATACAAAGGCTTTCTACAATAACTAAACGCGGTGAGGATCGCAGTTGCCTTACCATATTGTCATCACTTTCTTACATATTCATGCTATACACATTCTATACAAATAACACATTTGCGAATTTTAAAACCCATATTTTGAGCGGAGGGAGCGGCGTAGCTCAGTGGGTAGAGTGCTGAGTTGTTATGCTGGAGGTCCCGGTTCAAACCTAGCTGGTGGCAGGTTTTTATTCTGTCATCAGCAAAGGGTATCAATTAAACAAGAATCTGAGCTGAATTTAAATGACTCTCTAAAGGCCTACCCCAACTACATAGTTGTTCCCCGGCTTCATTCCAGGCCTATGGTAGCCAACAATAGTCCACCACATCTACTACCTTTGCTTTATTAAAAGTAATGTTAAACTATATAGATTTTTATATATAGGCTTATTCTTCATGTGAAAAATAACTTATATTTCAGAACTTGAAACAAAAAAAAACATTTGCCACCCAAATCTCAAAGACGGAGGTGCACTGCAAATCGTCATACAAAAATTCCAAGTCGATTATTACCCGTACCATCTTGCCGTGGCGGATCGAAAGCACTGGCCTTGCTACAAAGAGGGCGAAATTCCTCACACCCACTGGCAGTCACAATCGTTCAGTGCATTCAAAACTCGGTTTATGGACTTGCTAGATCGGAATAAATCGCAACACGTACCATTAGCACGATCAAACAAGAACTGAGCTACGCCATTCCCTATTTGTAAATAAACTAACATAAAATATAAAAAAGCAGGTAAGAATAATGAAAGGATAATAAAAGTGCCGGGTACAAACACCAAATATTCAATTCCCACAATGGACCATTGTATCATTAAATATATCTACTCGTTGTATTCGTATAATCACCTAACCTCTACCACTACAACCCATGAAGGGTCTTGGGTTCAGTATACAGTAGGGACTATACTGTTTTTAAACAGTTGAAATATATTAGTAATAAGAAAATAAATAATATATAACTGTAATAATGTCAACTAAATTCAGACAGAATTATTTTACCTTATATTATTAATATTATTTTTTGATGATTTGTAATCGTGTGCTTGAGAAGTGGATTTTGAAATAATTTTCATTATTTTGTAACAATAAGAGTCACGGTATTTCATTTTATTGCAATAATAAATTTATATATCCTTCAAAATATTCTCTTACTGCGTTCAAACAAGGAAATAAAAAGAGGAATATATTTTAGTTATTGTAACATTTAATTCAACTAACCTTTTCCAATTATGGCAGCGTAAAAATATAATATTCACAATTAATTATAATTAATTTAATTATTTTCCAATTTGTTATTTTTATTTTCAGAGATAATAATAACTATGTGACAGTTGTTTTTATTTATAATGTAGCGTTCTCGATAAGGATCCGTTTTTGAACAATAGAGTCTTCCTATCAACAGTAATCATCTTCGTAGATAACGTCTTACTGCTTTTTTTTTGTACAACAAAGGCAAACGAGCAGGCGGTCATCACATAAGTGACTATCGGTGCCCATGGGCAACTGCAACACCAGAGGAACAACAAATGCATTGCCGGCCTTTGAGAAATGAGTATGCTCTTTTCTTGAAGGTCCCTAAGTTGTATCCGTTCGGAAACACCTGAGCTGGCAACTTGTGATGGCAGTTCCACAAAGGAACTGCCATCACAAATCGGCCTGCAAAGCGTGAACCTTATGAGAGAAACTTCCAAAATACTGGTCTGTATGCATGTTTTTGGATTCAGTTGTTCAGTTTCCAGTGATGGTTTCGTTCCATTTGAGAAAGCTCCCAGTGGCCTAAACCCTTTTTTAAAGGCCGACAGATCTTTGCGACTTCTGGCGGAGCAGCTGAAAACTAGCAGGTGGTTCTGGCGATGAACCGTAACAAGCGAAAATCAGCCTTTTAACTAATTGAGGTATAAGGTATAAAGTATAAAGTATAGGCTAACGACATTCGACCTTAACAAACCAATTTCTTGATCGACTCTACCTATACGAACTCAAAAGAGAATCATGACTTAATAATGAGAATAAACATAATAAATGAGGTGTAAAAACACCATCAATGAATAACCTAAATACTTTTGTGTATAGAAAACAGCTGCTAGTTAGAAGCACGACTTCGTATAAGATTATATTATAACTCGAATGATGTAAAAAGTAATGACCTCCACCATAATGAGCACAGCTAAATCATAATCTAATTCGCATTCCGCCACGCGCCATATTCATTACTTACTAGTTTTAGACTGTGGCTTTGCTCGTATTATTTTGTGTCTTACGAGAACAATTTATTTTTTCTGAAAGTTATACCTTTTTTAGTTATTATTCCTTTTCTTCATTCAACATAATCCCTTTTTAAAGCTCAGAAATAAAAATCTAAAAAATCTCATTAAAATTGTAATTACTGTTATGCACGCGCCAGACATAGTTCAAAGTGTTTGTACATTTTTGTCCTTGAAGACTACAAAATTCTACAAAACTGCAAACTTGCAACTTTGCTACGCAAAGTCCCCGGCCACACTAAATAATCATTGAAATGATCATTCAGATGTAGCTTTATCTGGCATTACAAAGATAATTCGTGGCAAACGAAAACATAAACAGATAAAAATATTAATAAATGTCTTTCTTGTACTGGTATTGTCATCATGATTGATAATATTAAACATAAAAATATAATGCGTATAGACTTTTGATTACCATATTTTTTAATGTCACCAAAATTTAATCAACTATTTCAAAAATACTATTTTTCTAAATACTGCCTTTTGAATTTTAGCGCCTGATGCCAATATCCAAGGCAGACATTTAGAAATACACATACAAACCCTTCAATTTTATTACTATGTACACATAACACAACAAATTTTTCATAGGAACCAATGTCCCTAATTGGATTCAAAGAATATTTATTTATAATTCAATTTGAAATGTACTTATTTACAATAATTGAAAAAGGAATCATTTTATGAGGCTAGATATGACACCGTTCGCCGATACCGGCTCATTTTCAAGGTTTACCGCAAATTAAGTTGTATAGTATACCAAAGCCATACATATAAATTTAAGGTGAAAATTTTATTTACATTTATGAGTACTAGAGGACCCGGCAGATGCTATTCCGCCTGATCGTTGGTTTACTTTACTTTATATTATATAATAATATAATGTAGGAAATAGTTTATATTATAGGAAACTATAATATACCGTCCCCATCCCTGGTTTCGCAAAACGTATCTAACTACGCTTGATTTTTCTTTGGTATTGCAATTATAAAGCAGAATCCTAGAGCATTAACGTCTTACCTAGAACGCAGTAGCGTCTCACCTAGCGACGCATTAGCGTAGCCCTAGTGTTTCACCTAGGAGCGCAGTAATATTTCACCTAGCGTTACACCTAGCATGGCCCTAGAGTCTCTCACCTAGGGGCGCAGTTGCGTCTTTCCTAGCGTCGCACTACCGGCGAATTAGCATCTCACCTAGCGGCGCATAATCGCATATAGTATGATTGTGAAGTAAAGTATCGATTTGCAGATGTCAATATTGGCGGCAAGATTTAACAATCTTCCGGCGGCAAAAGTGTTAATCCGGCCCTGGTTAAATGAAATTAATTAATTAAACTTATCTTACAACCATATATATTCTATATATTACGCAGAAAATATGATATACAATGTAGTAACATTACAATGTGTCTTATATTAAATAATATAATTAATTGTCCAATACATACATTAATATTACACAATATGTAAAGAGTAGGCGCTTACCTGTCTCGTACAAACAAGTTACCTAATTCAATTAGACGTGATTACTACCGCATATTTGCCCAAAGACACGAAAATAAATATTTCTTTGTATATACGTATGTACAAAGAAAAAATAATTATTAGCGAATTATAATTATTTATCAAATGAAAATGGTTTGTAAATTGTATTTTAATGGCAAGAGACAACGCAGGACCGAGACGGGTGGCGCGAAATCCTGTCCGAGGCCAAACCTCACTTTGGGTTGCGGAGCCGCTCCAGTATCCGGTGATGTTTTTAAAGAAGTTTTAATTTTAAACAATGGACCTAAAATTATTTCAAAGTTTAATTGTATGTTTTTGAGCGGGCGAAGGCGGGCGTAGGTACGCGAAGGTGGACGTAAATGGGCGAGGGTGGGCGTAGATGGGCGGAGGTGGGTGAGGTTGAGCGAAGGTGGGCCAAAGGGGAAAAATCAAATTGCAAAATTATTCTAGTTTTCTGTAATTAAAATATAATTATCAGTGTTTTTCTATTTTCTGCTTATATTTTTTGTACTTTGAAGCAGTGATGTTTTAAATTTTTAAACTTTCAGGATTTTAATATATATTTTAAAACATTATTTCGAAACTTTTATGACTATAAAAAAAATCTAATATCGACTTCACATGATGTGCATGGCAGATAGAATATTATTCAATGGTCCTCCGGTTCCTCCGAGCGATCCGCGCCCGCCGCCGACCCCGTTCGTGACGACTCCGTTCGGTCCGTCCCCGCGGCCTGTTCGCTCCCGGGCCCGGGGTCGTCGGTCGTGGCGTCGGCCTCGTCGATGACCTCGTCGGGGTCTTTCATCTCTTCGTTGTCGGCACCGGATTTGATCGCCTGGGCTTCCTCCTCCATCGCCTCGATGTCGACCTCGGCTTCCTGGTCGATCTCGCCGGCCTTGCCTTCATGCTATAATGTACCAACTTCATCAACTTGTGAATGATTCTTAAATTCAAAAACTTTTGTTAGGTAACATATAAATTTGATAGCTTGTTACTGTTTTTATTATAAATATTTTTTATCCAGCAAAATGTAAATTACGAAATAGTGTTAAGACTTATTTCTGGTTAGTTTTAAGTAACATGAAAAATTAAACTAAAAGAAAATATGTATGAACTATGATTTGTCATGGTTCTCCGTGCTAAATACATCCCATTCCGATGTTTCATCTCTTTGAAAGACATATCCTAGCTACTTGAAGTTTTTAATATGTTTTAGTTTTAAACCTTTCACTTCTAAAGATCCGTCTTCTTCAGTATAAAAGTATTCAGTTTTTTCAAAGTTCATCTTCATTCCCCATCTATTATATTCTTTCAGGAGTTTCATTCACATGCATTCTGCGTCTTCATTGTCATGTGCTATAATGGTAAATCAGTCTTAGTGATGCATTTGAAAATCCTGACGAAATTTGAAATTTTCATAAACTGCTATGATGAGGCTTTTCATAAGAATTTCTAAGGACTTCTTCAAAGTGTTCTTTCGAAACTCGTTGGACAACCCGGCCTTTGGGATCGTGACAATTTCTAGGATTTCTAGAAATTTTGGTATTTTTGAAAATTTTTGAATCTTTAAAATATCATAAATAAGTAAACCACACCTTTCCAAATAATTAAATTTACCTAAACAAATTAATCGAAAAACTAATGAACTAAATTAAACAGTTTATTTTATTTTTAAAACCAGCTGATAGAGAGGATATTAATAATTTATTAGCACAAGTTTTTAATGGCGATGATAACTTTTTCACGAAAGATTTTTGACGTTCTCTATAAACCTGAATGCTCGTTCCCTGATCAAGTCATTGTTAAAAACAGCCGAATGTAAGGAATCAATTTTTTGAGAGCTTGAAACTTGCAAGTGCTCTGTCCACTTTTTGTTAGGTACCTACACCTATGCTTTAGCCAAACCAAACCAATCTTTTGATTTGCCATATTCGTAAAACTACAATACTATCAAAAATATTTAGAAAGGTTAACAATTACGTTCATGTAAAGTTATATTAGCTATTACAAAGCAAACCAATCTACGCTAATACTTTTGTCTGCCCAGTAGGTAGTGAACATAAATCTGTTTCCTGTGCAGGAACAACTGATCTACAGAGCTGGCGAGCCCTTGTCCCGCACTGGGTTAGAGCCGTAACACATCCTACAGCAGGAAAGCCCAGCCCTGTGGTTATCTGGCCTGACTCAGCCCACCTCCACGCAGGCTTCAGCACATGTGGGATACCTTGGCCACCTCACGCCCTCACTGGGTTTTCTCCAGGCAAGGATGAGGATGGTGGGGAATAAAGGAGGTGGCACCCAGACATCTATCGCGTCATCGTTCGCAGACAGTAAGGCGGGTTAAATGGATATTTCCTGGCAGGTTGAAGGTAGTCTGTATAAAAAAGTCGGCATGGATCTGTACGGCGAGGCTAAATATGAGTTCGCCGCGCCGGTAAAGATGGGTGTCGTGTCGTTCATTGACAGTATGGATAAGACGTCTGTTCGCGCGGATAGCGCGGCCAGTCGTGGTAAGGCAGAAATAGCGCTGTTCGATGCTGTTTTTTGATAAAACACTTTCAATGATTAAATATGGACCATTCATTAAAATGATATAAAACAAAAAGCATAATTAGATTTAATGCAAGAACAGTTTATTAAAGGAAAATTCGGTTTCATTTTGTATAATTTTCGTCTCGCCTTCACGAAGCGTTGCTTTTATTCCTGATAAAAGATAATGCGACACTTTTGAATTTCATTTCATTGCAAATTATTTGTATTGAAAATTATTATTAATATTTATATAACATAACATAATCACAGATTCTATTGGTTCAATTATTTGAGTTATTAGGGAGTTAGGGCTTAGCATTAAAATTAACGGATTTAAATTATATTACATAAAAATTACCAAATTATCAAAATAGCACTAGTTTCAAAGTCATAAAAATAAAAATTAACAACTAACAAATTAAATTAAAGCCACCACTAGCTAGAGATTTGCGACTCAATTAAAAACGTTTTGTACTTGTTCCGAAAATTATTTAAGCTATTTAGTAATCGCATTGGAGGAGGAAGATTATTCCAGCACTTGGTGGCTGCATAACGAAAACTTCCCTCGAAGGCGGCAGTACGATGGGAAGGAATACCAAGCAAAAACTTTGAAGCACGTGTATTATACTGACTATTTTTGTAAGCAAAATGAAGTTTCTCAAACAAATAAGGAGGAAGCTGATATTTGACAACACCAAAAAGTAAGGTAGCAAAATGAAGCTGCCTTCGATAATCCATTTTTAGAATACTTGCAGCATTGAGGTATGGAGTAACATGTGTTCGTGGAGGGATATCAAAGCAGTACCGAGCACATGCATTTTGAACCCGTTGAATAAGGTTTTTAGTCACATTTAAAAGTCTAGGTCCAATAACTACATCTACATAATTGAATTTAGACAGAACAAGCGATTCACAAAGACGTATACGTAAAGAAGTGCTTATATACTTGCGGACGCGGTACAGAATCTTCAGTCGATAAAAGCAATTGCGAGCCACTAGAACTGAATGATTATGAAAACGTAATGTGTCATCCATAAGCAATCCCAAATTACGTGCTTCAACAACTCTGGTTATGGCCTCACCTTTGATGTTAATTGTGCCAAGTTTGTTAGATATTTTATCGATCTGACATCTAGAGCCTAATATCATATATTTTGATTTACTGGGATTTAAGACCAAAGTGTGTGCCTCTGACCAAACAGCTATTCTATCAAGATCTTCATTTATCTTATTGACCGCTGTCAAGGTATCGTTAGGATCGAATGAAATATATAGTTGCGTGTCATCAGCATAAATATGGTAATTAGAATTAACAATTGTGCTTACTATATCCGCACTATACAAGGTAAAAATTAAGGGTCCCAGGATAGAACCTTGCGGGACGCCTCTATTTACCGCGCTGCAACTCGACACAGACTTAGAGCCATCTGCACTTATCAATTCTACGAACTGAGATCGATCACTTAGGTAACTCATAAACCAGCGTAAAGTTGCGGGGCAAAATCCGTAAAATTTTAACTTCGATATTAAAAGAGGAATGTTAATAGAATCAAAAGCACGGGAGAAATCAAGCAACACAAGAATAGTTCCTTTTCCAGAGTCTTCTGCTGCCAAAACGTTATCTATAACGTCTAGTAGAGCAGTTGACGTGCTGTGTTTTTTCCTAAAACCAGATTGCTTGCACGGTAAAATGGAATTAGTATCTAAATAAGACATTAACTGCATATATACTACCCTTTCCAGAACCTTGGACAGACATGGCAGTATACTTATAGGCCTTAAGTCAGTTACATCGGAGACATTTGTTTTTTTAGGAATAGGTTTAACCAAAGCCGTTTTCCATTCAACAGGAAAAGTACTCGTAATTATAGATTTGTTAATCATTTGGGTAATGGTGCTTAATGATTGAGGAAGAGAAGATAATATCATTTTTAGAGAGATACCATCTAACCCAACCGCGTTGGACTGTAACGATTTTAAAATTCTTAAAATATTGGACTCAGTGACCGGTTCCAGTTCGAAAATTGATGTGCTGAAAAAATGTGACTCATATTTATTTATAGTAGATAAAGACGCATAAAGACTTCCTGGAACATTGAGAAAATGAAGATTAATTATCCCTGGGTCATTCAAATAATCTGGTAAAGAACTGTTCTTGGAATTTTTAATATTTAAATT
Organism: Charaxes varanes; assembly: GCA_024363005.1. Taxonomy (NCBI): domain Eukaryota; kingdom Metazoa; phylum Arthropoda; class Insecta; order Lepidoptera; family Nymphalidae; genus Charaxes; species Charaxes varanes. The sequence goes on from JANCMC010038415.1 coordinate 3,358,141, forward strand.
ACGTTTTAAGTGCTTCCAAAGAACGCGAGAATTATTTACATTGGTATTTATATATGTATTATAATAACACTTTTTCTCCGTCACTAAAGCACCCTCTACCGCCTTTTTTAGTTCATAATAATATCTTTTATGAAATTCTTCTTTAGTAGACCGGGCCTTTAGGTAAGCCTCGTCTCGACGCCTCATCATAAGTCTTATATTATACGTAATCCAAGGATAGTTATGTTTTTTGAGTTGTAAAGTTTTGGCAGGAGCAAGCAAATCAAAAGCTCTAAGTAAAGTAATATTAAATTCAGAAACCAATACATTTACATCTTGTATTTTTTGTAAATTATCCCAATCTATTGCATTTAAGAGACGGTTCAATAGACTTAAAGCAATATCTCCAATTGGCCTATATGTTACCATCTTACGTGAGATTCTGTTCCTACTGATATTAAGTTCACATGATATGAAAGAATGGCTACTAAGGTCGGCGATGTAATCGACCCATATTCGACTTAAATTGGTATTGCAGCACACGAGGTCTATGAGAGTTTCATTTGTCTCAGAGAAATGTGTCGGCATATTAACTTGTTGCGTCAGGTTTGTAAGTGACAGAAAATCATGAAAGAATCGAGTTTTGGAGTCATGCTTATCAAGAATGTTAATGTTAAAATCACCTAGTAAAAGTAAGAGATCACAAAAAGGAAAAGAACCTAGAGTATCTACTAATCCGCCCAAGAAAGTTTGAACATTCAACCAGGGCGGTCTATAGGCAGTACCAATTATAATTGACTTACAGTTAGTTTTAAAACTAATCCACATCTGCTCCACAGATTCGGTAACAGGATGTTTAAGAATACGAAAAGACATTTCACACTTTACATAAAATCCGACTCCTCCACCTCTACCTCGTATGTTCACCGGTCTAGGAACATGATGTAGGTTATACCCAGGAATATTAGGTGCTCGCCCATCCTCACCTTCTCTAAGCCAAGTCTCATTAATCGTCATAACATCCACATCATGCCTTTGAACCGCCACTATAAATTCTTCGTGCCGTGTACCTAGGGACCCGGGATTAAGAAATCCAACTTTTAGTTTGCGTTTAATCATCTTTTTGCATTATGTGTCTCTATTACATATATAACAATTACATGTTTAAGATACATATGCACTTTAGAAAAAGAGGTAACACTCCTTAGGCAAAGTTTGACTACATAAATAATACATTTTAAACCACTTATAGTCATATTAAACAGAATCAAAAACATCTTTTGAGTAATTTTATCTATAACTAAAGTTTTAAAAAGTAAAAGTATGTTCTTATCACCTCTCCAATATAAATTTAAATACCTAATTTGTACATTGTTAAACACAGTAGAATGAATGCAATATTCGCTATCTGCATTCCAGGATTGAAAAATGTAATATTGAAGTAAAATATAACCTTTCACTATAAATAACACATAATGTTTAAAACTACAAAATTTCATAAAATAATTTGTAGTACATCTCCCTACTATAACAGCATAAAAACCGCTCAAACGCTTGTGCCAACCCTTACAAAATAATGAACCGTGATTATAATAGATTACAATAACATATACAAAGTAAATCTTATTACTTGCTTTCATAAATAATATTTCTGTTACAAAAAATAAAAAGAACTGATGAGTAACTATATGACAACAGGGCAAACAGGGGACCCACCAAAAATTTTTTCTAAATCTTTATCGCCCCGAATGCGGTGAGCAGGGGAACCTGAAACCTTACGAGCAAAAATGCGGCCACCGCGTGTCCATATATAACGCCAACCACATCTACGCCCCTGATCTCTGGCTTTGTAGAATAAACGGCGATTATTGTGAGTAAGGTGCTCATTTATATATATTTTTTGTGGGTCACCGCTAACAACCTCTGAGCTATCAATGTTTCGACGAACCCTCGCTGAACTCAATATATTGTCTCGTAGTGAGCGAGTGGCAAGCCGAACTGTTACATTTCTCGGTTTAGAAACGCTGTTCTCAGGGGAGATGGAGCGACGTGGGCCAGAACGTTCAGCACTGACTATATCACGATTTTCTATGAATACACCAATTTTTTTAAACAGGAGTTCCGTTACATGTATAATATTTTCCCCGGGTAGTTCCGGCAACCCAGATACTTCTACGTCGTTAAGAAACCCCTCCTGTTCGCGCTCATTTAATTCGTTTTTTAGCTGAGAGATTATTTCCAGGGATCTGGATTCCTCAGGTTGAACAGGAGCAGAAGAGAACTTTTCTTCGAGGATAGAAACACGTTGCTCCACGGATTCAAACCGATCGCTAAAATCGGCTACTGTCGCACTTATCCTCGTCATTTCTAATCTTAAAAGAGAAATCTCACTATGAATAGATTCTAATTGCATCCTAAACAATCTCATTTCCTCAACCATGCCAAGTGTCGGGCTTCCTTCATCAATATCAGCAACTTCGTTTTGATCTCCACTTTGAGACTGTTGTTTTGATGTTCGCTTTTCTTTCTGACACACCCGACAGAGCCATCTAGGCAAAGGTCGAGTCGCCGGGTTAATAGACGACAGACAATTCTTGTGGTAAATAGACGGACAAGAAAAGCATTTAACGCCATCTGACGTCGATAGGAACTTGCCGCATTGAATGCACTTATTTGCCATACTCATTACGGGTTATCGATCTAACAAAGAATGAGTTATCGATTTACCACTATCAGATATAACTACCTGACACTAGATGGCGCAAAATCGAGAATATATTTATTTTCTTCTAAAATAACGTATCAGAGTATATTAATTCAATTTCATAATTTAATTGTCAACTCAAATTAGTCTTCCTTTAATATTTAATAGGTTCTAAGACAAACCTCGGTAAATACTTGAAGTTGTGGTGATTTTATTCACTGAAACTATGCGAGGGTATTAAACACTACGTATGGCAATTGCACTGCAAGGTCCATGAACGTTTTTCACTTTTAGCACTTCAGTAAAATCTTAAAATTTATTGACACTGTTGTATTTGATTACAATAGTTCACTTTAAATAGTATTAAAACTGAATAAACTACTTTAATTATTTTTAAGATCAAAATTTCACAAGCCACTATGTGCTGCTGTCGCTACCCGCGACGAATATCTTTATTTTATCTTTATTTTACTTTATCTTTCCTGGCATTGTCACGTAATTTTTCTGATAAGCGAAGTAACAACAGTTATTTTTAGCCAGTAAACTAACACCAAGCGTTTGAAAAAGTTTCCTCGATGTTGTCGAACTGTGTATGAGTAAATACACTCGGTAATTGGATTAATGTGAGCGACTGTTGGCGCCATGAGATAATACAGTTATTTTATATATTATCCTGTATTTATCAAGATATTTATGTGATAAACGAAGTTAGTACACAGTTATCCATAACTGGCAAACATAAGTCAAGCGTTTGACACAATTTCCTCAGTGTTGTCGCACTGTATGAGTAAATACACTTGGTAATTGGATTAGCGTGGACAAAAATACACTTCATAATTGGATTATGGCGGCGTCATATAATAGCAAACTTGTTGCATATCTTTTTTACGGTATATTAACAACAATTTGCCCGTAAAAGAAATACAATTCAGAAGTTCTAGTTACAAACAGTCACTCAACTACAAACACTCACACACACACACATATATACACGCACGCACACGTAATGATTCTGGAACCTTGCAGAACTATAATATATATTAGTATGTATTACTTATAATACTATAGGTTTATGTACTGCAGGCGATAGGGAAATCTCTGAGCTGCATCATAGATTTCATTGGAACATTTTAAGTATGAATTTTACTTCAAAAAAAAGAATTTTCGTGTTTTTAATATGTATATAAAGCTTTTAGATTAATTTTTATATGATGTCATTTGTTATTTTTTATTAGTTTATGTTATTGCAATGCTAACACCCACTGTGAGAGTAAATACACTTGTTAAATTAGATTAAAGGCAGCGAATTTGGCGTAATAAGATAATGAAGCTGTGACATGCCGTTTCCATGGAATTTTCACGATGATTGTCAGAGTTAATTTTGTTGACAATATAGGTACGCTATGAACTTATTGAAGTATTAGTTTTTGCAAGAACATAATAAGCTTGATTCGGAAACAGATAAGATACGCTGTGGCAGTTTTTTGGGGTCACTACGGATCGAGAGCTCTGTTTTGATTAATTAGTTAATTAGCATTGCAACTTGCTGGAGTTGGTATAAAGAAATGGAGACGACGGAGCACATGCGAATGTGATGGGCTGGCCAAAATGAGAATGAATCTGTTTGGTGTGGACTATCAGAGGGTCGGAAATAAATGGCTTCTTCAATTTGCGGGCGATTCTAGAACTGTTCTTCCGGATGTTTGAAGCCTTGTAGCTGCGAGAATACAGGGTAGGGACGAGTACAAAGGATCCAAATGTGTCCAAGGGCATTCGCTTTACGGGCGTCATTTCTTCTACTCTATATGCTTGGAACTTTACAGAGTCAAATTTTAGTTGCATTTAGATGAGCAGCTGTAGGACCAAATAAAAGTACATACATTTATAACAAAAATAAATATAAAACGTGAATATCTTTATCTTGTCGAATAAACTTATTTTTTTAAATGTCCTTAAAGTGGGTGCAGTAGAAATCAATTTATAAAATACAAGCTAAAAATATATTTGCGATTAACGATAGTTGTGTATAAAACTGTCCTTTATTCGTTAAGAATTCGCTTTTGGAATCATTTTTGTAAGTTGAATCAAGAATAGTACAATATCTGGTCCAATAACATTTATTTATGATTAATTTCTTAGTTAGTATCTGTTGCCGCAGATGTTTTGAGATGTCAAACACATTCACATGTGTTTGACAAAACATCCATTCGCTTGCGTAAACTGTCGCCATGATTAAATACACTTAGTAATTGGATTAATGGAAACAAACGTTCACAATATAACGAGATTGTTATTACGTACTATTTACGCTTTGTGAAGATTTTATGAATGGCAGACTCGCTAAACATGTATTAGAAGATCAGATAGCTGTCACAAAAGTAACAATCATCAAATATAATATAACAAACTTCTTCTTCTTCTTTTTCATACCGTTATCCCGATTATATTCTTTCTACAACTTTACGACCAATATCACAAAGTGACCCATCGGGTGACTAATCGGGTCCCACTGTTTTACGTGCCTTCCGAAACACGGAGGAGGTCGGAAATCAAATATAAGCCAGTGCTAGGTAATAGGTTACCCATCTATCATCCGGTTGCAGCAAGTGCAACATAACCTTGCGATCGACTCAAATGCCAACGACTGATTTGGCCACGACCTCTTCTAAATAATAAGTTTGATATAATTAATTACCTTTATAAATATTGTACCACTAAAAACCGTTTCAATTATTGTTAACCTATTTAAAGATTACATGGGCTTGACTAATCACTTACATTGAAAATTTATCCGTACTAATATATAAAGCTGAGAAGCAGTTTCTTACCTTTCAGTAGTTCTTTACCTAAGCTAAGTTTATAGTTTCTTACCTTCTGAAAATACTAATTTCAATTAAACTGTAAAGTCTCACTGGGAAAAAGCCTGACGTCTATAGGCTAGCTCCATGAAAGTCACAGTCATCCAGATCAGTTGATAATCCTTTTATGTGAATTTAGTATAATTTGGCAAGAAGTTATTTCAATAAAGGCTGAATTCTCAATTAAATAAGAATAACCGCAAACTAAAGCTTCGAAAGCAGTTCTCTGAATTAGAAACGCATACATCGGGGTTTTTTTAGTAAACACAACATTTAATTACGTCAAATAGAATACTTAATGAGCAGAACACAAAGAACATGCAAATTATTTGTCGGGGCACGTGGGCGCACGCAGCACCCGCAAAGAAATTTCGAAAACATCGACAAATTAAAAACAAAATGAGTGCACAGAAGAACTCTGTCGTCTGGGTAGAAATTATACTTTTTAAATATCTGTATTTACACAATTGTCACTAGTAATGTCATCACTAGCATAAAATAACTTTTCAACGAAATTTTCTTGGAGACACTGCGTGCCTCCTCAAAAACTGTCCTGAATATCGATACCTCCCACGTAAGTTGTTGTAACCCCAAATTCTCAGCTCTGCAGAAGAGCGTTACAAAGAACTAAACTGTAATTTAACAGTCACTTTTAATATATTATTGTATACAATAACGTAATCGTCAATATTGAATATATATTTGTATACACAAATGTGTTATATAGTGGCGATTTTTTAACGCTCTACTGTGAAGTTAGAAATTTTGGGTAACAGCAATTTACGTAGAAGGTATCGATATGACTACGTTTTGACACAACCTTATAGTAAAAAGTATACATGTGTGTGTAAATCGTTTGGCATTGGTGTGCGTGAGGATAATTTACAAAAATATTAGCATTCGCACACAATCCTGTATAATAATTGTACCTAATTTCATGCTCTTCCTTTCGTGCAATTTTCGAAAAATGAAATCGAAAGTTTTCGTTTCACGTATTAGTTTATAGAACGTCTAGTAGTATTGGGCCTCAAATAGGATCTCATGTATCTCCAGAACTATTTTAAGTATATCCACTCACACTAAAATACCAAACGTAAGCAATCCAAACATATCAGTACTAAAACGATTAATCTTAATTAATCTTGTGTAGCGTGTCGGTTTGTGACTTTTGATAGATGGCAGAGGTCAGATTCGACTCAGTGTATGGTAGTTACTAACCAATCAAATTTCATTAAGAATTTATTATATTCATTTTACGTAAGAAATGTTAAAATAATAGACACATTCTACGCATTATATTCACGTTACTAACTGTACTCAATGTCGAATAATTTAAAAATAAAAATCAGTATTTCCTCATCTCTAGAAAGGAGAACTGAATGAGGAGAAAAGAGACTAATTTCAAACCCTGACTGATCTAACTAGGCTACCGTTGTAATTAATTTTTAAATAACTTTTAATTTAACTATTCGATTTTCCTTAACATTTAATAACGTTTATCAATTTTTTAAGCATCATGGAACACTATTAATATTTAATGCAGGAATATTAATTTTCTTTCACACATCCAGTCAAGAAATATAATATTATTGATTACAAATAATAAATTCCAATATTGGCTGTGCTGCAAAAACCGAATACATTTATATGATTTATGCTAACGATAGCTAGTAAGACAATTTTTCATTTTATAACATATTGCTATAGTGATATATAACGCATAATCATAAACTGGTTCAATACTTATAATATAAAGCACTTTGCTAGATATTTTTATACATAACTAATGGACCCAACAGATACTGTCTTCCCCGAATTTTGCTCAATCTATTACCCGATTTGACACTGGTCGAATGTTTTATGAAATAATACTTTTATGTCCTCAGACAAAAGGACTTAGATTAAAAGTATTCTGAAGTAGCGAGCAAATCTGCATTTTTATTCTGTATTTTTGGCGTGATAACGTCTTATAAATCGATGAACGCCGCCTGCACGTACGAAAAAGCATGACCCATTGTCACGTTCCAACTGAGTCGAACAAGCGGGCGAGTGTGCAGAACAAGCGATAGAAAGACACGATCGGCCTAAGCGTTCGGCGTTATCACGTAAAATTATCGCTCTTTAACCGACTTTACAGACAAGTCTTCCTTCCTTTCTTTGCAAAACAAACATAAATTAAAAAGGTCGAGCGTTTTAAAGGTTTTAGTGAGACTAACGAACAACGATTGATTTTTATATATGTGGATGAATTAGAGGAAATAATAGTTATTTGGTATTTATCTATAAATATAAAAATAACAGATTTCAGGTTAACAATTAAAAATCTGTATTGTCTTTGCCTATGTTTACTTATGTATATAAAAAAAAACATAATCTGATCATCCATTATCCGAAATACATATAAAATTTTGCTTAACCCTCTATATATCTGGCGTGATAGTAATAAAACATAAGTAGGATAAAAGGCTAAAAAGTAAACTAGGAATGACAATAAGCGGCCGGGAAAATACCTGCAGTACTGAGTAATTTAGGTTCAAAAAACCTGACATTGCTTTTGACAAGGTTTACTATCCTAGCCTACACTTATAGCTTTAACATCAACCATATGCCTGCTATATTTACTACACACTAGCTGTAACCGGCGACTTCGCCCGTGTGAATTCAGTGATTTTGTTAACTTTTTGTGTGAAACTCTAATTATTTAGCCAAAAACAAAGAAGCCTACCCTACTTATTCCATGTAAAATCAGCCATCTACCGGTAAACATCTCACATTTCCAAATCTTCAACAACTGTTCCCGAAATGATTAATTCTTATTTTAAATGACTTCTGATAGTTTATATGGCTTTATTTAGTCGTAACGAAGCGTTGAATCAAATTTAGAGATGGTTTGGAGGGATTTGAATATTCTCTTTTTGCGCCTCACACATTTCCAAATCTTCAACAACTGTATTGGTGATGATAAATTCTTATTTTAAATTACTGCAGATCGTTTCTATGGTAGCATGCTCTATAACAAAAGTTTTTGTAATGAAACAATAAAATTTCATTACAGATATTAGTATTTATTTAGTAAGCACAGCAGAAAAACAAATACCTGTTTTTAAGTCGTTCAAATGGTTATAAAATATATACAACCAATGGTGAATCCTGTATAAACAAGAATTTAGTACTGTAAAATATTTTGCAGTACTAAATTTTTGACTAATTGAGTTAGAATGCATTATTCTCCAGGCTACAATTTCTTTAACGAGATTTCGGACCAATGCAGCGCTATTATGGGCGACAATGGTGGGAAAACAACTGCTAAAATTGAACCTGTCAGTGATCAAAACTCGACTGATAGAATTGAAATCAAACCGTTCAGCGAAGTTGGTAGCATAAAACAGGCTAATGAAGAGGTTACAGTAAGTGGAGAGAACCAGAATAAAAGTCTTGAAGGGCACCAGGAGAATGAAGATGTTGAAGCAAGGGGTATAATAAATTTTCCAAATTTACACTTGTGTATTAAAAAGCCCAAGTTATAATTCAAATTGTTGCATATTGTTACTTAGAAGCTGTTTCCAACAATGTGTCTCAGCGTTTACGCCAATACGATTAAAGTTTTTATGGGTTTTCGTGACTTTTCACGGTCAGAATGTAATGAGATTTCTATTATTGTAGAATTATAGGTACCGTTACCATTAATGCGTAAATTAATTGCGAAATAAGACGGTGTCATAATGTATTTTTTTCAGCTCAAGTTTTACTTTACAAAATAAAGTACTTATTTTTCATAAAAGTATAGTAACTCCTACAAGTACAAGTTTTCTTATAACAAAAATGTTTTTTTTTTAATAGTACTAAATCATATTCATTGTTTTAATGCAAATCTTTTCAAAAACTTTATAAACACTTACCAATTTGTAAGACATCTTTTACAGCTCTATCCCTGAATAAATGTTTATGGTCGCATTTAACCCAAATTTCTTCGGGTTCGGATCAGCCGACGTAAATGTACTTACAACTGCAAACTGTTGAAATTTTGATTTATATTTATGCCCAATTATATTTTTTTTTTTCGGTAATCATTTTAAGCCGCTAGCGAAATTTGACTTCGTAAGAATGATAATGTGAATGTTATTTATGAAGTAACGTGAAACAACCTGTACATATCCCACTACTGGGCATAGGCCTCTTCTCTGTTTCTGATTTTGATGCATAGAAGCAGACCTGTGCACTGTTGTTTGGGTAGTATTTCTTCAATTAAGTTTGGGGGCTACTGCTTGTTAGTAATTGCAGATTTTATTATTTTTGGCCACATAATATAACTACTTATATAGTATATATGCACACATTGATGATCAAATGTTACTGGAAGAGTTGAGCAACAAACATTGCCAAAAAATATCTCAGCCAGCAGGTCCTTACCAGTTTTAAGGAATATAGAGAGCAAAATGGGTTAACAGTGGAACTGAATCAAATCCACGATGATACCTTCTGCAGAACAAACATTAGGATTCAAAACAAAAACAGGTAGATCATTCTAGTTTGATGATGAATGCCAGTTGGTGACAAAGAAGAAAAATGAGGCAAACTGGAAAATAATACCGAAGTACACCAGGTACATAAGCACTATGAGGATAAAAGAAGAATAGAGAAAAGGGTTGCACTTATAAATTTTATATTATATGATTTCGTATCAGTTTAATAATCGCTTAAAATTGAATATACAACTTTGTGATATCAATAATTTTGCACTATTTAACACGAAGTGTTTTTCTAGAGTATCAATCCCAAAAATAATGGCGTATATAGATAGAATGATTGACATACAATTAGCATTCGGATATGATGTTGGAAAGGTAATTAATTAAAATAATAGTTTTTTAAATGATTCACAAACACTCGTTGACAGAGCTGTGTCGGCATGTCGAGTCCCAGAGTAGTTAATATTTTTTTTTTTTAATTCTTAAATTTTATATTTGTCAGGTTTATGATTCATTAAATTACGAATAATGAAAAAAAAACTTCAGGATTTGAACTGACGACGTTCTGTTATATCATCATCAATCGGCTCTACAACCCATCACTGAGTCTTGGCCTTCTCAAGCAGCTTTCCCCAGTTTTTCCTGAGTTTTCTTGGTTACCACTTGCTCATTGTTCACGTACCATCTATAGGTAAGGTTGCTAGGGTTGGCTGTAGCTTGACATCCTGAATGAAAAGATCTCATATTATTTCCATATTTTTATAATTCTATATATATATAAATATATACATATACTAGCTGTACCCCGCGACGTCGTCCGCGTGGGTCAACTTTAACATTTAGGGGGATGAAAAATAGATGTTGACCGATAGGCACCTAGCCAATAGGCACGCAAAATTTCATGAAAATCGGTCGAGCCGTTTCGGAGGAGTTTGACAACGCACCCCGTGACACGATAATTTTATACATTAATATATATTCACATATATATGAATCCCAGTTTCCTTTGGTCGCAGCATCACACGTAAATGGCTTAACTGATACCGCTAATTCTTTTTTTGTTGTGTTTGTTATATAAAAGGTTTTTGGAAAGAAAAAATGAAGAAAGTTGCGCGAAAAATTATAAAATTTATAAATACTTAACCTCCATATCAAAATATTCCTAATCTAACCTTTGGGCTTTTGACAATTTAAACTTATTTAATATATGAGAATGGCATTAAATATAACATTGACAGAATGCGTGCTGCAAATATCGTCAAAGGGGATGTAACAGAAACTGAACAACTGAATATCGTTTAAAATAGAAAAGAAAAACATTTATTCGATGAAAAAATAGATACTTCGGTCGAAGTTATGCAAATGGGGAATGAGGATGGGGACGGGAATAATATTATAGGTTAATTGAATGTAGTAAATAGTAAGTAGCCCAACTTACGGGCGGGACCAAATCTGCCGATTCCGCTACTAATTATAAAAAAATGAATGCTCTTTTTCCTTGGTCACGCCAAGTAACTTGAGAAAAGGTTAGGCTAAACTGAAGTAATCTTTATGGAATATTCCTTGTAAAGAGAATTGGGATTCTAAAAATGTTATTGAATTAAACAAGAATGACACAAAATTCGCGGATGTTGAGTAAAAAAATCATTCTACTAAATATGAAAATAAATTAAAATAATCTTACCGACTACCAAAGCATCTCCTTCGTGTATCCTGCCGTTAGTTGATCTCGACTTTACCACAACTCGAACTTTTGGCGCGTATTGTACCTGCAATAAAAATAAAATGACCAATGTGTTCCGAAATAGAAGATTTGTATATGTCCATCACAATATTGTAATAAGTGATAAAGTACACAAGTTGGCAACGCTTTAGTATACTGAAGTGGATGAAAACTGAGTTCTTATTGGTTGCCACCTTAAGCCAAGCCAAGTGAGGCAAAGTACAATTTATCGCCACTTCTTATTTTTGCATACGTCGTATAATTCAGTGACCACACTTTGTTTACCAATTGTAAAAGACAATTTGTATGACACCAACTATATGACTGACCCCTCCACCACTTGGGAGACATAGCCAAGAAAACAGAGAGAGAATTTGTATAACACTAAGGTATGGAAGGAACAGTTTAATTGTCATTTACAAGAAACAGTTTCATTTCCAATTACAAGAAACAGTTTCCTAACTTTAAAATTTTAAATATGAATTTGCGAGCTTTAACACAACAGTAACCAAAAGAAATCTCAAATAAACATTTAACATCAAATATAAAACGAGTAAATTTAACACAACAGTAATCGAAAGAAATCCCAAAAAAAAAACAATAAATTTCAAAAACAGAGAGTATCGCGAATGCCCGAAACCATCCAAATATTGGAAAATCCAATTACGGCATTATTTTGTAAAAACACAAAACACAAGTCGCACAGTCGTTTCCTTATTAAATTTTTCTCTCATTTCCCTCGGGCTGGAGTCTGCAGAATATCCGGTAATTGGACTGTTATGTTACAACCAAACTGAGAAACTCCAACTGCCGTTTAAAATAGCTATTATTTAGCTCACAGTATACTGTGCAACTTTAATTGGACATTACAGCCGAAGTAGTTGTCGTCTCTAGTTTTATTATTCGTATTTATATTCCGTTAGTATTCATATTAAATAATAGTCCCACTAGTATTCATATTAATAGTATCAATTAAAATCCGTTACTAATATTAGCCTATCATAAAGTGAAAACTTTGAACATTGTAGCTGAAGATATCGTCTTCTCCAGTTTCATTGTAATATTTGATAATTGACGTCATGTCTACGCTTTGGGCACAATCTGAAAGCCGTTACACATGTATCGATAAATCGTTGTGAAAAAGTGCGCAGTTTAAACTTTAACCGCACAGTTTTTTCGCAATGATTTATTGATAAGTGTGTATCGGCTATTTTAGTAGAAGATATACATGTGCGTAAATCATTTGGCACTGGTGGTTTTGTTTCAATAATTTAATATATTTATATTGCATATTATAAAAAAAATATTAGCAATTGCACACCCTCCTTTATTTAAAATATAATTATGCCAAATCTCAAACTTCTCCGTTATTATCGTAAAATAATACGGAAAGTTTTCGCTTCACGTATAAAAATATAGATACTGGTATCGTTAGTATTAATATTACTACCAGTACATACAAGTATTAATAGTACTAACAGTCCCATTACTGTTATTAGTGTATCATAAAGTAAAACTTTAATTTATCATTATGGTTAAAGTACTTATTATGGTCTCTAGTTTTATTACATACAATGTAGAGATTGTAATTTTCCTTATGGTAGGTAAATAAAATTTTATTCACAACAAGCGGACCCGGCAGACGATATTCTGCCCGAACGTTGGGCTACTTACTCTTTACTTCTATTATCCTATATCATCTCCGTTCCCGTTCCCGTTCCCGTTCCCGTTCCCGTTCCCGTGTGTTAAAGTATAGATATGGAACTTCTTCCTGTATATTGAATTAAGGGGATTTTTTTAGATAGGAAGAAACCAAGCTTCTTTTTCCCTGTTGGTATATTTATTCTGTTTGATTGATTTGTTTGTTTTGTTAGCTTGCAACTTCAGGTGAGGTGGTGTTATGTGTTAACCCCAGCTGGCAACTTAGCACCACCATGCTGCTTGCTCATTCCCCTGTGGTGGGATGGGGGAGAGAAGTTTTTTCTCGTAAATCATATTAATATCATATCACATATGATAAAATATGTTTTTTATTTCTCATCTTAATCATTTCCCCACTAAAATATGGCAGGTTTAATACTTTTGTTGTTTTTTATACATTAACCTGTTATAAAATGGAAATAGCATTTAAAAGATAAAATATGGATATTCTTGTCATAAAAGGAAAATGGAATTTTTATTTGTATTCAGTTTTTACTCAAATAATAATAGAACTTGTTCGCGAGCTGCTTTTCTGTACCGTCGTCAGTTGCAATAGGGCGATCATTGTGTGTGAGAGGGGTGGGTGGGCTATTTGGCGTTTACTCCATCCAGCCCAGCTCCGGCCAGAAGTCGAAAATCCGCTGAGGTTTCTTCAGAGCTTTTTACAGAGACCTCAGTGTCGTGGAGGTTCTGTCATGCCCTATGTATGTGTGGGAAAGGCACACCAAGGTGAGAGGCTTTTGGCGAGCTTTTGTTTCTGAGATTTATAGTTAGCCAATGAATAACTATATATTATGTATAAGCTCAGTAAAAAGAATAACTAAAAATATTATAAATTGACTTTATGAATATTCATTTTCTAAGTAAAAATTAAGATAAATAGATCTTTTCCAATCTTATCACCTTTGTAACATTAAAATTCAATATCTGAATATTAATATAAATATATAAAACTATAAAAGAGGGAAATATTGTCATACCAATGTTGCTGTTTGTACATTCTGGAAATTGTCTAGAATATTTATTGCGATACCCAGCTTTGATTGAACTTTCTGGAGAAGATTGAAAAATAAAACAATAGGTGTAATCAATCGAGCAGTTGTGGGTGGACTATATACCCTTCCTACAAAATACCTGGGCGGATAAAGAATATAAAAACCCAAGGATTTATCTGGAATTCTTGTACTGATATACAATTTTTTACATCACAATAAATAATGGACTCACGGAGTGAATCACGACCTTCTAACTCACGTTAGAAAGTGTTGATACCACGTAGGATATTCCATGTTGCCCAAGTTTTTAATAAATAACTAGACATTAAGTGCCAAATAAACAAACAAAAAATATTTATATTTTTGTCATAAAAAATATAAATGTAAAAATAGTCTTACCATCTGAGCTACTTGAAGACATATAACCACCTGAAACAGTAGAAATGACATCAGTTATTTTTCAGAAGTTATGCCAATATTTGTCGCACAGTAAATTTTACTTTGTTTCTTGCGGAGTCCTCACATTGCTTAGGTAAGTGAACACAATTCGAAAAAAATATTTCATCGATGTCGCTTCTTAAACCTTATGACGAAATTAATTTATTTATCTGTTATTGATTAGCAAAACAATTTTATTTTCACTTCACATCAGTGTTCACCTTTGAGTAACGTTTCGCTTTGATTCAAAATCTTTTCTTACAGTAAAAATTATTTTACAAATTATGATTTGAAAATGCAATTTTATGACGCCAATTGCATACATTTAAACAGTAGAATACATTAATTAATTAAAAACGATATGGATCTTTATCAAGGTAAAAGTGAGGAAACTTACAACGACAACAAACAAACACCATGAAGTTATCTATTCTGAATAGGTTTTTTATTCCACGATTTGTTTGTAACTGTACTTACATATTATAGACTAGGGCTTATCCACGGGCAAAGTTAGCATTGATCCCTGTGAAAATAATTCAATGCTACGTTTTTAAGGCAGTAATCTCCTGAAGAAGCCTTTTTTTGATAATCGTTTGACAAGTAGAGTGGCCAAAATGACAGTGATTGTCAAGTCGTGTTATGAGTCGATGGATTGGCCAGGGAGAACAACTGACAAAGATGTTCCCAGGCAAGTAACTCATGAGTGGAGGAACAAGAAGAACAAGTTCAAGTACAGAAACAACTTCAACATGCTAAACCGAGTACAATACATTCATCCATCGTGAACGAAATGGATCATTCTCTTGCTCAAAATGACAATAATTTTCAGTTTACCTATCCCTTACCTACTTTACAAAAAGCTCGCTCGGAAGCTGTGTGTGTGAATGATCAACATCCTGATGATTGTGTAGACATTGTGAGTCGGATTGCTGCCTATAATTATCAACATCCGTATATTAAAAAATACACAATTTTGTCTGGATTCGAAAAATGTTCCATTTTTTTTTCTTTATAATTATTGTACTACCATACGTATTTCTTATCAAATATATAATTTCTTTCAATTTTCTGAGTTAATACTTGCTGACATGGTCCTGACATGTTGTTGGCTGATAAATCAATGTGAAGTCTGAATCGCAGAAAAATAAACCTTAGTTAAAAATTAAAAATTATGCAAAAGTGAAGCCATTTTTTTTAAATAAACTGTTTTGACCCATTGTTCCGCAAACATCTCCTCCACTTCTCTCTATTTACAGGGGCGTCACCAAGAGGGACAAGAAAGGGCAGTTGCCACCGGCCGCCTTCTGGAAATTCAAAAATTGTAGCACCATCTAAAGAAATCAAAGTCTAGCCACATGACTCGTTTGACCATTAAAGCACATATGTACATTAAAGCACACATGTAGTATCCACTGATACTACGTAAATATTATTAAATATTTACTGTAATTATAACTCCCCAAATGTATATACACGCGTCGTAATCACACTGATCACAATGTACTTAGACAGTTGTTACCCAGTCAACGGTCGTAACACAACTCTCCCGCATAACCAATTGTCTCTGTATTTATAGTCTTATGAACAACTACCCTCCTCCATGTATACACTACAGTATTTAACTGGGATAATGCTAGAAAAAGAAGAATTTAATTTAATTCACACATTCAATAGAATTCTATAAGTAATTACATCACCGGTGTTTCTTAAACCTTCTTACATTTTTACCATTTACCTTTTACCATTTCCGCACGCAGGCAGGTTAACAAATGCAGTAATTATTATTTAACTGGTATGTTAAAGTTGAACACAGCAGTACCTCATATATTTTAATTCGGAACAACACAAATTTCAATTATGTTTTTGTTAGCATTCATTCATGTCAGTAAATTCTCGACTATTTACATTTCTCTCCGTGTGTTAATTAAACTCGCGTACTCAATTAAGAATTTTTAACCGAGGATATTTTTTCGTGTAATGTTGTGTAATGCTCCAACTGAATTATGAGCGATTCCGATATGATTTTATTTCATAATTATATGAAGGGCATTTACGTACATAAAATTGTAATATCCCCTACATCAATACAACTTACAAAAACACTTGTTAACATTTGTCAATCATATGTTCTTTTTTAGAAAGAACTTGTAAAGCCGCATTAGCTTATGCTAGAAGTGTAGATCTTATGATTATACCAGATTTGGCTAGGCAGGGAGGGGAGAACTGGCAGTGAAAGTGAGTGTTATGGCCAAAGAATCCTCTTAAACCCTCAGCTGGGTCACAAGTACCAGGCACTGATATGGTACTGTCTTCTGTAACGCGATGGACCCGGCACCCGCACTGTAAATCCATGGTACGGTAAGAAATTCGTTCACAACATTTAATGTTATAAATGAAAGACGAATTTCTAGACTAGACAAAGAGAGAGGATGGGTTATAGGTCTTGTTTACTATCGGACGTTTCTTGTTTGCCATTTTATTTATTTCAAATTAAACAAAACAAAAAAAATAAAGAAACGGAAACGATATGTAGAATATTCTTGTCTACAATTGCTTTCAATAATTTTATATTCTACCTTTTTTCCGTTGGTAAATGTTCGACGAAATCGGTGACCAAAGGTCACAATATCCACCAGAACTCAACGTATCACTCCATCTCCGTTATTGAGGCTCTAGGGTATCCTTTAGACATATTTCTCTGCTTTATGAAATATGCCTACATGTATACTGAAATAAGATATACTTAAAATCTAAGCCTGCGTTAAGTGTATACGCTTCAAAGAACCCTAAGCACTAGACCTGCTTTACTGGATTGCATCGGATAGATTAATCTCATCGGCGGTAGTTAAGGCACGTCGTGTTGCTACTACTTAAGATGCGCTATTCTATTCGTGACACGAGTTGTACCTATGTTGGTGTGTATGTAGGTTTAATGTGTATAGATTATATACAGTATGTAATGAAGGTGCCCAAAACTGTTCGTCTTCATTTCATCTGTAAGTGCTTTAAAGAGTTGATTTGAATAAATATATTTTGACTTTAACTTTATCATCCAATATAATAGACGAAATTCACATTACTTAAAATTTTATTTTTAATTTAATTTTATCCCCGTTCTTTCCTTCCAACTCGGCGTTAGATAGAGTTGGATTTGGAGAGTTCGCAGTTCTGAACCTGTTGTTGTTACTTGTTTCCTTTTATTCTATCTTTTCAATCGTTAAGCTATCGAGGCTCCATATTAAGAAGGGTTTTACAAATAAAATATAAAAAATAAAGTGAAATCAAATTCAAATGAAATATCACCCATGTCCCAAGATGATAAAGAGCTTTTTTTATTTTAATTAATAATTATTGCAGATGCTGTCATAAATTAGGGATAAGGATCATGTTGATTAATGTTTTGATCATTCTTAAAAATGAATGTCGCCCGAGAATTTGGCCCCTCATTAAAACAAACCCTGGAAAGAAATTATACTAAACATCGTCATAAATAAATTAGTTACGCTGCGGACGTTTCTCTTTTTACCGTCATTGCGTTTTTAATTCTACACCGAAAATTTAATATTTTCCCTCTTTTCGGAGAATAAATGTTTACTTCAATAGAATAAAAACAAATTGTGTGAATTTTAATATACTTTTCGTATAAATAAATATATAGGACTAGTACTTGTAGAACTTACAGTTCCATGGGAGACCAAAATCCCCAAAGACCATCTGTTAAAAACGAACAAGTACTTTGACCTAACCAATGAGCTCACTAAAAACGGTTATAAAACGCAAGGGAATGATTTTTATAAAATAAAGAAGGAAATGCGAATACGTGAAAATGACAGTTTCATTCGGAAGGCGATAATTCTAAACATTAGAAGAACGTCAAATCGACGCCAAATTCGATCGAAAAATGGCGAATTTTAGTTCGAGGAGGAAAAAAGAACAGCGAGGAAGGAGAGATAAAACACTAGAACTGAAGAGGGACAAAAGAAGGTAAAAGGAAAAATACGCGAAGCGCTAGATTGTGTACATGTTCTTGCTCGTAATATGGGATAATAGAGCGAGATTTTGTGACGAAGTCGCGAGTAAAGATTGAATAATTAAATACTGACCTGAAACTGCTATGTTAATTGGCGATCACTTAGTAATCCCAGCTGTAGTTTTTCCATGGTAATTACCTGAAAAATAGAAAAGAACGCTAAAAGAATGGAAAAGTAATTTAAATATTGTTACATAGCTACGAATCGTAATTCCCTTTAAATGTGTGTTGCAATAAAACATAAACGAGTAAAGCCCCTCTAAACTCACTTTTAATGAGATCTGAAGTTTCGTTTCGACTACTAACAGCTATAATACCGATTAGAAGTCTTATGATATGGATATTTATCATCTCAATTTGTATTGCTAAAAGTAGGTCAAAATGTGTGTTGCGATAAAACATAATAGAGTAAAGCCCCTCGAAACCCCCTTTTAATGAGATTTGAAGTTCCGTTGGCTCTCCAGAATCATTTCTTTTCTATTCCAACATTTTACAAGATACGTTTTATAAAGCATCCAAGAGTTTAAAATTCCGCAGCGAATTTTACCGCAGTAACCGCATCGATGAAGACAATCTCGTTTTTCTTTTTCTTTCTTTCTTTTTTGCTTCGCGTGTTAAATATATGTATGCACGTACTACGCCGTAGATCCGAAGAATGCCGCCTTAGGGATGACGTTTATGCGCGAAGTTTTTAATGCTATTCAGTCAACATCATTTAAGCGATATTGGAAGAAAAAATACTCTAACTTTCAGTATATATACACGATACAATATTATGTTATTATTAGTTAAAAAAATACGCTTAGGAAATTTGATTAAATCATTCATTGTTATTATTTTTCTTTTAATATTTATGAATAGAAAAATAAACCATTTTTTTTTCAATTTCTAACCTAGTTGTCATGGTGACAATTTGCAATTAATCGGCTAAACGACAAACATCTCGCTCTAACCCTAAGGAGCTGACAGAGATAGAGAAAGATTTACTCATAATAAAGCTAGCTACAAACGGTATGTCAAGTGATTCAGACACAGATAGTGTGAAAGATAAAACCAAAAGAAAAAGAGATAAAATTGATGAACCTTCTAATAAGAGATTTAAAGAAGATGATTGATTGCTTAGAAACCGTATCTTGGGTTCAAAAATGGCCGATATCCAAAGGTGATTCCTCAGTGAAGTCTACAATTTAAATAGTCTTGAAAATAATGGAAAAAAAACATTACATGAGAAGGGGTGTTAAACTTTTCACAGGTAATGTAATGGGTTTTTGCTGCGTAAATGTTATTTGTTGCTATGCAGTTTCTGTTTTGTGCGACTGCAATCGTTAATTTACCTTGTGTGATACTGAACACTTTTGTTATTTTGTCCTCATAATCATCATAACTTCACTGACAATCCGCAAGTTGCCCTCATCAAACATAGGACCATGATTGAATGCTTCCTACACGTGGTTCTCATAACTTTCAACAGAGTGCAGCACTTGGCTGTTTTACAGTCTATATAAATTCTTGGTCGAACATATATATATAAGGCATCATTATTTTATAAATTTAACATGAAAAAAAAAGCAAATAAAAATATCTTGAATATATATATAAATACTTGATCAAACCATCATTTACGGCGAAGAATGAATACAACGGTACAATAACAATGGAATAATAGATAATATTACATAGAGACTAATGTGACCACGTCACGGTGATGGGAACCTCAAATTAATCAAGCATTTGATACCATTTACTGAATCTTTCTTTATATGAGAGTTCTTACAACTATTATTAATTTACAAATATAGTAACCCTATATTAGTATTAAAGTGAATTGGTAGAAGATTTTCTAATTATTCCAGTACTTTTAAAGTTTATTTCTCATGAAATTGTATTGTAAATTCGTAAGATAATTTATGTCCATTACCTAGGTTTATATAGATTTTATTCACTAGGTACAAAACTTGGAGTGGCTATGATCAAGTTCCCATGGATCACAACCGAACAGTACTTTCATCATCTCTTCAAGATATCATAATAAGTGACAGGAAGTGGTTTCGTTCACTTGATACGGTCTGTACTAATAAAAAATGAAATTGAACACAACATATATTAGGGTAGACGAGAACGGTCTAGGAGGGGGTGAGGCCTTTGCCCAACAATGGGAGATTACTGGATAATAAAAAAAACATAGGAATAAAAGAATGCAAAAGTTTGTTTAATTTGTGTACAAGAATTCGTAGAATATACCGAAATTAAATTATTATATCAAAAATAAATGTAGCAAAATTTGAAATTGTATGTAAATGTAAAAAAAAATCGATTATAATTATAAATAAATTTAAGAAACTTCTTAATCTTTTAAGTCTTTACTCAATCAGGTTGATTACTCTATATCTGTACGCAGAGTAAAAATTTCCAAAGACTACCGCTTAAGAATTGACAAGTTAGCTGTCAAGTTTCTCTTCGGATTGAATTATTAAAATTTATAAAGTTTCTTCTTCGCAGGTGATGAACTGAATTAATGATATTCTTATATGGTTATCAATGAAAGAAGTACCTACTTATCTGGGGCACTTGATCTAACCATAATCATGGCAATATATAACACTTATATGCGTAATTTAACCTCTTTTTCTTATAAGGATATTGCAAAAAACCTAGAGTTTTCCCCATACTCAAATTTCGATTAAAACGCTATTAAAGATATTAAGGAAAACCAAGTGAATTTTTTACATTAAACTTGAATTAAGATATTTAAAGACACTCTATAATAAAATATATTGTTTATGACAAATTTACAGAACTACAACCTAGTATTCTGGCATAAAATGTAGGTAATATTACATTTTTTTATTTATTTAATTACTAAAGCATATTCCCATTTTTTTTTCACGCCGGAGCCAGACATAGCTTAATTTGAATGATCATTGCAATGATCATGTAGTGTGGCCGGGGAATTAGTGTAACTTCACAAAGTTTTTTAGACTTCAAGGACAAAAATGTACAAACACTTTGAGCTTTGTCTGGCTCGGGCATTAGGAACAGTACAAACTTTCATGGTCTATGTGAGAGGCCGTTTATCTACAACACTTGCACGGAAAAATACAATAAAATATGCTAACAAGAATAACACTAATACTGCTAAAATTTTATTATTACATTATACGCTCACCACCAACCATATTGGAAAAGAAAATTAACTAACACACACAAAAAGGTAAAATGAAGACTTTCAAAATTACTGCATCATGCAATTAATTGCAAACCAAAATAACAAACTTAAGAAACCTTTTTGGTTTCGCTTCCCAAAAAAAATATAATCATCTTATAATTATTTCGTAATGAATACAATTACATTCGACAAACATATTCGGTTCTTATGTTATGTGACATACGGCTTATTTTGCTGTGCACGACTTGTTTTTTTTTTTTTTAATTCATCTTCTTTGAACTGTTTATGTCCGTATTGTTATAACGAGGTCTTAATTTGGAGCTATTATAGCCCCGAACGAATGCCCCTTGTAAGGTGTAATCATTGTGCATACAAATCAGCATCGACCAAAACTTGTCTTTTAAATTAAAATATATTTTCGTTACAAGTCCATCTTTCACGCTTTTTATCACGAAGAGTTTTCCGAGTAATTGTTTCGACTGATGTCGGAAGGGGAATTTTATGAGAAAGTTTTTACGGAAAGTTTTACATTAGAGCGTGTGAAGACACGCTTGTATAAAAGGGTTCCGTATCTGAAACGCGATTAATGTGTTTGTTAAATAACTTCAAAAGTTGTATCCCGATTTCACCCAAAATAATTTTCCTAATGAGATTTTGGCACATCCTATTCACATGGAAATTTTAAAGGCTCTACATAAAAAACCTATGGAATGCCTTTATTTATAAGACCTATTCGAAGATACCTCACACTATGGGTTTGAATGAAAGAAAGTTCATTTCAACTTTACAAGTATGGGTGCCACCCCTATAAAGTAAAAATAACTATTAACTATTATTTAACTAAAATCTATACGCAATACGTAACTGTACATGCAATTCTGTTCATAATTGTAGAAGGTAGGACATGTTCGGACACGGTTTCGGACGGACCCACAGACGGCCAAACGGACGAACCAAATTAAACTATAAAGGTCTCTTATAGGAATCTGAACCCTCATTAAATTAATATATCTAACTCAATAAGCCCCTATTCGCAACAGAGTTTTTTTACGCGTTTAAAAAGCTTACAAATAGAACGTTCAGACGGCAGCGCTTTTATAACGGGAGGCTTTTTCATCAAGCAATGTTCTATTTTCTACGCTATGTATATACATATACGCTATATTTACGTACCGACGACGCTGAAAAACCGTCAACGTCGAGATTTTACGCAACGCTTTTTTAACTCTCGTGCGAATGAGGAAGACAATAGAGGAGATATAAATAAATAAACTATCCATAAATTGTAAACACATTTACAGAATTATAATATAACAGATACACGGCACTTCCTTGCGAAGCCCTAACCTGCAAATTGATTCACTCTCTCAATTGACTGCTAATGTCTTCCGTGTCCTATTGATATGACCTTTTCACTAAAACTAAACGTCACACAAGTCAAAAAACTCTCCGTGGTTTATATTTTGGCAAAATTTAAGCTAGTAATAATACTTCATAAGCCGTATTTTGGAAATTCTGTGACGATGTTATTTTTCTTGTCTTAATTTACGGAAATCTCTTCTAAATATATGTTTTAAAAGAGCTTAAATATATTTATTTTTAATAGGACTAACACCCATATTTTTTTTTAATTAGACGTAGCGCCATGCTTTTGTTCTGCAGCCGAATGGGCCGGCGCGTCCGGATACCAGTACCTCTTTCTCACATAAGATCGGCGTGAAGTGGCGGCAATGCTGTCACGTCAAGTGAAGCAATGAATAGATTGTCAACAGTTTCATAGATACTGACTTTTCAAGCTGCACCGTAACAGCTTTGTTGGTCTAGTGGTGCGAACTAATGAATTTAATCGTCGGGCGCAGGATCGAAACCCAGCAGAACGTGTCGCAGTTTTTTCTGTGATTCATATTTTTCATTTCTTGCATTTCCTACTTCAACTATTCTCCAAAGATGGCGCTTTGTGGTGTATGCAATAACAACATTTCTGTTTTATGAAAAAGAAAACGTAGTGTTTGTGGTAACACCCCCGTGCATACATAATGTATACATGTAGGTACATATGTACACGTAGTACATACGTACAATAGCATGGCTCTCCCACGGTAAAAATTTCATTTAAAATAGTTTTATTTCAACATTACATTTATAGGCAACAAACTCTTTAACACGTAATAATAAAACAAAAAAAAGTGTTACAAAAGCAACCAGCAAACAGCTGAGAACACTGAACCGAACAGTCTCATTTGATTCATCATCGGAGACCCCAGATTCCTCTCTAAATCCATTCATCATCCGTCCATCCATAACGAGATATGCCGAGGGAAGTTGCTTTACTCTTAACAGCGTTACTTACCGACACTGGTTCAGGTGCAGGTGAAACTAGCCCGACAAGTGGGCCTTGTGGTCCATTTTTCCGACATCTGACGGTGGTGTTCTACATTGAGGTCGCCGTCGCATACTCTCATAATCAAATTGTGTGTCACGTAATAGAGCTCAGAATATCTATAGAGGAGTACGTCGAGTAATTGAATTTAGAAAACAACGTTACTATTTGTGAAATAGAATCGTTAAATTGTTGGTTATTCAAAATTATTCCAGTGTAATTCAAAATTTAATACCGATTTATCTTTTTCTTCTCGAACGAAAACGAGATCGCCTTAAACAAAAATCCAGGTTGCAAATTAAGTTTATTTCGGCCACATGCCTATCTCTCGGCAAAACTGAACAACAAACATAACTCAAACAATTTTAATAAGCTCTACAGCACTTCTCAAAAGGGCTTGATCACACTGCACAATTGAGTCTCTTTACTTCTGCATTCCTGCTCCCTTGGGGAAAAAAACAATATTCAGTGTTCACTAGTTTTGCAGAATTGAGCTCTCCAAAGATCTGATAGATTTGGGGTCTATCACAGTGGCACAAAGATCTCCCTTTAAAACCATTCTTTGCTGGTAACTGGCAGAAAATAACCTCTGCACGACCAGAAGGCTAACAAATACGTTGCCGGGCTTAAATGACGAGTTTAGGCCACCGGGAAGTCTCACAAAACGAAAGAAACGGAACCAAAATACCATCACTTGACGTGACCGCAATGCCGCCACTTAGCGCCGATATCATGTGAGAAAGAGGTACTGGCCCTCTTTATGTGTTTGTTATCCAAAGACTAGATGTGATGAACCAACTTCCAATAGAACATGAAAAAAAAAATAAACTTATCAAGACTGTCCGGTAACGCATTCAACTTTGTACGTATGAAGATTTATTATCCATTTGTTAATTATTTTAACAAACAGTTTTAAGAAATAGCGAAAAATTGTACACCCAACCGTATGAATACATATAGTAGTATCAAATTCACATTCATATTAAAATTATAAAGAAATATTAAATTAATACCAAGAAATTACTATATCTTTAAATTTTTAGTTAAAATTTGGCTGAATGCATCTGTTCCATGAAAATTACAGTAAAAAATGCGTTCAGCCAGGTCCGGTGATATCAAATTTCGAATAAAAATAACACTTTTTTTAATAAAATATTCCTAAGAATCTGTTTAGAACGTTTTAAGCAGTTTACACATCTAAATTTGTACTGAATACACTCTCGTTAGAGAGAACCCAATTTAGATAATTTAGAAAATTTAAAAATTTACAAGTAGACTATATTATTAATTTATATGTTAGAGTAAAATGATGGTTAAATTTGCAATCAGAAACTTACAAAATAAAAAATAAGTAAATAACATACAATAAAAATTATACTTATAAGCACACTAAAAAGGTTTTGATACAATAATTCCAATTACTAATATAATATTAAGTTTAAATATTCCCTTTTAAATACAAATAATATACATTTGAGTAAGTTTTCAGAAGGTTTCTTACGAGTGTAGGTTTTTGTCGCGGTGTTTCTGTGCAGTATGTAGGAATATACAATAATGATATTATTGTTAACTAGAAAGATTTGTTTGTATGTAAGTTTGTATGTTAATCAAACTACTGAAACATTTTTTTTCTGATTTTACTTCGGTTCTTGAAGAAGGTAGAGACTTTCTTGTATATTATGCGTTATAATGCAATATAAATAACATGTAACTTCACGATTAAAAAGTTATCAAATATAAACCAGTGCTAGAATGGGTCACCCATCTATCACCCGGTCGCAGCCAGAGCAACTTAACTTAACGATCAACTCAAATGCAGACCACTGATTAGGCCACGACCTCCTCTAACTTAGTCCTGTAGCTTAGTCTTGGACATTATAGCTTAAAATTGTTTTCTCTTGACATGATAAGAAGGAGCACCGTTGCAGTAAACTGGCGTCCAATAGAAATTGACGACTAGAAGACGTTATGAGAATAACATATGCTTCTACAATATAAAGATTAGAAACAGTTTGTCAGCGGACGCGAGTGTACGTATCTTCAACAAAATTTCAGATGCAGATATATCTGCCTATCGACATGTAAACGTTAAAAACACGCTTATTCGCAAAGGTTATTAAACAGTCGAAGACTATATGTATACTAATATATAATGCTAAAGAGTTTGTTTGTTTGTTTGTTTGAACGCGCCAATCTCTGGAAACACTGGTTCGATTTGAAAAATTCTTCCAGTGTTAGATGGCTCATTTATCGACAAAGTTTATTGGCTATATATCATCACACTAAGACCAGTACGAGCGGAATGCCAATGAAAAATATTTCAAAATCGGGTGCATTTCTTCCCTTTTAGAGAGCTTCTAAAATTTACGCAGACGCGGTCACGGTGAGCACCTAGTTAAAGATAATACTTCTAGAAGTCGCCCCAGCTTTGTACTTTATTGTTAACGGGGAAATGTATTAAACTGAGTTTTTGTAAGAGCTTTTTTTAAAGGAGTGGCTAACGAATTTCTTGCTGATTTTTCTCGTCACCCGACTTTTCCGAGTCCAGTGGCAGCTGTTAAAATATCTAACGATTCAACAGACCTTGTAATAAAATTCTACATAAAAAAAACAATATTTTGATTTTACTTGTCAAGAATGTATCAAATAAGAAGTATGATGACAAGAAACTGTGCAATTTATTAACATCGATTTAGAATACTTGCATAGTAAAATAATTTTTACATCGACCTTCGCTAACGGCATTATTTATGTCATTTACCCGGTTCAGTCTACGATATATAGGTCGCCAGATAATAATTGATATCGATTCCTGCTTGTTCACACATTTAAGGGCTTTGAATCGTAGAAACTTTCAACTTTTGAACAAGCAAAATATACTCGTATGCATATTGTAAGCAAACGAATCACTTACTTTTTCGCTTAGTATTATACATTTTCCAATTTGGCGGATTTATACAGAGTAATTAAAAATGGTACAAAAACGTGATTAAAGTTATATGAACTCGAAATGAACAACATTTTTAACTAACAAGGGACCAACCAGTATTAATGATTTCAACTGTATAATTATGTATTAGAATTAATTATTCAAGAAAATTACGGCTCGGAAAAGCAAAGTTCATATTGGTATAGCCTTTACGGGTTGGTATCGTGTAATGTTTATTTAACTTTGACATTTGCAGTGGCTTACAACTTTTCAAATATTGACGTAAGGAAAACACGAGTATAATGAAAACGGGAATGTACACAATTCGGGTGTAATAAATTCGAATTGTGGGTATGTGTATAATACTTGATCTAGCTGCCTTATCTATACTTCTGTCAATTATTAGATACTGAAAATTTATTACACATATTTGGACTTTCAACACACACACACATACATACGCAACACACGCATCATATTCAAATAAATACACACAATATTATATATATACACAAATCTATACTTACATTGTCAAGAAAAAATAGCCCACTTTTTGTTGAATTTTTTATGTATTTCTAAATGGGTATCTTAATGTATTTCTAAATGGGTTTGTAATGTGACAGAAGAGCAGGGCCGCCCGCTACAAGTACTAGTAATTGGAACCTATAGGATTAGCCGCCTGTATTTAGATTAACAGATTGTTTGAAAAAATATATACTCTTTTGTAGCCATATATATGTCACCGTTAGTTTGTAATCTATCACGCGAGATTGTAAACTGTCGAAAGATTTTGAACTAATCTGCTTACAATTGAACGTAATATTTTTCGGTAGATTACAAACTACCGAAGTGAAACTGTTAAATAACAATCCCTGGCGTTAAATTGCCAACTGTCCGAAGACTGTCCCTGATTGGTCGCTTCTATAGCTGACTGCTATGTCTGTCGCAGACAGTTTGTATTACAAAATGGTTCTTTGGATTTAAACAAAAAATTAACCAAGAAACTTAAGACGGGAGCTCCGCTACACTACGCCTCGGTCTGAACCTTCTAATCTATACGATTTCAATATGAGTAAAAGCGCGATAATTAATCGAATTAACTAATAAATATGGCGTCGTCTAGTACATGACGTTTAACCAATCAGCGCGCGAAGTGCCTTCCATCGCATGTCATTTCACATTTTGACGGCTTCACTTCAATTGATTGTAATCTACCGAAAAATAATGCGTTACATTGTAAGCAGTAAATATTAACTTAACAATATTTCGACAGTTAACAATCTCGCGAGATAGATTACAACTGAACGGTTTTTATAATTCAACGCTGTCATATTTAAAAGTGGAAGGTCTTTTATCATAATATCTCGAAAACTGTGAGACGTACAAATATAGAATTTGGCAAAAACGTAGTCTATAGTTAGCGGACATCCGTTAAGAACAGATTTTTTAATAGGGCTAAATTAAGAAAGTCTAGCTTTCGTAAGTTTACGGGGATGAAGTCGCGGGAAACAGCTAGTGTTGTATAAAGGCCATTGTAGTATCCACTGATACTACGTAAATATTATTAAATATTTACTGTAATTATATCTCACCAAATTGGTGTATGCACCTGACTTCAAAAAGAGGTTATCAATTCGTCTGTATTTTTTCTTAAGAATGAGTTATGACAGTATGTTTTGGTACATGTTTTATAGCAATTAAAACAACATACAAGTTACGCAACCTCTAAACGCAACAACATATAATTTTGACAAGTACTGTAATTAGATAAAACATTAGAAAGTTCAAATCTAGAGCAGATTTTTTGTCAAATAAATGATAATTTTACCATCACAAATGTTTCTTTGCTGATGTTACAATCGTTTCAAAAGAGCACTGGCCTTTACAGTGGCCGGTCATGCCTGCTCAAGCAGGAATTTCTGGGATCGGGGGAACCCAGTCCACCTTAATTAGCCGCGATCCGATAAGTTTCCTCTTTCCAGATGGTGCCGAAATAACTATAAGACCATATGTAATGAATGTTCCTGTCACATTGGTGGGGCGAGACATCCTTAGTCAAATGCACACTCCATTACTAACGCGATTATATTTATTTAATTAATTTTTCTTTCTCCGCCACCAAAGGGCTCTTCTGTAACACCAACTCAATTCCTATATAATTTTTTAACTCGATAGCCCAACTTGGTATTAGAGGTGCGAAAAAATTAGATGAAAAACTTGCCTATGTTCTAGTTGTGGCTAAAATTTTTGAATTTGCTGAAGTAGTCAATAATCAGTTGACCCCTTCCATAAGTGTGGCTCACCAGTCAGTGATGATTATTGGTCAAGTGCACCCGACTAAACGTTTCAAAATGTTTAACAAAGCACGTTTTGATAATAATGGGTCATATATGGCTGTTGATGATTTTAAATGTTAAAGTGATGCAAGCGTGTATTCAATTAGATAGAAGATGTTTTTTCTATAGTTAGATTTTAATGAAAACACTTTATAGGTATACCTACTTAATAGAATATTTATATGAAAGTTCATCTACCAACTCTTCGATTAAGTACATTAAATCAGCTCCAAAATTCAATTATTTAGTTTTTAAAAATTGTGTTTCGACAACTTGTGACTGTGTACCAAATAGAGAACTCTGTTTCTTTAAAAAGGACTCAGTTTGTTTATAAAGAACTCTGAAAGCTTAAGCGAATATCCGAAAATAAAAAATTTCTATTTACTATAACGCGTCAAACGACATTGGTGTGACATCTTCTTTGGTTGTAAATTCTAAAGAAACAATTTAACTTATCCGCCTGACGACCATTCAGAATGACATTCATGATTAAAAAGTCATTCTCCCTTCATTCACTAAGGTACATGCTCACCCGCACATACGCTCAATCAATTCGAACTACACAAACTTTCGCCCTGAATTTATGAAATTCAATTATAGTATAGATTTTAAAAACTCACATGACTGAATTGTAAATTAAATGAAAAAAAATCATTGTAATAGAATGTAAGTTATAATTGTTTTGATTTGTTGGAGAATTTATTAACAAAATTATATCTTTTGTGATAATAAGTGGTCGTTTTTATTCTATAACTGTTTACATTTTAAAAATATTTATTATTTTTTGACTGTCTAATTATGTCTTGTAACACTTATAGGAAATAAAAGAAATAGAAGAAAGCCACAAGTTGAGAATAAATGTTCTGACAGAAGATAAGGAGACAGAATTGAAGAGATGCGAGGGAGAATGGGACGATAGGCTGACTTTTCACAAAACTTCAGCCCATTCATAATTCTATTGTGCACGCCAGTCGTTTGCTGAAGTGATTTTATTTCTTTCTAGACGTTTCGACGTTACAAAGTCGTTCTTAATCCGATATCTCATCATCCACACAAGTGTATTGAGTTAGAAATTTACCAAGATACGGTAGAAGATACTAAAATAATCCTATTGTTCCTTTCATTTATTGTTATACCTACTGAGATACTAATGTGTGAAAGACAATTAATTATGTACAAAAGTTATATAAGTGCGCAAAAGAATGTAAAATACAAGACTTACTGAAATGAACCACTTAATTTAATATAGGTTACTAATAACGGTTGTTAAAAAATTTTGTTTCGATAACTATATGCATGCATACAGACATCTTTCCTTTTTTTAGGTAATTGTAACACTGTTGCAGTACTATGGTGCTGTGCTGTGACAAACGTTACCAACTATATGTTTGACAATTGTCTCTAAAATAATGGGAAATCATTAATCAGTCAACGTTTCACCAATTCAAGCATCCTCTAATATACACCAAAAACTTCACGTCAACGAAGATAAAATGTAGCTCATTCCTTCAAACAAACGCATCAATCAGAGGCAGCAGCATCAATCCAAAATCTTCAATCAAATACTAATCTGAATATTTGATTGAATGTCAAGGAAGAAGATAAACTTCTAAATACACTCGTACATTCCTGGCAATCAAGCAGCAAGGAATTTATTAAAATGTGAAGAAGGGAATTTACTTAATAAGCCGTTAATCAATATTTTAAGTGGCCCCATCCAATATTTGTTCGTCGGGAGGTCTATATATAGTGATCGTATGTAGAAATTTCGCTAGCGAGAGTTGGATTTTGTATATAAGTCGTCGGCGCTTGTAACGCGTCTGTGTCGTTTCCGTACAGCGCCATCTAGTATAGCTTTGGTGTATCTTTCCACTTTGACATCATCGCTATCTCGCGTCGTGTGTAGTTATGTAGTATCTACATTCTAGTATCTACATCTAGTAGCTACATTCCTTTTTAGGGTTCCGTAGTACTACAAGGAACCTTTATAATTTCTCTCTGTCAGTCCGTCCATCTGTCTGCTCGTAAGGTTGTCCCCCCTAGCATTTCCAAAGTATTAGACGTAGGACTTGAAATTTTCCATGTCAATAGAACATACTAAAAACTCACAAGGAAAATTATTTTCAACGAAATCGGACACCAAGTTTTGAAGATATTTAACAAATACGTTTAAAGCGTATCAGATACGGAACCCTTCTATATAAGCGTGTCTTGACACGCTATTGGCCGTTTTTTACATGTAGATATGAATGCTTTTTATGTATTTTTTTTATAATTATTTATTTAACCAAAAAAAGACAGATTTTAGACTGTACGCTCTCTATGCGTGTATTGTACGCGTTTCCAGGTGTCGGGAACGAACCCCGGATACGGCGCGACGGTGGTGGCGTTGCTTTACTCAGCACTTACCATCTTGAGGGAGAAGGACAAGATGCCGGAACAGTGAGTCCAAATTTATAGCAATATCTTTTTTTGGCAACGTTTTGATGAAGAGGAATGGGTGTGACAATACCCCAGCATCATCGGGTTATGAAACGGCTACCTCGACGATCTCAGTCCAGCCCTTCTACCGTTGAGTTATTGCCGCTCTTAACATTGAGATTATTTTGGGTTCCTTAGGGACGAAACTAAAATAATTTCGCCTCCATTCCACCTGTATGTAAATCTAACGTTAGTAGTGACCCACTACTAGGTGAGAAATAGGTCATTTTTTATATAGAAGAACAGAATGATACTGGTTTCGCTACCTTAGTTACATAGGAAAACGTTAAATTTTATTTACATTTTTAATCAGAGGGCCTAAGTACGAACATTCTCGATAGTTTTACTTACTTTTAAGTTCGAAACGAAACGTCATATGAAGGTTCCTGCTTCCAGTTTACAGGATTTACAGGGAAGTGACGTCGAGGATTCGATGTGTGGGAGTTCTGATTTTATTCGTGCTAGCAATATTTAGTAACTAAGTTGTCGTCAACCGTGAATAACCTTTAAGGATCAATGACCTTCAAGGTTTCGACTATAATGACCTTTAAGGTTTCGACTATAATGACCTATAATGACCTTTAAGGTTTCTTTTGGTTTTAGGGGTGGAGTGATGACAACCGGCATCGCCTTCCGCAACACAAGTCTCTTGCAGCGTTTGAACGAAAATGATCTCAAATTCGAAATAGTGGGGAATAAATAAAATTGTCGTTGAATAAAGTGCGTGCTTCATAACTTGCATTAATCGTATTTTAAGATGTGTAAATAACGCTGTGTTACGTCACTATATTGTAATCCCCCTATAAGACGGTGGATTTATTCCGCGTTATAGGAAAATGCGTTGAACGAGAATTCTCTTATAACGCGCTTTGTCCGGCCCCGAATGCGGATTATAGAATAATATTAATGCGTTAAAGGAGTACCGTGTTATAGGGGGGTTTAAAGAATAGATCTATAGATTTATATTCAATGCAATGATATCGCTACTGCCTAAGTCTGTAATTTTAAAGGAGCGGTCATCAAATAAATAACTATTTTCGTATTCGTTTCCTTGTGGTGTAAAATTGTGTTGTTTTTTTTATTAAAAAAATTAATGTAAATAAAATTTCTTGTCAAACAAATGTTTACTTGAAATCCTTTCGGAATAAAATAGCAAGTTGATGTACGCGTCAAATTGCTGTTTTATTTTTAATTCATTTTAAGAATTGCTTTCAATAAACATTACGAAGTAAAAACACTTCGTTTTACTTAAAATAAGTGCAATGTTGTAGAACGAATCAAAAAAATTGAGTAAAGTTCAATTTTTTTTATGTACGTTAAGTTAATTTAGCGCCCTAGACACGGGCTTACCTAGTTTAGGGACCAGGGTTCTACTGAATTATGTATTGGTCTATAAAGATTACATACATACATACATACATACTATATATGTACATATATTCATAGGTATATGATACTCGGAAGTCTGTTTCTAAGGTAGACAACTTAATGCCCGTGTAATAACAGACGCTTGCAATACACAATGTTTTTAGAAATATGTAAATAGATACACATAGATAATAAACCCAGACTCGAGGCGAGAATCGAACCCACTACTCACGGAGCGAAGGCATTGTCACTGACATAAATTAAAAATTTGACAACGTCTAGCGGACTCGTCAGACTTTGTCCTCTTCGAAAATTACCTAGCTTGCTTACTAATGAATATACACGATTATTGCATTAAACATTTATCTGAGAAAAAATAATGCTACAAGTTAAAATATATTACAAAAACAAAATACATATCCTACTTATTGAGTTAGACTAAATAACAGTTAAGTAATTTTATTTGGCGCCAACATTATATATGGATTTATATAAATCATTTCACAAATGATGGAGAAATTCGTGAATAAAAACTAAGCACATCGAACATACAACCTCCTTTTTTGAAGTCGGTTAAAAAACTAGCTCGCATTACTAATGCTTGACTGTATATTGCTTTTGTTTTTGTAAAACAACTCACTGATTTTTTTATTGATTTTGTTAATACGAGTTTTTACATTGAGTAAAACTTTTATCAATATTAAAAGTTCGTAAAAACCTGTTTAATTTTTTTTTTTTTAAGTAACAACTTTTAACAGATTTTTCAAATGTAAAATTACTTATTTAGTTTTTTTTTTTTTTAAACAATTTTAGGTAATAATTAAATTGTTTTTCTGTGCAATTATTTTGTTCAAACAATTATTGCACAGTATTGCTCTGTAAATTCTATAAACTTTGTTTTCACTTCTCAAATATCACTGTTTGTCTCCTATGTGATATATTTAACGTTTTTTTAATTTTTTTTATCCTAAGAACCAATGATTTATAAAGTTAAATCATTAAAATGGACAAGGTTGTCCAAACTTTGGCACCTCACTGTTATAAATATGTATATTTAACACAGTGTTCCAATTACTGGTCATGGTATTTAATAGTAGAAAGGAGAATAATTTGGAAAATATGAAAGAAAAAAATAAACGTATGATTTCTTACAATAATAATGATAGTATTTATTGAAGCATAGAAAATAGTGTATGAGAAACATGAGACTCTTATTTTTCGGCCATTTAAATCGTATACAGGACAATATATTAACTAAAAAGATCTATCAATATTACGAATATTGCTGCAGGTGGCCTTAGATACTGTATTTGGATAAAAATTACAGTTTTTTAATTAAAATATTGTTTATATTATATTCCCCAAATATATGCATACATAATTTTTTATTAATATAATATATAAAATTATTTACATATTATATACAGTGGCAACCAAAAGTATTTGCACAAGCACGTGTTTAGTGCTAAAATTACATTATAGGGATTTTTTAAAAATAATGACACTCTAAAATAATAGTAAATTTATTTAGAAAACTTATTTTCTATTTTATAATTTATTTTATAATCTAATTGTGAAATAATTTCCATATTTATGTATTATAAAAATAATGTATACCTACATATGGGGTGCTGAAAAGCATAGTGGCGTAAGTCAACCTAATCAAACTTTAAAGGAAAAAACATTTCCCGCTTCATTCTATTAAAAGTTTGGCATTTGTGTTGAATGCCTCTGTTAGGTTCTGGCTACCTAGTGGCAAATAATGGAATTAGGTATATGTGTGACCTTTTTTCTGTTTGGTTTAAAAAAACATGTGTTGGTAACAATAAATGTATTCTAATATTTATATTCTAACCTAAAAACTTAAACGCAATTATTGTATTAGTACACTGTAAACGCTAAAAACTCATAAAGTTTAAAATTACTATTAGAAAGTTAATAATTTACAATTTTTATTTAATATTTTGTTATATTCATGTTTAAGATACGTGTAAAATTATTTATCAAGGTTTATTCAACCATTATTATCAATAACTTTTGCATGAATACAAAATTAAACAGACATAGTTTACATTTCACACGGAAAACCCACTGTCCACGAGAAAGAGAGTAGTAATTTTAGGTAAAAAAAAAACTTATGATTCCAATCGAAGCTGAGTCAAATGCGTCCTGTGGGTGTAACACTCTGGAATGCCTCTGAAAGCAATTATTTTTTAACAAGCGTAGGAAATCAGTGAGTAGACATATAGGCCCCAACTAGTAATTCAATTTGCAACAGTCTTACGCTTGTTAGGTGTTAAAAGTTAATTCGAGTAACGTATAGATAGTATAGATTCATTTCGGTTTTAGGAATATTATTTTGGAGTAAAATTTCATACAATGTGTAATGATACTGTATTAAAATTTACTTGAAAATAATTTTTAATAGTATTGCTCACATACTTTTTATTTAACAAAAGTTCTTCAAACCAACACAAGTTTATGTAAAGAACAGACACGTCTTTCTGGGATTTGCATGTACACGCACGTATTAAGCGCGCGTGTACATGCACGCGCCTAATTGCCGACAGCGATTTTCAAACAATTTAATAAAATAAAACTAATAAAATAATGAAGCGTTTTTACCCTCTTAGATATCCGTTTATGTGGATGATAGGCCAAACCAAAGATAATTATCTCCCGTTTGCAAGATACCCTGCTACGTGTGGACTAGGTCTTAATATTTATTTAATGAGAACCTCGAGAAGTTTCATGCTTTTTTAGTAGGCTCTACTAGCTGCCTTCAATTTGCTGTCAATTTTTTTGGCAAACAGAAACCTGTGAGTAAACAGAAACCGCCCAACTTTTAATTAATTATTTGATGACTCGAAAACATGACATTAGAAAAATGCCTAATGCTCATTAAAATCTAATCTAATTGTCTGGGGTCTAAATCATAGCAATAAAGATAAAGTTCCGATGTGCCTCAACGCACGTTTCGCTTCGACACCGAAGCATCATCAGGAGATAGACTCTACAAAGGTTATTCGACTTTAAGAAAGTCAGTGTAGTGCTTTGCTTTGGTGGCGAATTCGGTGGTGTTGCTTTCGGGTTGCAGCATTACACTGATTTCTCCTCGTATTCATTCGCGGATTAAAGCAAAGGAGTTTAGTTTTCATGTATGTCATGGATTTCCGCAAAGTAACGCCTGATTCTATCAGCTATTTGCCAATTTAAGCGGTATGTCGTAGAAGAAGCGTAGATTGGCTGAGACAGTTTCAATATGGCGTCCACTGAAGACGGAGCTAAAAGTATGAACGAGTGTAAAAGTGGATCCCTTAACCAATTGAATGTAATCAAAGAGTAAGGGAGATTAAGTCCTGCTGAGTCTATTGCTTACATACAACATTTATAATTTAATTAAGTGGAAAGTTAAATATATATATAAGTGCAACCAAAACTTAGAATCTGGCTTTTATAGGCCTATATCGGTTTACGGCTCCCAGTTTCGTTTGAAATTGATGGTTTAACAGTTTAAACTTTTGCTTCGATGCGACGACTACGATACGATTTATTTTATTTATTCATTTTTCTTTATCTATCTCTTTCCAACGTTGAGCTTTCTAGCCCTATCTCTTTTTAGAGCTGAAATAGAATAGAATAACTTTATTCAGACATAAAACAGCATTATATCTAACAACTTAAGCCTAGTTCACAAAAATATAATTATACACTTAATAAGATACAATGTTGTTGTTAATCTGACAGGAATTACTACTCATCTTAAATTAGAGAAGAAAAGTAGCTCAAATGTTTCTGTAAAATAATGTAATATCGATACTAGCGGACCCAGCAGACGTTGTGCCCGATTTAAGGTCAGAGGAAAGGCACTAACGCCATCTGTTGAAATTCCACCTAGCGACTATGCGACTATAACTTTTAGTATTTTAAAAATATCCCGTTGAGTTTTTTCTTTCTTTTCATTTAAGGGGCCTCCCCTTTAATAAATAATGAAACTAACAATGCCGCTTTTTATTTAAGCGCCATCTACCCGTCTTAATTGCATTTTGAAACCCGCTACGAAGCCCTTGGAATATACTTACAAAATTTTTCCAAATCGGTGTAGCGGTTGTGGAGATATTACATATATTTTGTTACTTTTTTTTTATAATAATATAAAGATTTTATAATGATATAAGGATTTTAAAACCAATATATATTATAAACTAACTCTTTAATTTTAATACTTTGTTCAATAACGTATTGGACAAAGTAATAGTATACGTGAACTGTAGGTATTATTCGGCAGAATTTTTTTGGTCACGTATCCTGGGTTTGGTTTTATTTTTCCTCTATCTCCCTTCTCTTACTCTTTGTGATTCTTTTTGTGAGGAGTATGAGATGCATAAGGAGCTGTTTTCCTCACAGGACCTGCCTGCATTATTTTCAAAATAGAAGGTAAATTACCAAAATTATTTAATTAACCGTTTCCCTCAATTGACAAACTTACGAATAACACCGTTTCTTGAGAAAAAAATCCATTAATGTCGTTATTTTTGACCAGAAGTAACACTATTTGAAATGGTACGAGAGGTGCGGTCTTGAATTTTTCAAAAAATATACATTCCTCTGCTATGTTATCGAACGATCTAACAACTGGATGATTTTAATAAACAAAAATTACGTGAAAAATCATTATGGAACATTTCCAAATACTCGAGCCCATTTAGCAGGGATTTTAAATTCCAGAAATTCATTCACTTTTGTCTTCATCGTTTGATTTTGAACCCTAACGAAATGGAATATGGTTTATTTTTATTTGCATGTTACAATCATCATCATTCCTATTTTTGTCAGGCAAGCAGTAAACAATTTTATGGTTTTCTATAATTAGATTGTATATTGGACTTTCCAGAGAAATTCGGATACTGCATTTTGTACAACAAGGGACCAACGAGCAGGTGGTTCACCTAATTAACTACCGATATTCACGTATTCACCACCACAACGCTCGCAGATGTGTTGACGGCCTTTAAGGAATGAGTACGTTCTTTTCTTGAAGGTCCCTAAATCGAGCTGGCTTATCGGTAGAACCAATTGGTTCTACCGATAAGCTGTGCGAGGTAAGAAGGTTGTTTGTGTTAGCTATTTTTACTCTACTATTAAAGCTAGTTCACACTAAGCATACAATAAAGTGTCTTGCAATTTATTACCGCTTTCACAAAAGATATACTACTGAAGTTTGCTTTAAAAACACTTTATGGTTATCCTTCTCTAAGCACTGCTAATATTATGTATGAACACTCTTAGAGATTAATAGACCTTAAAACAGAGGGTGCAATTTTGAACGCATTTGAGTCAACAGCGCCCTACGTCGTGAAAGTCGTTACACACTACATCTGATACAGACAGTCGTTTCGATGTCGTGTCGTGTGTCGTAAATGTCACCGAAATGCAATCAAGACGCAGGTTCTAAAGGAAAGCTTTATCGGTGATAAAAGTTAGTGGTTCATATTATCTGAGTTGGCCCCATCAAATGTAAATATACTATTTCTTTTATTGATGTGAACGAGCTCCGAGAAAAGTCTCTAATGACACTTTCATTCTATGTATATATTATACAGACGTTGTCCTACACGATAACAGGAAATTCATTCCAATCGATCCAGCCGTTTAGTTGCAGTATAGATAGATAACCTTGATACTTACTGACTGCAGCACCATCTACCAGGCTGAATTGTAAATCTAAACCAACCCGGGTACCACGCAAATGTATACAAAAACAAGTGTAAAAAGCTGAATAAGTTGCGTGCTGCCTCTTTTAAATCTCCACTCTGGCTCAAATTTAAGCTTCGCACCGCTTTATCACTATCGCGGCAAATTTGTTGGCCAAAAGCTAGCAAAGCTTCATGTCTATAAACTTCCCTAGCGTTAAGCCGCACCAAAGCCTTCGGAGCATAATGTGAGCTCAGCATGCCGGGAGCTTCTATTTTGGTCCCTGGGGGGCCAGAGATAATTTCATTTTTATATATATAGAAGTAATTGCAAATGTGCTAAGTTAATTATGTTACAAAATATGATTATACTTTAAAATTTCGGGGATTTTTTTTTAATTAACAGCTACGTATAAAATTGATGTCACATCCAGACATGTTATAGTCTTTGCCTATCGAAAAGTAGCCATTATTTAAGGTAATAGTTCCGGTCAAGCTATCACCATTAACATACATTAAATAACACAAGGTTTTGCGTATTTGTTTTTTATCAAATTGTGCAAAACAAAGAGAATTTTTAAAAACCTAATAACAAAATATGTATCTACAGTTAAAATAAATCAAATAAGAATATTGAGCTCAATACTTCATTTATAGTACAAAATAAAATATTTCATTTTCAAACTAATAAAAACTGCAATATTTAAAAAGTCTTTATGATAAGTCACCACTGACAGTAGATTTTTCATTTTATCAAAACCTCTTGATTACTTTACTCTCCATTAAGTTTTAGGAAAAACTGTGCAAAGAAAAGAATTAGCGGAATAGGAAACGTATAATCTCGCCGGAACGCAGTGATTGGCTAATTTAGCATGGCTAGTGGTAAAAAGTGCGGATCCTAAAGGTCACGTGACTAAAACAAGCGTGGCCTCGGAGTTAATGTTAGGTTACATGGCTGATAACTGGGTCAAAGTCAAATGTTAAGGTTATAATTCTCATTTTACACACCCTCTGGTGTGAAAAGAGCCACAAATGGCCAAAGCAGGCCCGAGTTATTGAGGGAGATACGCGTTAGTCACTGAGGAGCTGTCCAGTCATGTGTGGTGCTGAAATGTGCGCATCCTCCAACTAACGCTAAATATACACATAAAAAACATAAATTCTTCCTCTTGGTTTCTCTGGCTATAACATTTCAGTGTTTCTCTTGATGACCAGCCACTTAAAGAGATCTCCAGACGCAGGGATCTGGGGCCGGACCTCGGCTTGATCGGTTGCTGTTATCTGACTACTATTAATATTAGTATTATTATTATTATTATGACTAACATTACTACCACTTCGGAAAGCGT
This sequence comes from Charaxes varanes, assembly GCA_024363005.1. NCBI lineage: Eukaryota > Metazoa > Arthropoda > Insecta > Lepidoptera > Nymphalidae > Charaxes > Charaxes varanes. The sequence goes on from JANCMC010038415.1 coordinate 3,398,740, forward strand.
TAGCGCCGGGAGAAGAAGTGGCGGAAGAAACTCCGGCAACGCTTCTATCATTGGCAAGAGAGAACCTACCCACTATGAGGCCGTGTCGCGAAAATGGTTGCCGTAGCCGGCGTCGGCTACGGCGTGTGATCTGTCTGAATCTAGGTCGTGTAAAATCGAGTACCTAATGGCTCGGTTGTCGGGTTACAATGACGTTCGTTAAACGCTGGATATTATATTATCAACTCTCAACTTTCGTTTCCTGATTTTGATGACATTAATTCTAAATTAGATTATTTTACATTAAAGTCACACGTTTTCTTTACAATTTTCCATTTCATTAACAACCTGCAAATCCATTGCCCCATAAAAGTAAAGCGAAAGCAAGAGTTGTTTCAGTTGGCGCTATAGACCATGTGGATCTTTGACCGCGCGGTGTGGCTTTCTTTCTTTGTTTGCAGGTGAACAGACAGCCTGGAGGGGGCACCCAACCTCACATTCCTGCGAACCAGGGTTTTCATGGTGCAGTGGCAGGCTGTCCATAGCTCCTTAACAAGTCCTTCTGGGGGCGATTCACCAGTGTTCCCACTGACATTCAATCGTGTTCAATGACAGTGACAAATCGGTCTGGTTGATTCTTAATACAGAAAAATAATTTAAGTACTTTCTTATTATTTACATTACTAGGATGAGAAATGTTATTGGGTTTTTGAACATGTAGTTTTTGACAGTACTATCAATTTTAATATCGTGTGCTCATATATCGTTTTATTCGATATTGAAACCCATTATCATGTCATGTTAACGTAGGTGTAAAATTTGAAAAGACCATAGATTTAAGACTCCAATGCTCATGCTTCGATCTGTTCAATATATGGTAAGGACCATACTGTTCCCAAGCTGATAATTGTGGAGGAATGTAATTAGATCAAGATTATATTCAAACGCCAGGTTTCCCCCCTCCCTATTAAGGTTATCCATTTTATTAATGCTGATTGAACCCCAGTAGGTTATCAATATCCATAAAGCCGTTTCGCGGCTTTTAACAGAATAAATTTATATACTGCAGCCTGTCTCGAACCCTTGAGATAAAAAAGAAAGGTGTTATAGGGGACATTGCAGTATAAATAAATAGATAAAATATATATGGTACTGGACTATATGGCACACGGACGTCTGTTCCTAAGGTAGACTACTTAATGCCTGTGTCATAGGTAACAGACGCCTGTTATACACAAATATTTTTTTAAAATAAATATATCAATACATACATATACATAATACATCCAGACTCAAGGCGGGAGTCGAACCCACGACCCCGGAGCGGAAGGCAGGATCACTGCCCACTGCGCCAACGCAAAGTATACTTTAAAAGTACACTACCAAAAAACACCAAACCCTCTAGTCGTATAAAAATATGCAAGCGCTAATAATACTTAATTTATACACAACATGTCGTATTCTAAGAAATATAAAGTCCGGTGTCGGTATTTAAAGCGAATAAGTACGAACAACTTAATTAAGAACAATTTATGACCCCCGTCAACACTAAACAACTCAATATAAGGAGATGCCTACAACCTGCAAAGACCACCCAATAATTCTCGTTAGCAATGACTCAACCAATAGTCATTATCGAGGCCACATTTTCCTTGTTCGGACTCATAATTTTACTGTTGATTTTCTATAGAAATAATGAAATGACCAAAAGCGTGTCAAGACACGCTTATATAGAGGGGTTCCGTATCTGATACGCTATAAGCGTATTTGATAATTAAAAGTAAAATTTCTTGTCCGATTTCGTTCAGAATAATTTGCCTAATGTGTTTTTAGCTTGTTCTATCAACATGGAAAATTTCAAGTCTCTATGTCTAATAGTTTAGAAATACTAGGGGGGGACCAACTTACGGGCACACAGACGGACGGACGGACAGAACGAAATTATAAGGGTTCCTTGTATAAGTTATATTCTTCTGCACAAGTAACAAGCAAAGAATGTCACCAAATAACGCCTGAACGGATTTTAATTTAATTCTTTGTGAATTTATGAATGGGCTTTTTAAGACTTTACAACTTAGTTTTTTACATTATTATGAAAACCAGTAATAGAGTGGGTAACCCATCTATAACCCGGCCGCGGTAAGAGCTACTTAACCCAGAGATCGACTCAAATGCCGGCCACAGGTTAATCTACGATACTATATTAGTTCGTTCGTTACCCGTTCTCGATTTAACTATATTCGTCATTTCATCAGACACTACAAAGTTTAAGACATTAAGAGACCTACCTCACCGAGAAGCCATGGCGACGTCGCCGGTTATGTATCCAAACAATTCATATAACAATTTAAGTAACTCACTTTGCAACGGTCTGGCGACGTCGCCAAATTTGAAGCTTAACCACGACTACTTCTAGCTAATCCATTGGCAACGTTGGGTATCCATGGCTACGTAACCGGCAACGTCGCCAGATAGCTCACTTGGTGATGGTTTGTCAATGTCGCCGAATTAGAAGCGTAGCCACTACTACTACTGGCAACTAACTTGGTTTCCATGGCTACGTAACCGGCAACGTCGTCATGGCGTCTCGGTAATATAGAGCTTTTAAACTACGGGAATTGATAAACGAAAACTTATCAACGGATTACGGAACCGTGGATTTTAATGTGTTCAACGCAACACCTTATACCGCAGCCTCACCTTTTAAATATTTAATCGCTCTACAAAGGACCGCGCCGATGTCTTAATCAAACAGGTATGCGATACGAAAAGTACAAGAATTTCACGCGGCTTATAAAACAAGTGATAAAAAAGCGTCGAAATTAGTGATTTGCTTCACGCATAATTTACTAAAGAGATTATATAAAAAAAAAAGGTTTTTTTACGACCAGATAAACCCGATCTTTGGATGTGATAATTGAACTTTTTAAATAAACGCCACGGTGTGATATTCTTTTAATAGCGTATATATATAATTCATCGGTCTGAAAGATTTTTAAAATTCATTTTGGTTTTGGTACGATGCCCAAAACATCTCAAATTTTTGACTGTAGAAACCTTCGAAACGGGTTATCTGATTTTGATATGATTTTGAGTAGAAAATAAAGAGGCTATTAAGGCTATACATAGCAAATTTTTTTTGGAAAATTACGAGCTATACATTAAAATTTAATAACCCTTGGTAATTTATGGTTTTAGAAAGAAGAATATTTTAAATGCTTAGCAAAAACGTGGCGATATTTAAATCAGTCCAATCACTATTGAATTATTTCCCGTTAGTCATATTAAAGAAGTGGAAAAAAAAAACAACAATGAAACATTGAGATCTTGAACAACAAAAGTAGATTTTTATTAATCGTTAGAGGTGTCGGTTACGGTAACAGTGTCGCGAGTTCCACGGTTTTATCCCATCTCAAATAGCTCCTAACGTGCATAGAGAATGTTTCCACTCAAAAAACTCTTAGCACTACTGTAGCTAATCTTAATTTACTGTTTCCAGCAAACAACGCGCGGGCCGAAAATTGTTTAGCAATAACGAAGTAATGAGGGAAGCAAACAGAAAGCTCGTATCAATGTTAGCATTGCACATACTTACGAAATCCATCTCTATAAACCGTTACTTTCAAGTTTCATAACGCTAGAGCCAACAGTAAACCACCAACTGAGCAAGCAAGAGTTCTATATAGAGATAAAAGCAGTAAAACTGTTAAGGAACAATTCGTTAAAAACAGTGAGATTGTACGTTTGAAAGTGACGATGTTTTTTCTTTTTTATTTTTTATGTAACAGGGGGGCAGACGAACAGGCAGCAGGCACCGAAGTGCCTACCGGCGACCATGGACATCTGCACGACCAGAAGGCCAGCAGATACGCTGCCGGCCCTTAATGACGAGTTTAGGCCACCGGGAAGTTTGCCCACTGCTCCTCACAGACATCCCCAATTATTGGAGACAATATATCTACAAAGTAAAACATTAAAAAAAATATTTAAAAAAATCTTCTTTTGAACTAAGAATTCCCATGTTTGAAGGACAACCTTAGTCATTCTGCAGAATTGAACTGATTTGTCACCATGGATTTACCATTTCTAAGTCATACTCTGAGATATGAGTCAATGTAAGTGAATATTTATATGGAGAACACTCAGAGTAACGAACATAGATGGAACGGATATTAGAATAAAATCATAGATTGGAACGATATCAAGCTCAGTGAAAATTGCTGATTTGATAATTAATGACTGGATAAATATACTTAAAATATAATTTATATTCATGCGTATTTAATTATAAAGTTAATAGTTGTTAATTGTTATTATCAATAATATCCAGACTAGTAAGCGTTTTAAAAGAAATCATTTTTTGTCTTTCACTTATTGACCCTCGAGTTGAATGTAGTGCTACAATTTCACATATTACATACAATGCTAACTCCACACTGGTGCCTTGACCTCGATAAACATATAAATATAACGGGAGCCTATTAGCTTGCAGTTTAGCTTGTATAAATATTTTTTTCCCGTCAGGGTTAGGTTAGGCTTACCCTGGACAACCTGTTTCAGTTTGCATTTTCCTGTGCATGGGGTAATTTGTCCATCAATGGCCAAATTTGGAGTCGTTCTGCATTGGAGTTTAGCCATGCCTATTTACCAAATTTTTTGAAGCACAACTGACAGTCAGCAGCTTGAAACATAGTCCAAGGTAATCTAATCACATCAGAACTTCAAGGTACTGGAAACAAGTCCTGCTACCAGCTGGCAGAAAAGATGCAAGTATAGCCTTAACACGCCTATTATTGCATTAAAAATAGTAAGCAAGCCAAAAGAATTAAGTACTTAAAGATGGTGAAAATTACTCGGTTCAAATCCGGCTGTGGCAAGATAATTTATTATTCTGCAAACAGCAACGTGTGGGACCTGTGGATCCACCTGGGGTTCACCCAGCCTCTAAAACAGGGTAGCCTCTCTCTGCATTCAATATTCAGTTTTAAATGGAATATTAAGGATACGAAATCCTTGTTACTAAACAGCTCTGAAATTATGCCTGTTTTTATATTCCTTCTCACGAGATCTATTCCCAGGATTATATTTCTCTTAGGTGATTCATTCTTAAATGACCCAGCAATTGTAGAACAAGTCAACCCAAATGTAACGATTCCGAAAGTAATTGACGATTCACCTGTAGAGAATGTAACGGAAGTGTTAGTTGATACAACAACTGATGAAGAGATCATGGAAACAGTGGAAACACTGTACATACGTTCGGAGATGAAAGAGATATGTAGCAACCTCAATTTTGACTCAGCATATGAAACAGGCGATGACTCAGGTCTTGATTTCGTTAAAAAATAAAATTAATTAACTGTGACAGTTATTAATACCAGATACCACTTTAAAAAAAAGTTCAAAATTCAAACACGTTTCAGTTTTTATCTCCAAACTACATTTATGTAGGTATTAAAATGATTTCAACCTTATATTAATAATTGCGATTCCTTTATTCTAATAGTTTGTGTATTTTAGCGTAAATTATTTAAACATAGGTACGAGTATAAATTATTTGGCGTTTACATCAATGTTTGCCATTACCTTTAATTCTGCTTAGTTCAGGGACATTAACCAAATTGTAAATATTTTATGGTATGAGTGATTATTTATTTTATTTTTGGTTTTATTATTATTTTTTTGTTTCATTATTATTTTTTTGTTTTACTATTATTTTTATTTATCTTATTTTTTTTTAAATTATTATTGTATGATTGTATAGCACTGACCACTATTACTAATTGCCCATAAGTGGCGAGCACTTTAAAAGAGCTATAATTGAGAGAGAGATTTTCTGCTAGTGGGAAACAAAAGTCTGACCACCCCATGAAGTTTTGGGGCCTACGGACTGGTACTAAAGAGAAGAATTAATGTTTGATCTTGCTATGGTACTTGACATATGGATGAACAGCAATCTAGAGTTAAGCCTGCAGTGAGAAGGCTTCATCTGCTTAGAATATCTTCTCTGATGTCTGTGCTTGGAGGTTAGTTTTCTGATCCACAGCCTCTATCTAAAGGTACATCTCAGGCTAGCATACTGGGACCTCTATTATTTAACGTATATATCAATGACATGCGATATAGTTAAAAATACCGAATATTCACTAGTAGATTGCTCCGATGATACAAACCTTCTTCTTGTGCGGAAGCACTTCTGTCCACTTAGCGAGCGAATGTCAAATTTAGTTTTGTGCCATAACTGATTGGTTTGCTACTAATAAGTTGGACCACCATCATTCGAGTACAAAGTCCACAAAATACAAACGCAGAACGCGTATACATTTAACTCACAGCTGGGTCAACGGGTCATTAAAATTCATTTGATAGAGATCATATAAGACATTCATATTTACAAAGACCCTAGTTCTTTGTCTAGTTTTTTTCTTCTTCTTCCTAGCGTTATCCCGGTTAAGTACCAGGGTCCGCTTATATTGCAGAGGGTGTGGCTATGGGGCGAGTTAAGATGACCGATTGCCATCCGACGTTATCCTCGGAACCCCTACGATCTCTACAATCTTACGACTAATATCACAAAGTGACAATAATCGGGTCTCACTGTTTTACGTGCTTTCCGAAAAATGGAGGAGGTGGGATAACAATTATAAACCAGTGCTAGAATGAATCATCCATCGGTGGCAGCAAGAGCCACTAAACCTAGCGATCGACTCAAATGCCGACCACTGATTAGGCCACGACCTCCTCTTTCTTAGTCGAATATTTTGCTCGTTGATATTTTGGTGTAAACGAGCTTTCGTTAACACTAAAAGAACTGCTCTTGTTCTAGCTCTATGTTAATTTGGTCTAAACTCACCTTAAGAATTAGAACCTTCGTGAACGGAGTCAGAACAATGAACTAATAAATAAAACTAGAATAAGAATTCATATTCTAGTTTTTTACTCTGATATTTTGGTGTAAACGAGAATTCGCTTACATTAAAAGATCGAGAAAGAACTGTTCTTGTTCTAGCTCTATGTAAGTTTGGTCTAAACCTAAAATGCAAATAAAACAATAAATTAATACTGTACATGCGGAAATGGCTGCCCCAAAGAGGAACCGGAATTTGTATAAGGGACTTGAAGAACGATAGAAATGAAGAGTGAAATCTCAATTAATTAGAACATAGCACTATGAAATGGCACTGGCATTAGCCTGTGGTGCAAATTGATGTTTAAAAAAAATAAATAAATAAAAATGCTCTACATCTGTTTAAAATAAATGAACTTGATACAGTATTTCTGGAATGAATGATTAACTCGTCTGATGTAAATCGGCCTTTAGGAGTACGTGTTCCAACAGATTGAGAAAACCTCACGAACTTTATTCCACTCTTTCTATCATTCAGCATCTTAAGTTCGACTTATATCAGATGAGCGAATGCTCATTCCCACCCATCAAACTCAATCAACTCTATCAAATTCTTTTACTTTCAACAGACGTAGAGCATTCTGTCGTTATTCTGCCTGTGTTCAAAAAGGTTCTAATTCTTATTCTAGTTTTTGCTCGTTGATGTTTTGGTGTAAACGCTAAGCCTTAAGGAGCTTTCGTTTACACTAAAAGATCATGAATGCTCGTGTAGCTCTATGCTCATTTGGTCAAAACCGACCTTGAGACTAAATATAATGACAATTACAATTATGATTAGTAAAAGTATATTATGTTCTAAACTATTATAATTATGTCTTCGATTGAGTAACAAAGCTTCTATAAAAAGAAAACCCAGAAGTTTTTTGTCGAAACTATATCATATTTCTTTTATGACGATTTTCAATAAAAACTTCTGTCGCCGTCTCGTCTGGACGTAAAAAGGTCACAAGTTCATAACCTCGCCAATATAAAGTTGAGATATAATATTTTATTACTTGCACCTACATATTTCAGATTTTAACGCAATGAATTTAATTTTGGCAAACAGGAAAGGCCAAGTATATTCTACAAACAGGTTTTCTAACTATGACAGATGCGTAACATATTTTTAAACAATACAATAACGTATGAAAGGCATTGAACAAGACCAAAATTAAAAAAAAAAAAAACAATTTATGATGATTATATATGCCTACTGGGTATAATTTATTCCGCCAATGTCAAGTCACTTACGGATAAAACAAAGGAGATTAAAGGGTAACATAAAACTTAATTTTTGACACCTTACCAAATAGCAGAAATTTCATTGTTAGTATGGAAATATATACATAATAAAAAATAGTCATACGTAACAAGTACTATCGTTTAATAGCGATATGCATCTGATACAGACAGAGGGTATTTTTGGACGAGCTGTTTAAATAAGATTATTTTGAATTGGCCACGCCATTATTTTTAACAAAATCTTATCAACTTTTCAATTCTAACTTGGCAGCATTACCGGCCCGAGGTTAGTTTTAGGATGGAACGAGACCCAATTATGGCGCCACTCCTACATGCCCGGTTTTTATTTTTTAATATAAACTATATAAAAAATAATCGCATATTAAGAGTCGCCCTAAGGCGCATCCTCGGACTTAGGGTCTGGAGCGGCCGCTCCGTTCGCCCTAAGGTAGATCCGGCCCTACTTGGTATCTTCAAATGAGTAAAGATCTCGCAATAAAACAACTTTTTTCTTATAATTTAGCTATTTTTTTTCTCTACGATAATATAGAGCTCGCATTTTAAAGTGACCGCAAATAGGACCTAAAGTCCGTCCGCTTTAGTAGTATCGAGAGCCACTTAGATTGCAAAGGAGTTGGCTGTGGGGCGAGTTAACATGACCAATTGCTATCTGACGTCATCCTCGCAACTTCCACGATCTCTGCAACCTTACGACTAATATCATTCAGTGACATTAATTGGGCCCCACTGTTTTACGTGCCTTCCAAAACACGGAGGAGGTCGGATATCAAAAATAAATCAGTGTTAGAATGGCTCATCCATATATCACCCAGTCGCAGCAAGAGTAACTTAATCTAGTGATCGACTCAAATGCCGACCACTGATTAGGCCACGACTCCTCATATGTTATCAGTAAACGTAATAAAAAAACCAAATACCCTGGATACCGTAAGTAGCCTGAAACGTCGAGCTGTTTCTTGTCTTTTCAGTCTTGTATGTGGGTTCCAAGTTAAACGTTAGTCAAGATATAGTCCTAAGTATCGAATCTGTTCTAGAGGAACCAATGGGATATTATTAAAGGATACTGGAGGACAGGAAGCCATTGATTTTCGAAGAAGGGTAAATGTGTTTTGACGGGATTTGTATTTAATTATATATTAAAAAAATCTGTAACACTACAACCCAGTACATAATCCTTATCTATCTGAATATATTTCGTATTTTCCTTTAAGCGTTATCGACATAATTAGTAATTCAACGTATTTTATGTTTAGAACGGTACTTATCTATGCATATCAATCAATGACAAGTGAAACTTAATTATCGCCTTTTAATAGCTTTAGCCGTCTCAACTGACTATTCGGCACCGTTTTCTATGTAAAACCGACTTTATTCACCTTGAAACTACAGTAGTATACTTGTTTTAAAATAAATATTTTATAAGAATTTAAATCAGATCATCAAAGTTTAATTCAACATATATATAGACTTAACCAATCACAAATAGTATGAAAATAGTTATCGGTCATGGATTACGAAGTGATTTTCGTTCCATTTATTGCCGTCTGTTGCGAAAGACGTAATAATTAATCTTTATTCCTTTTATATTTAGTTTTATTATATTGTATAGATGTTAGTTACACACGTTTTAGCAACGTGCTTTCCTTAGTGACCAATTAACAACATTAAGAACGGTGGCCTTGAAGATTTTTTACGTTCGTGGTGTCATCTAACATTACATTATGGGCGTCGCCAAATGATGGTCTAATCTAGGTCTAAATAGGCCTTTTTACTTTTCTCTACAAATAAACAAATCCTCTCAGAGTCAGTGGCGAAAATATTAAGCGCTTGATTGATCTAGAACATATTTTAGATCCAGGTTCAATCAATGTGTGTCTTGAAAGATAATGGATCCACCGGTTATCTTACCTACCCGTTCCGGAAGCAGGCGCAGGATGGCGAGCGCTGTAGTAGTTTTACCTGCTCCAGTTTCCCCTACCAGGCCCAGGGTTTCCCCTCTGCCGATTTCAAGATTAAGCCCGTCAACTGCATAGACGGTCTCGTCGTCGCCTGCATAGGTCACACTTAGGTTTTCTATTGATAAAAACTTATCCATAAAATTTTTCCTGTTTTGCGCTATTGGCGATCAATTAAGGAGACAATGGTTATTATTATATTGCGAGGGCTTGTAGATTGTCATAATACACCTTCACGTGACCTGCGTATCGATTTTAAGATATGACTTCTCGCTGTAACATTAATAGTTGTTGTGAAAAAAATAGTCTGTATAATATAACAACATAATAATTGTCTAAAATACATACATACGAATCATCATCATTTAAAGTAACTGTCACCAGGCCGATTATCATTATTACTCTTAATAGGAATGCCAAAACTTCCATAGTCTATACAATATTTAAACTTAATTGGTTAGATTTTGTTAATTTCATTGATGATATTGATATTGTAGGGAAAGCTGTCACCTTGAGCTCAGTTGTGTGGAAAAGGAAAGGAAACTTGAGCAGCCAGACTAAACACATCTGTAAAATCTGCCCACAGACCTTTTCAACAAAGCTATGGAATATCACCAATCATCTCTTAGAAGGTACGTCCTAAACACCTTATATGGCGATGAAATTAGGCATAGATTTAGAAAAGTACAAATAAAAGATATACTCAAAAGCTATAAATATGGGTCACCTAATACCGTAGTTCCATCTTCGAATCTTCTTTTTCATCATATAGGTTAACTGATGCCTTAATTTAAAGAGTATTTAATTGTCTACTAAACCCAATTTATTTAATTACGCTATCATTCTTAGTTTCCGACATTATTTTATACTGACCTATTAATTAGTCATAGCTATAGCCGTGAATTAATTATTTATAATTATAGAATTACACAATACTGTATAAATAGTAATCTTTATATATGATAAAGATTACTATTCTATATTGATACCTATTTTATATTAAAAAAAATCATGGGTTGTTCATTTATAGTCCTTAATTGTTCGTCTTACATGCAAAGGAATTTTCTAGAGATTTCTTACGATTCATTATTTTACTGTAATTTAATCAATGTAGGACGACAGAAGCGTAAATAGGCCTATGGGAGAAGATTCGTTATACATACATCATACACACTTTTCGATCATATAGTTATTATTCTATAAACTGATAGTTGGCAACTCTAACGTTCTTCTTCATTCTTCATTATTTTCCCATCTATATTTATGCACAGTTTAGCATATTGTTAAAGGGCGTCAGCCTGACTTCGGACCAGGAGGAAACTTTGAGGAAGTAGCTAACGAGTCGACTATCAATTTAACTGACAGCATTACATTCGATTCCAGTGAATTAAATATCTCAGTGAAATTGTTGCAAAAAGATTTACACACACATGTATATATTTCACTATAAGGTTGTGTCAAAGTATGGTCATGATGACATTTAAAATATAAATTGTCAAATATTACAATGTTGTACAAAGAATTGATATTTTGTATATAGCTTTTAAGAAGCAAATATTAGGCAAATCTAAAGATTTGTGGCGGAATTTCTATGTAATGCAATAATTCTCAAGAGCGAATCTTAAAACCAGAGTTTTAGCATTTGGTCTTCAGAATAGCTTATACTGGCAAATTTGTACTGCAAAGCAATTTAGAGTCCTTATGTAATACATTCACATTCATTACTTCTAGATTAGCATGGTAGCATATTGCACGATATAATCATTTAGCTAGACATGACATGTAATAAAGATTTGACAATATAATAAAGTATTATGCAACATGTGACTCACAAATTATTATAGATACATACAATGTCACTATCTGTTAAAAGTTAAAGGTTATCAAGCTTGCTTAATTCTAAGAAGTGTGCTCTTAAATTATTATAAAATAAAATTAATAGTCCTCTCAGGTGGAACCTGACAATGAGTCACGTTTTTTCGTGTGTGCAGCCGGCGTTCATCGATTTATAAGACATTATCACGTCAAAAATACTATTACCAATTTGAGTAACAGTTTTAGTACTTCCGTATTTGTATAAATTAAGGAAATTTCTACCTTTTTAAGAAGTAAAATTAACTAATTGGATTAATAATAAAACGTTTAGCAACAAAATCTTAGCATATACAAATATATTTTTTAATATAACTAGGGGCTAACTGACATGCGGTTAGAGTGACTACGAACTCCCATAGACAACTGTGACAGCGGACAAGCGGATGCGTTACCAGCCTTTGAGGAATGGTAACTGATTCCCCAAAGGAATCATGCAAGGTAAGAAGTTACTAGAGAATGACACGGTTGTATCTATTACTGTGTGATAGTGTTTTAGGACATCAAGGATCATTGACATCAGTCAATATGCTTTATGGATCATTACCATCAATCAATTTGCTCTATGGATCATTGACATCAGTCAATATGCTCTATGGATCATTAACATCAGTCAATATGCTCTATGTATCATTAACATCAGTCAATACTCTCTATGCTCTGTAGATCATTGACATCAGTCAATATGCTCTGTAGATCATTGCCATCAATCAATTTGCTCTATGGATCATTGACATCAGTCAATACACTCTATGCATCATTGACATCAGTCAATATGCTCTACGCATCATTGACATCAGTCAATACGCTCTATGCATCATTGACATCAGTCAATATGCTCTATGCATCATTGACATCAGTCAATATGCTCTATGCATCATTGACATCAGTCAATATGATCTTTTAGTTAATTCAGAATTATATATGAGTTAATAGTTTCTCAACTTACATATGGTTATAAGGGACATGAGAAATACTTGAATGCCACTCCCTATGACAGCTGCAAAGAGCATTCTCTTTGGGGGTGGTCTAAAAACATCGCCATGCACAAGTTTCCATCCAGTTTCTTCAATCATATCTTCAATATTCTCATCAGAATTGTACCTGGCTATGTCTCGTCTGAGAGTACGAACCATAATCATTGTCAATATACCTGAAACCATATTTATAAATAAATTAAAAAAAAATCTGTATACATTACTTTGGCATCAATATGGTTGTCAAAAAAACATACATGGTGTACATAAAATTATTTTATTTTATATAGTATGACATGCAAACTATATTATGTAAAATATAAATTTCTGTCAGTATAAATTATACAAGTTTTATTAGAGGAATGCCATGCTTGTAGTCCTTTTGGTGTGCAGCCGAATTTTGCTGATACCTCTAGGTGTGTGTGTGGTTCTCATATAAAATCAGCACGAAGCGGCGGCAGTACTGTTGACGTAAGGTCAAGTCATGGTATTGTTGTTGCGTTTAGTTTGATTTATGAGAATTCCTGGTGGTCCAAACTCCCTTTCAAAGGCCGGCACAGTATCTGCAAGCCTTCTGGTGTCGCAGATGTCCATGGGTGTCGATAGACACTTAATGGAACCGCCTGGCCGTTTGCTACTTGTTTCATATAAAAAAGTTGTTTGATTAAAAAGAGGATAAATATAGGTACATAGAAGTATAAAACAATTGTGTACCAACCTGAAAGAAAGAAAAGTACTACTATCGAATTAACAATAGAAAACCAATGTATTTGCACATCTTTCATGCCTAAATAAATGTCCCATCTAGAGGCCCATTCAATATCTGACTCTCCCCATTCAATGGAATAGGTAAAGTACAACTTTGTGCCTGTATCTTCATTTACAAGTTGGGGTTTCGCCTCTGATGGAAAGTGACAGGAATCATCGACAAAAGTAAGTTCATCTTTGTCTATGGAATATGTTTCTACCTCAAAACCAACAACTCTGTATGAATCTCTGTAAAAATAATACAAAAACAAATTGGTCGGTAATGTAAGTTTACAGGCGATGATTTCATGTGATAATGCTAAACGCTTATAATATTTATTTCTGTAATATCACTGAAATTTAAGAACATATTTAGGAATTGATGCTAACACACATATTTATTGTCTGAGAGTGTACTTTATTCGGAGAATTAAATAAAAATCACGGTAAAATATTTTAAATTATGTGGACTGGACAAGTCTACCGCATGTTGGATGATCTTTGGGCCAAAACCTCCACTTTATGGACTCTAAATATGAAACGACGACAGAAGAAATAAAAGAGGAGGTTAAAGAAAAGAAAGCTTTGTGGAAGGCATAGCTCGAGAATAGATTTCAAGAAAATTACGAGAGATATAAAAGTAAAAGAAGAATTGTTAAAAATAAAGTGATTGAGGCGAAAAGAAAAAGCTGGGAAGACTTTGGGAATAAAATGGAAACGGATTTTAATGAAAACCAAAAATTATTCTATCGAGTAATTAAAGGTTTAAGGGAAGATAAAGTAACTGTTTTATTTGTGATGTCTGTGGGTAGAGGCACTGTACGATCTTGCATAACTAAAAAACAACAAAACTTAAATAAATAATTTAAATTGTTTTCGCAGTCCTCTCAAAACTCTATCCCTATGAACACAAGTTGAAAAAAAGTTATAATAGTTATGATTAAATATTAAGATAAATTCTAAACAACAGTTTTCAATTTCGTGTTCATTAAAATCTTCTCTTCTAGACCATCCTTCAGCTTTAGTGCTTGTGGTGGGGATTGGTTTCGGCATAACTTTCGTAGTTTTTATACCATCAGTAAGAGAACATACCTCCGTATCATTTGCACCTAATATTGTAGAATTGTTCGTAGGTTACGTCAAAGAATCACACTCCGTTGCTTCTTTACCTGCTTTCGTTGTTTTATCCATCGCAGTGGTAGTTTTAGTTGCGTTATCTTTGCAACTAGTAGTAGCGACGTCATCTGTTGATTTATCTGTCTATATACGTTATTCTCGTGTTCATTTCTGGACATCGCATTCTTCTCTATTCGTATTTATTATGATTCTTTTCATCATTTCCCTTTTTCTTTCTACCATCTTTCTACGCGTTGCATTGTTGCACTGTTTCACTTTTCTCCTTCTTTCTCGTCCTTCAACGTAATATATTAGAATAATATCACTTTCTCATTTCTGGTACTTATCTTCCAATGGACTAGCGTCGACTTCGGGAAAGGAAAACGTCGATATAAGAGAATGAAAATTAATTTATTAATTAAAATAATCAATTAATTTTAACAGGAAAACTCAAATATTTTCCTTTGAAACTATAAACTAGGGCTGTGCATCTTTTATTCATTTATTATTCACCTCTTCTTCATTCACTTAAAAAGCTTTTTTAATAAACGTAGCTCTCCATAACTGTCAGGTCAAACTGAAAGGCAGATGACTTCGCTCTTAACGCTCTTTACTTAGAATAAGAATTATTGGAAATTAAGTTCTACATATTAGTTCACTTGAAGCGGTATTATTCAGTATTTTACATGAGATTTATTGGTAACAAACTTATGAAATAGAATCTTGAACTTTATTATAAATAACAATGTCTAAACTGAAAGTCGTAGAATGTCTGTAGCTCTTATTAAAAAAATTGTATGTGATAAAATTCAATACAATTTATGAATTATTACATATAGTGAAAGGTGCGTGTAAAAATGCAATTATTACGTATAATAATGAAGTTAGAGCAAATCGCAACAATTTAAGAAAAGTAACCGACGTACTGATATGTTTCGCCATCACAAGATCTAGCTTTTGTGGGATACAATGAGACTTCAGATTCTTTTAATCGTGAAAATTATAAAGAATTAATCGGACTCTTTAGCAAACACGAACCTAGTTTTAATAGATTTGTTAGTAGTAAAAAGTAGTAAAAAGTCCCTCCGAAAAAATAAAGTCAATGGAATTCGACTTTTACGCTCAAAATCGATCTGGGAGACGTTACCGAGCATTTCTGCGTTAAAAACATCGAAAAATTTCGACCTCGATCTCGCGATCGCGAAATTTCTCCGAAAAAATAAAGTCAATCGAATAGGACTTTAACGCTCATAATCGATCTGGGAGACGTTTCCGAGGATTTCTGCGTCAAGAACATCGAAAATTTCGACCTCAATTTGTGCTTCTCTGCTTTGTCTCTAGGGGGCGCTGCAGGAGGGGGGTACGCTCAGGTCATCCCCATGGAGGAGGTAAGCTCACAGAATTATAGTTTTAAATTTCATTGCAGTAGGCCCAGGGTTATAACTTTTGTAAAAACTTACTACTGCCTTCTACTACTTATTGGGTCACTAAAAGGTCAAATATCAAGGTTTTTTTGTTGATGTTTTGTATTTGCCTAAACTTTCCATAGACTATAGCATTTTCAGAACAGCCTCTGATTAATTGCAGCATGCAGGGACCAGTGGAAATAAAGGACACTTTCATTTTGCAAGCTTGCTTAATAGCACAATGGCACTTAATAGCACTGCATGAAGCACACACATCAGCTCCTGACCAGTCAGCTATACCACCGCATACTGGTCAATGCCTTTGGGCTTATAGTAAAGCCATTCCTCATTGCTCATGCTTTTTTATTATTTACAGCACCAGCGTGCAGATGTCCATGGGCGCCGGTAGGCACTTCGGTGCCTGCTGCCTGCTCGTCTGCCCGCTTGTAACATAAAAAAAGATAGATAATATTCATAGAAGGTAGGAAATGATAACGCAATGAACGTTAATGGTGAAGATCAAATCGCTGGGAAACGTTACTAGATATGTTCAGTTTATACTCCTGTTTGATGTTGATATTTTAAATAAGTCATGATAAGAACTCCCGGGAGTTTAACTGATGTTTAAGGGGACCTATGCGTGTAGGCCGTTGTACCGTTATGCTAAGGAGTTCATTAAAAACTTATCGTATATAAAAAAAAAAAAAACTAGACATCAAGAGGCAAAAAACTGCGCCGAAACATTCCGCTCATTCGGTGAAATAAACGGAAATATAAAACTAACTCGCCGGTAACGATAATTAATTGCCCCTAAAAAAATATAGCTGTAGCAAAAAAAAAACACATATAAAAAAATAATTAGCGTTCAATGAGTGGTTTTAAACAAAATCATAACTCTAATAGGTTGGCTTTGTATCAATTAATTGTTAACAAACAAGTAATTACGGCGCGGCGCGGGGTCGAGAGAGATTGATGAGTTCAAGATTCCATGCAACGTACAGATTCGAGAAGACGAGATTTGATTTGATGAGAAAAAAATACCCGCCATATTCAATAGGATTATTTATGAAAAAAACTTTAAAAAAATTGTGTATAACAGGTGTCTGTTACCCACAAACACAGGCATTAAGTTGTCTATCTTAGGAAAAGACTGGTATTACATTTAAATATACGATACCTATGGCAAAAACACAAGTTTTAAACCTTTATATCTGTCTGTTTGTCCCGGCTAATCTTCGAAACGGCTGCGTTGATTTTCACGGACCTTCACTGGCAGATAGCTGATGTTACAAGAAATGACATAGGCTACTTTAGTTTTAGAAGAATTTCCGCACGAATTAATAAAAACCCTCAAAATTTATCAAAATCGATGAAATTACGTGGCGAGGTACACCTAGTTATAGCTTTAATTTGAGAACTTGATTGAATCTTTAACACATTCAACACTTGACACATTTTGATTGGAAGAAATAAATTAAACCTCGCGATCCTATCTATCTCCATTTTTATTCCAGTCTTAGTATAATGTTTCCTGGTTCATAAAGGAAAAAAAAATACGATTATGCATCGATCCAAATGGAGCTCAAAGCGTGAGAATGTGGACTTCATAAAGGAAACAGTAACAGTAGTTAGTCGCGAAGGAAAAGTGCATGTTTTATAAGATGCAGAACCAGCGAGTTGCTTTGGTTTAGCATATAAACAACCACTTGTCTTTTATATATGGATTAAAAAATGTATACAATTTTCGTAGAATTATAGTTTTATTTCTATATAACAGACATGCAGTTTACCTAATCTATATGTATAACAGCGAAAGGACACCTAACAGGAAATCTCGAAAACCGTGGGGCGTACAATGATGAAATTTGGAAACTTATAGTTAGTATCTTTTTTTTAGAGGCCAGATTTGAGATATCCATGGGCTTTCACGAGTTCTGAGGACGGCAGTGTATCCGCCAAGTCGAGTATGCGAATAATTTTTCGCGGATCAGCTCGAACTAATATATATATATACATATATAATTATAGAAACGAATCATCTGATATATTTTACAAGTAAATATACTCATGTCAACAAAAGAATCAAACATAAGTGTCCATATTTTCTACTTGTACTTTAAACTATAAACTGGTATAAATTTGACATCGTTTAGTAATAAATGCGCTATGGACAGACATTACGTATTATATATATTAAGGTATACGGTATTAGTGTCGTAGTTCAACAAATATTTGATCGCTTTAAGAATAAGATACATTACGGTTTCGATTATCATAAATTTTGAATACTGCACTTTCCAAATTTTCTGAAGTAAGATGTAGATAGAGTACCATCATTATGGAAGTACATACAACCACAATAGAAGGGTCATTTGTATCAAATTTTTCAATTTGAAATTTTTTCATTCGATCCAATTAAGAAATTTAAATCTTTGGCGATTACTTTTGTTTACTGCCATTCGTAAAGTAACACTTTCGCTGCCCTTTTACGAAAATGGCTCGTACGGAGGAGTACAAAATTTGACACAATTATAGCTAAGATAGAGGAGGATATGCGAATACTAACTCATGTTAGAAAATATGCTTTATAGCTATTTTAATATTTTTAAATATAACCACAAGCATACCAATGCCAAACGATTTACACACACATGTACACATTTTACAATAAGATGTTGTCAAAGCGTAGTCATGAAGATCATACGAATATTAACTCTCAAATATAACAATGTTATTCTACAAATAATGAAACTTTTTCATATAATATTAAATAAGCATGGTATGCAAATTTAATTTTTGACCGAATATGTACCAGTCGGCGATCTCTAGTATAAAAAAAAAATTCATAATCAATTTATTTGGGGTAGAGCCACGCTTGCAGTCCTTTTGGTCTGTCGCCGAATTGGGCCGGCGCGTCCGCGTACCAGTACTTCTTTCTCATATAAGATTGGCGTGAAGTGGCAGCAATGCTGTCACGGCAAGTTATGGTATTATTGTCGCGTTTCGGTCAGTTTGTGAGAGGTCCCGGTATCCTAAAACATTCTTTAAAGGCCAGCATCTGGAAGCCTTTTGGTTGTACGACTCCAAGTAGCCAGCCTACTCGTTTGTCCCTTGAAATATAAAAAAAAAGGTCTGAATCATCATAGCCACTTATAATCCGACATTTTTCAAATGACAGATCAAATTAACGCGTAACAGGCCGGCAACGCATTTTGTGATCACCTCTGGTGCTGCAAATGTCCATGGGCGACAGCATTCACTTTCCATCAGGTGATCTGCCGGCTTGTTTGACACTCAGTTTATCTCTCGCGTTAACTGTTCGATTAAGGAAAAAATGGTGTTGGAAACCTTAATATCATTTTTGATGACCCGGCCACCGCCTGCTCAGTCAGGGGCCGGACGCGCATGATCGCGTCAACGGTCAAACGACCCAAAATTGGAAGAGAATACGGCGGCTGAACCTTATGTAAGCCATAGTTGTAGCCTGTAGCTGGACAATCCAACAAGCCAATTTATTTCATTGTCGATCTGAACATGTTTTACCATGCGTAAGAGAATGAAGGATCTTTCTATAGTATAGGGTTTAGGGCTTTGCTATAGAAGTATGTATTGTCTATTCTATTTAGTTTTTTTTTTTTTACTAGAGTAGATAGTTCGATTTCTTGGCCTGCCACGCCATCGCCAATGTCGGCGCCATCGCATCGCAGGCGACGACGAATCCCTACCTTGCCTACGACGGCTTGCGCCTGTTGGAGCGGGGCGCGTATGCTGAAGAGGCACTGAGGCGCGTTCTCGCGACCGATGCCGACGCCGGAAAGCGGCAAGTCGGCGTGGTCGACATGCAGGGCCGCACCGCCGCTTGGACCGGTGGCGAGGCCATCAGCTGGGCAGGCCACCTGGCCACGCCTTGTGCCACATTCCTTAGTATTTCTGCATCTTTCCTGTAAAAAAATTATCGCACTTTCTTCTTCTTTGCACAGTTAAAAAGTTCTATTAAATTCATATCGTCTATAAAATAAGTTACTAAAAAGTAACTGGCAGTCATAAAGCAGAAAAGACTCTCCGTTGTAATAATGAAACTTTTCGACTTTCAAATTCCAACGAATTTCTCCGTGTTACTCTCTCTGAATTCATTTAGGCGATACATAAGAACTTTCGTAACTTGGGTCAAAGTATTACCCGTAAGGTGAAGATAATTTTTGATGATGCAAGACTAATCCCCTATTAAATTTCACTTTAACGTTAAATGTGGGACTTCAATGTGCCGATAGGTCCGGGTGTTATTATCGAAAGTTTTAAGCAATTGTTTTTGCGTCTTTTCACTTGACTTTCATTTTTTTTTTACATTTTTAAGATACAATACAAATTTTCTCCATCTTTTGTGCAGTGACAATTGAACACCGAAGAGGTAGAATGGTTTAAATCCAAATCTAAAAATGTTTCAAGAAACCCCAAAATTTGGTTAAAAATCAATTATAATATAAAAAATGAATTTAAACTTGTTTGGACCTTCAAGTCTTAATAGAATACAAATAACTTTATATAGTTACTAATTATTATATAAGTTTATTACATCATATATGTTTATTATTATCATGTAAGGTTATTGTCAATGTACTTGTATTTTATGATTTTTTTATTCCATTTTTCTTTTCGATGGAGCTAAGCTCCACAAAGAATCCTGGCCTCCTTTAAAATACTTATTCACTCTACTCAACCTCCTTCGTTTCCTAACTCCAAGCATCTTACGGTCAGCTTCGCCAATGCAACTGTAGTCACCCTTTCCTTCGGTTTCCACCTGGTTGTCATTATTCATTTTAAAAATTTCATTCTTCTTCATTCTCCTTAAATCAGTATCGATTTCATATTATAAAACTATCATTCATTTTATTACAATGCGAAGCGGAAAGTCTAAAGCTGCATTATACCGTCAGAGTAACAACAATATATAAAGAATTTGAAGTTGAATTATTTATGATCGGAGCGTTGAGAGCCATTATTGAATCATAAGCAGACGTATTCAATAGAATGAGAACTGTTTTGACACCAGCTATTGACTGCACACCGCGACTTCTGAGCGCCTGCCAGGAATCAAATCCTTGTGATAGGCATATCACCTAATATCCTTAATCCGATTTTGATTACTTTTCGATGTATTCGATTGGTGGATACCTAGCTGGCTTCAAATCAGTTTTATTATATTCCATCCTCTAATTTCACTCAGGCGAGCAGAAAAAGATTTTCTTTAAAATACCTATATTTCATAAATTCCTCATTCATTTTGGCACAAAGCTGTTCATTTATTTTAGTTACTCTGTTATTTCCTTAAACTTGCATTTTTCAACATAAATTTTATATGATGCCTAAAATACAAAAGAGATGGCAAATGGTTCCTCCTATTTCAACAGCATTCAGCCGCAGTAGCTGGGAGAAAAAGTCAAAGGTTTGAAAAGCACAGCAACATAAATGAAGTTCCAGATGCCAGGGACCAGGAGACTGCCATAGCAGCTCAGGACACACAGTATCCCAAATGTTTTAATATTGCCCATTAGTAGAAAGATTATTCAAATTAGGTGCGCCTCGTTTTAGCTAACATATAGATTTATCTTTGATTAAATTCATGTGGACAAACATGTATTATGTCATGGTGGGCCAATGTTTTTAAGCGTAGATGATAATAAGGTGCTGCGAAATTAGATCCTCTTCTCAATTATTTGTAAAACTTCACGTGTTTAATAAGCTTTATACTTTTGAAGGGGAAAACGTCTGTGACAACTCCTATCTCAAATTTTAGACAACTGTCTATCTTATCTCACTTCGAGAGCGACATCGTGGTTGATTGCCCCAATCTGTTTATCTTATATCAGGAGAGGTTTCTTAACTGCTCTAAATGGGAATTCAAAAGTTTCAGATATATATTAAAGCACAAATTAATGAGGGATTTAGAGGTAGTTCTGACTTCAAAACTGTCTTTTAAACAAGTATACAAGTGAAGTCAAAAATTTCTCTATTTCTTTTTCTATGAATATATTTTCTAAAAAGGGAAAAATTTCTCGGTCCGAAATTCTCCATTCTCTTAATCTGACGTCTTTAGTCAGATAGAGTGTTTTTCAGACTTTGTAAGAGTTCCTCACATTTTTCAAATAAAAAAAATACAGTAATAGATTTTTTGACATTATTGAATCTGAAACAGCTTACGAAGACTGAAAAACTCTTTATCTGCCTATAGACGTGGCTTAGTATTTAAAAAATACAGACGCGTCGGTAATGCCGTTGCTGCGATGAATGCGATGCGGATATGTGGACGCTTGTCTTTATTATTTATTATTTACCTGTACTCTGGACTCGGGCAGATTGATCTTCAGCGCCACCTCTTCCCTCATGAAGATGTCGGGGTACCTCGTTTTGCCGAACAGCGCCTCGAGCACGTCCAGTTGGGCGCGCGTGAAGGTGGTCCGCTCGCGACGCTGCTTCCGAGGATTCACTCCTGTTGACAAAGTCAAATTCTTAACTCATCTTCACGGTATAAATCAATAAAAGAGCAAACAGTTGCTCTTTCTATCTATCTATATATTAATACGTGAGCCGAAAATTTTCGGTACAAATTTTACGAAAATTGCGCTTACGGAGGAGTATGTAATTTGGCACAATTATTGTTTTTATAGAGGATGGTGTGCGAATGCATTAAAAATAAAAAATGTCCTATTTTTATTTTTAATTAAAATACAATATTTATATAAAAATATCGTGTTGTTATATTAATGATCGTGTCACGGTGCCTTATGCCAAATTTCTTTGAAACGGCTTGAAAATGATTCTTATGGAAATTTTTGTGCTTATTTGGTAGCTCTGAGAGTTTGTCGTTAACTATTTTTGAAGCCCCTGAAGGTGGCCGACACGAACGAAACCGCGGGGTACAGCTAGTATTTTTTTAAAGAATATTAGCTATATTTGTTATGTATCGTTTGTCGTTTGCCTTCCTGCCCTCCTAAGCTTAAGTTTAAAGCTTGTGTTAGGAGTGGGTGCCATAATACCCCAGAGGCGTCGGGATTTGAACCGGGTACCCTGTGGATTTCAGTCTATCTCTTCTACTGTTGAGCTATCAAGGCTCTAAATAATTAAAGTAAAACCTCACGCACACCAATGCCAAACGAATTACACACACATATCACGTCTCTGCGTCTAATAGTTTGGAAATGGTAGGAGGGACCTTGCGGGCAGATAGAGGGACGGACGGTTCCTTGTAGTACTACGGAACCCTAAAAACTGACAAACAGATAGGCAATTCACCTGAGTATGTAACGATGTCCATGGACAACTGTATAACCATAGGGCTCGCAGGTGCGTTGCTGGCCTTTGATAAGTATGCTCTTTTGTTGAAGGCCCAAAAGTCCTTCTATCATCAATTTTCTAGTACATTTTTGAAATCTACCTTTCCCAAGGTTCTGCAGTATTTTTTATCTCTTAATTAGATTGATAAGACAGCAAAAACTTATATTTCTATTTAAGATCTTTTAAACAGTAGAGACGTTTTAAAATTGACTTTAATTCAACGCCTTAAAATACATAATCGATCATCATAGTTACGTTTTTTGTTCTGATCTATTTAACGTCACATACACTAAAAATCAACTCTATGCCTCCGTAATAAGATTCCTTTTCGATTATCGACTTTATTAGATAACTATAAAAAAACTGAGCCCAATAAACCATGCTAATGCTAAGCATTCAAATAAAAAATAAATTCAATATTTTGCATCACTTCTCATCGTGTGAACTGTTTGAATGTCATTAAAATTTCTAGGTGTCTGTGTTGATCAGGGTTGCCCACCATCGCATAATTAAATGAACATTTTTTTATTTTGACGTATTAACAGCATTTTAGAAACTAAAAATATTCAACATTACAAAATATTTTTTCCATGTATTAGTAGATTATTGCACCGAGCGCGAAGTGAGTTATTAATGCATGGATGTTCTCTTGGTGTCACTAATTTAACACGAGTGTGTTAATTATTCTCTTCAGCAAGGTGCGTAATAAATCGCTGTCTCTTTCCATTGTTTAAACTATTTTGCTATATATGAAGTATTTATTTATTTATTTTTATTTTGTTTATAGGCTTTATTGTATACCACAAAAGAAATTAGCACATAATTAGGTACAGACAAGAAAAGAGGTACAAAAGGCAGTGTCAAAGTTTAAGAATGGCATATAATAAAGGCCTTCTTTTTTTTCGGTTTTCATTCAGCCGATTTTTATTTTCAGCCACTATTTTTTTGATGTAATGCATACACTTTATAAGAAACTTCATGGGAGACATTAAACCTCTGTGATAAATTTATATGAAAATAAAAAACCGTGCTTATCATTCATAGCAATAGGGCTTTGTTAAATGATGCGTTTTCATGGCAATGAAAAATGGTAGGCAACGTTGAAGAATCACATAATTTATATAGACTAAAATGCATTTTGGTTTTTCATTGAAGGTGCTAAGTGTGAAATTAAAACCTCCCAAACTGCTGATATTTATAATTAAATAGTCATTTAAACCATTAACCACTTAAACATAAATATAATTTTTTTTAAATCATGTGTTTAACAAATAAAAATAACAAAACAATCAAATAGGTAGATATTCTTTTATTGTCTTTGTGCATTTAAAGAGCATAAACTAGATATAACTATCAAATAAAAAACATATTTTTAAAATGTTTTATTTAAATCTAAATTATATGGCTTACAAGCTTATAACCTAAATCACACC
The DNA here is from genome assembly GCA_024363005.1 of Charaxes varanes. Classification (NCBI taxonomy): domain Eukaryota; kingdom Metazoa; phylum Arthropoda; class Insecta; order Lepidoptera; family Nymphalidae; genus Charaxes; species Charaxes varanes. Next base: position 3,423,709 of record JANCMC010038415.1, read on the forward strand.
AAGCAGGATATTTTAATACTGAATAGATTATTAAAATAAAACTCTAACGAAACTTCACGACGCGTCGCGTTAATTGTAATCTCGGACTAATTATCTCCCTGCACAACCATTGTCCTACAAAAAGTGCAGGCTATGCCATATACTGAACCCAAGACCCTTCCACTTCATGGGGTTTAGTAGTACAGATAGTAGTAGTAGGTTGAAGTAGTTTTGTTTTTTAGTTTTATAACAGATATTAAATGGTTTTTACAAAACAATTACATCTAAATCTATTAATAAAAAAACTAATAAATATAAAACATATGAGCCCTAACATTACTGCAATTAGATTTAAAATTCATTATATCGTACTTCATAGTTTTTTCGTAGTTCTTTGTTGGGATTGTTAGTAAACCAAGAGACTTAAAATTTTAGGCGACTAGCAAATTTATAATCTGTCTACCCCATTACGTTAATGAATTCCAAGTTTCTTAACCTCGCAAAATATAAGTAACAAAATAAACAAGCGTTGAAGCTGTAACTTGCAACTCTTACAATGTTGGACGCAAATAATATAGTAGTTTTGTTAATTAATTTTTTTTTCATTTGCAACCGTCTTTGACGGGCACCCTGAGAGTTGGCCGCCTTCGTGCAGATCACGCTCAGCATACCACTACCTAGGATCGGCGTTTCAAAAAGCACTAAGCTGAAAAAAGAAAACCGATGTTTGACATAAATGATAAATTATTAAATTAAATGATAAAAATTTATAACTTTATTATATATATCCAGGGATTAGCACAAGTTATACAAATACTCAAGACCGTTCTGTTCTCCAGGTTTAATCTCAAGAACGCTTGGTCGTGATTAAAAAGTGAGCAGCTACATTACTACTAAATACATATGAATATGTTAATTATTAATTTATATATATTCATTGTAAAATTATTTACTTTGTTGCAAATGCCTCTTGTCAATCATCTGAAGAATAATACAATTATTATAATTTTATAGTATAAATAACTAACATTGTTCTCTGAACTGAACTGTAAATGCTTACGTTTACAGGGGATGATTTATGAAACATTTGTGCATTTTCCACTCACATAGCATTCTTTTGTTTACATATCTGGATTGGGGTCCTAATCCTGAAAAACACGCAATGCTAAATGGTAAATTGGGTGCAACATGCCCAGAAACGGCTCTTATTTTTCAGCTTGTACTTGTTATTTAGCATGTTTTCTGCAAAAAGGTTTTATCATTCTTTTTTTCAGGTCCAACAGATAGCGCTGAGCCCATCTCTGCAGCCGTAAGCTAGTTAGTGTTAGTGATGTATGTACAAGTATATACATCGTGTGTATACACAGTAATATTATATTATATACATGTATGCCACTTTAAATATATGACCCTGACAGGCGGGTTCAAGACATTACAGTCCTCCAAAAGAACTCAAAAAACCTAATTTTGCAGTAGAAGCAATATCGCACTTAATTGAAATTATATGACGAGGATGAGGAAGGACTGCTTCACTCAGCTTTCAGTCACGTCTTTTACTGCTTCCCGTCTCTGCCTCTCTCTTTCCTGGAGTGTTATTTTGTCCTTGCAATATCATCAGGCCCACAGCACCTCTGCTCCATCGGGGACAAACGTCCAGCTCTGAGAGGTGTGTCTCCCCAGGACAGGGAGGCAGGGAGGAGGAGAGGGGAGACCGGGATAGAGGAGAAAGAAGGCAGACAGGCCGAAAGTTTCTTAACTTATAATTTGAAGTTGCTCTGTTTATTTAATTTAGGGTCGATTTTCTTATTTGTAGTTTATTTGTTTTAACAGAAATAACCGTGAAAACAACGCCTCTTAGCAACTCAAGAGATTAGAAAAATAATAAGATATATGCGTGAAACATGAAATAGATATAAAATACTTTTACACATTCAGTAACGTTGGAGGTATAAAATTGTAATATAGGGAAGACGAGATCTACCTTCTCGCCAAATTTCATCTTTGTACGTGATTTCGGGAAAGGTGACCTTTTATACATATCGATTAAAACAACGGCCAACGGGCCAGCCAAATGAATCACACTCTTTATTGAAAACCGCATTAAAATTCGTTACGTTCTTTAGATCTAAATGTACAAGAACGGGAAGCTATTTTTTTATACTATGTTGAGTCCACTGGACAGATGTTTTAATGACCGGACGTTGGCTTGCTTGTTGTTGATCTTTAAAAGATCTAAGCATACAATAGAGGTAAGCTACTTTATTTTATAGTAGATAGATGTCAAGATTTAAGGACATACATAGGGAAAAAAATGGAAATTGGTGGTAAAACCTTGCCCGGCAGTGGTAAGAACCAGGTTATAAGAAATAAAATATATAAAATTAGGAAGACAATGGATAATAAACACAAATAAATCATAATAAATTTTTGTTCTAAGTAGTTGTAGTATTTGACTTAGTTTACTTATATATTACAACTATGTATTTTAGGCTTTGTAAGGTAAATAAGTGCTTTCGTTATTATTAATTTAATACACAAATAAATGAGAATTACAACGCTTATGTAGCTGCCGCTACATAACGAGATTGCAATGATGTCGACTGGAAAAGGTTATACCTAAGCAAACTAGATGGCGCTATACGGATGACGACGACCGCAGTACAAACACTGAAATTCTCCATACAAACCAACTCACGCTAGCAAAGTTTCTACTTACGATTACTATATATAGACCTTCCCACGAACAACTGTCGGCGAGGGCAACTCCAACCTTTCATTCCTCGCCGAAACTTTCCACCTTGGTATGCCTTTCCACACTTAGCTAAAAGTCATAATATTAATAATGGAAAGGTAACATTTCTTACGCATGGGCATCAAGGCCTCGCCCGGGTGTTAAGGCAGAGGAGCAGGCCCGCGCGGCGGGCCTTGCTGGTGCGGTGGCAGCTGGTGGTGGGGGGGCGGCAGGCCTTGGCCGGGCGGCTGGTAAATAACATTCTATTAGAAAAAACATAGAAACAAAACATGTGAAATAATCTGTAAATATAAAAATCAGTTGTTTGTTAGTCTCGCGAAAACTCGGTAACTGAGGCAGCAATTTCAATTGTTTGTTTTGTTTAATTCTTTCTATTTTAGGGAAGATTTAAAATAAAAGGAAAAGAAAGAAAAGTCTATTGACATTTTTTTTTATATTTTGATTTTGTTCAATGCCTAAGATTGAAGTCATGACTAGTACCTAGGATCAATCTTATAATTTTTTATATTTTAGTACTTTTACAGTTAATAGCGCTTAACTTATAAAGCTTCTTTACAAGTTTTTAGTTTTTTTATGCCACCTAAAGGCAAAGTGGTAGGCGGTATTAAAAATTAATTAAAATTTATATAATATTTCATATTTGTGTGCCCAAACTCGATAAGTTTTTCTTGTATTTTGTAGAAGTTCCTATAGCCACCATTCCACTCCATCATCAGATCAACTCTTTATTATTGTACTGTCACTGAAGATACTTAAAAACACCAAATATGAGCCCAATCGAACGTCAAGAAATGGTTCTTACTTCACTTTCAAGATTTGATCCAGAAAAACAAACGCATCAAAGTAAATGAAAGCATTTTTAAAAAAGCATTTCTAGTCCCTACTTCAGAGAGAGAAAAAAAAACTCAAGAAAATTAAAAAAAATGTAGATTTCAACACTACTTCAGAATATTTGAAATAGTTAACGTTCCTATTTTTGACAAACGTGGTATGAAAAATTATCAATTCATAACTAGTCTAGTACCAGGGTCCGCTTAAATTGAGGATGCGGCTGTGGGGCAAGCTAAGATAACCGACTGCCGTCTGACATCATCCCCAGAATCCCCACAATCGCACAACTAATATCACGCAGTGACATTAATCGGGACCCACTGTTTTACGTGCCTTCCGAAACACGGAGGAGGTCGAATATTTAAAAACAAGTGTTACTTCCGTTTGCCCCTTGTTTAATAAAAAAATAATGTTCCCACTCACCGCGTGTGGTGACGGCGGCGGCAACTGATGCGGTATCTGGTGCTGCGGGGGGCCGTACTGCGGCGCGGGGGCCTGCATGTGGTGGGGGCGCGGCCACTCGGGGCCCCCACGAGGGCCTCCCGGTCCTCCGGGTCCCCCGGGTGCGCGCTGCATTTGAGGTGGGCCTTGGAACTGGAAACAAATTGGTTTCTCCTTTGTGTGTCCAAAATGGTAATTGATTTCGGTAATCAAATTTTTGTTTTCATGAATTGTTAAGACATACAACCTTTCTATCTGTCAACATTCTTTTTCTACCTAGAGTTATCCCGGTATCAGGGTCCGCTTAAATTGCAGATAAGATGACCAACTGCCATCTAACGTCATCCCTAGAACCCCACAATTTCTAGAATTTCCCGTCTAATATCACTCAATGACATCAATCAGACCCATTTTTTTACGTGTCTTCCAAAACACGAAGGAGTTAGGACATTTGAAAAACCATTATTTAAATAGGTCACCCATTTGTCAACCGGTCTCGGTAAGAACTGCCTAACCTAACGATTGGCTCAATTGCCGACCACTGATTAGGGAACGACCTCCTGATTTATATCGTCTTTTTATTATTCATTAAATTACTTGATTTATAACTGGATTGATTTCGAAAGACAGCAATCAGAAACAACGTAGCATCAGCTAATAATGACTGGGCCGTCGGCGCAGTTGGCAGTTGCCCTGCTTTCCGCTCCAGGGGGCAGCATTGCACCGATTTACCCTTGTATTCATTCGTGGATTTAAGCTTAGAGAAGCCGCCTCCCGAGCGTGGTTAGGCGGTTATGGAAACTTCCGAGTATTATCATCTACAGTATTTTGTGAGGGCACACTTTGTTTGCCGCCTTCCAATACTTAAAAGGGGTCATGTGAATGATGGGAGCAGACTTTTTTTATCGCCTGTTGCGATAGGACGAGGGATGGTGGTTTTAAACTAAAGGAGGGGAGATTCAGTTTGGACATGAGGAAGAAATTGTTACAATGAAGGTGTGACGTCACATATCAAAATTTAAAATACAGTAATAAAAACAATTAATTTGCTGTTTTCTTATTACATTTACATTATTAATAATTTTTTTTAGTATGTGACGTCACACCAAGGGGGAGGGGGTGTCGTAAGCGTGACAATGTGTGACGGAGGGGGGGAGGGGGTCGGAAATCATAGAATTAGTGTGACATAATTTATGGATGTTATCAACGTCCAGAAAGTATGGCAGAGCGGAGGGCGGATGACAAATGCATCAAGGGAAGCTAGGGCTCCTCAAGGCCCAAAATTGTAATTTAAATTATGAATCATTCCATCTCAAGTTGAAATGCGTGTATGCATGGGCATTATCGACATCTGAGGGCTGGAAGAAAGAGGATATACGCACCCGAGTAAGCAGATGACAAAGACAGCAAGGAACGCCAGGCCTCCTAAATGCCCCAACCAAATCTATACTTTCTATATGAAATATTTTTCCTTCGGCATCGTTTTCTTTTCATCGTAGTTTTTCCACACCGGCTCTATTACACAAATAATAACTGCCACATAGTGAAAGTATAAAACTTTTTTTTTAGCTTGAGAGGACAGTATAATTATTTTTTTTTAAAGTTTTAATATATATTTATGTAACTCGGCTTCCAATAGTACAATGTCTAACATTAATTTTTTTTTCTTTAGAAATATTTTTTTTTTTTAAATCAGCGCATTTTAGTAGTACCTAATTTTTAAAACTATAACATATACAAAAAAAAAAAAATAATAATAGGAGCTTTTGTGTGAGATAAAATCTTCTACATTTTTGTTCATAAAATGTTATAAGCTAGTATCAACTATTTTTGAGATATAAACGAAAAATCAAAAAGATTCTATAAACCCTGCCTCTCTTTATCTAAGCTCTGAAATTCCTCTGACTTTTAGTCTTATTAGTCTTATATTACAAAGAAGCTCAATAGCCTTTCATGCCCTGCAAAAAGCAGCACTCCCTTTGGGTTTTATCTAAATGCAGATAAGACGAAATACATGTATGTGGGCGATGGCTTTGGCCCCATAGAAAATAGTATAGATGTAGGGTCGATTACATTCAAATGGGTGCAGGAGTTTACATACCTAGGATCACTTATAAGTTCCTCACATAATATGTCCCATGAAATAAACAAGAGAATTACAGGTGCAAATAGGTGTTTAACTTGAGAAAATGATCTCTTTCTTCGAATTTTATGAGTTTTGATTGGTTTTTGACGTAATTGGAGAATAAAATTTTCTCTTAGAAAAACTTGATTTGTATTTTTGTATGTACACTCGTGTAAAAAAAAGCAACAACATGGTATTGTACGAGATAAACAACAAAATTTCATCTATTATTAAATTACTTCACTTATTAATGTAATAAATTAGAAATTTTCTCATAACAATATCTTTTATAAACGATTTTTTTTCGCAACCCTATATACAAATAGAAAGATTAACGGTTCCCAATTCGTACGTAGTACATAGTTTCGTACATAGTAACTGTCCTTAAACCTCTATCTCTATTGCCAAAATTATAATCGGTTTGGAAGCGACAGTTTATTTTTATATTTTTTATTAATAATTAATTTATGAATGACATTCATTATATATTTCGATAGAGATTGAATGTTATTTAAAAAGAGCAAAAAAACAATTTGGAAGTACTGATTAAGTTGTATATCATTTGGTGAATTCTAGAAAATAATGTCAGTTTAAAAACATGTTATTAGTAATGTAAGAAGTATCTCTATCATGTGCTCGACTTCCATTAACGTTCATACTTTGTTACTTTTGGTATTTTTATTAACAAAAATTTATTTAAAGCACAGATAAGTTTATTTAAAACAATTTGGAAGTACTGATTAAGTTGTATATCATTTGGTCTGACCAGAAACTTGTTTTTTTTTTCTTTTTATAATTCATTATTGGTATTCTTAAGGGACATTGTCCTAAAATTAAGATTTGTTTTCTATTTATATGAGTTCAGATTTTCTTTTCAAATGGGCTCATTATTTGATGAGATATTTGATTTTATTATTTGCTTTGAAATATTTGCTGTCCACAGGTGGACTTATTCTAGTGAAGGAAGAAAAAGAAATTCAAGTGAAGGAAGAGATAGAAAAACTGTGCCAGTCTACGGACGCAACAAAAAGTATCTGACACTTGACAAATGCGATTTGCGAAGAATTTGTCGTAGTTCCCTCTTTTACCGTAATTGTATTCTTACTATTTCAATTTATTTTTTGTTAGACGTGAAAAAAGGCTTACATTACTCTTGCGAAGATTTAATCATATATCCCCACTTTTTCGGATAGCTTGTACTTTTATGAGGGGTTTAGGCCACCGGGAACTTCCTCACACCGAACGAAACGCGACAAAAATACCATCACTTGACTTGACAGCTTTTTTCGCCACTTCTCGCCGATCTTATGCGATGACTTAACAAGTGAATGGCCTCACGACTAATATCACTCAGTGACATTAATCGGGCCCCACTGTTTTACGTGTCTTTCGAAATACGGCGGAGGTCGGACGTCAAATATAAACCAGTGCTAGAATGGGTCACCCACCTATCGCCCGCTCGCAGCAAGAGCTACTTAACCTAGCGATTGACTCAAAGACCGATTACTAATTCGGCCACGACCTTCCCAAATTACGTAACTATTACTGGCTAAATAAGTTTATTTAGCGACATCATCGTCTTTTAGTGCCTATAATACAATAAATTACAGAGTTAAAGTTGTTCAATGAAATATTTCAAATTTTTATACTATATGTAAAAATAAAACGTTTAAGGTACCTCGGATTATGATCGGGACGGCCCTATTGTCAGCGAGGAGGAATACGAAGAAATGATGGACAAATTGCGAGCAGCCGACACTCTCTACACGGAATATACCTTAGAGGAAATAATCTATCAGTTAGCAAAGGTAACTACTAAATATCCCTGCTGAAATATTCCCATAGAATCCAATTTCATGGGACAAAAGCTACACAGAAACCAATAAGGTGCATTGTTTTCGTTACGGTTCTTGTCCCATTAAATTGGATTCTAAAGGAATTTTTAAATACCGAGTGTTTGAGGAGGATCGTGGCTCCTCGCTGATATAACACGTCCGATAGTGCCTTCCTCTTAAGACCATCGCACGTGGAAGAACTGTTTTTTTAAGTTAATGTGAAATAGTAGGTACATGTGAGGAATAAAAATATGAATTATAGGCTATGTGATTGGAAGTCTGGAAACAGAAACGTTAATGCTCTCTGCCAATAATAGAAAGTTTTAACAAAAAAAAAACAAGTTCAAATTGTCAGAGTTAGACCAAATTGAAATGGGACCTCGCCGCACCAGCTTTAGAATAAAAAAAAGGGAATCATCAAAATGGGTTCATCCAGACGAAAGTTATGAGGTAACAAACATAGAATAAAATAAAAAAATACAGTCGATTTGAGAACCTAATCCTTTTTGGATTCGGTTGAAAAGCTAGGCTGGCTGTGATTTTTCGTGATAGTCAAAGAAACAGCAGAGTCAATGTCAAAAACGTTTTATTCATATACACAGCAGTACTTACACATACATACGTCATGATACATTATCATACAATTTATCATTTGGTGATAAATTTTACGACTTAAAAGGTAAGTTTATAAGGATTCCAACGCGCTCTGCACTGAAAAGAGCCCGCAACAAGCTCAGTCGGGTATTAAATTTGTTATCACCATTTCACAATAATTTAGATACGGTTAGTGCAATTTACTCCCAGGCTTTTTCATCAGTTTAATAATCCTTTACTTTTCTATAGGATTCTTGAATGAGCTTACCTTTAATAAAGGTATTAAATAAATTTAACGGCATCTCTCGAATATCACATGGAAGAATAGAGTAACTGTAACAGCCTGCTATTGGAAGCTAATGGTTTTCTTGAGTTATAACTTGATTTTCCAGATGATGTTTTCGCAGTCATTGTCACGCGAGCCATCCTCGGCCCGCGCAGCTACGCAGCGATTCATGTCATTCCTGGAACTGGAAGCTGAGCGCGGACAACTCTCCCGAACCATTCAGAAGAAGGTACTTGGTAAGTATCCTAGGGCAGAGATTCTTAAACTTTTTGGCACCCTCGAACCTTGTATAGTCGACCAAAAAATGCTTTACCATTTTGGATGACAGTTCCTAGTTAAAGAAAATTTTTGCTAAGGGTTATTGTAATACCGGAGCCAGACATAGCTCAAAGTACATTTTTGTCCTTGAAGTCTACAAAAATCTACAAAACTTTGTACAGTTACACAAAGTCCCCGGCCACAGTACATGAAGCTATGTCTGGCTCCGGCAGAAATTAACGTAATGCATAACAAGCAAAAATAAGCCTTTTAGCTAATTGACGTGCAAATGACATTTGACCTTCCAATTTCTTGGTCGTCTATACTTTAGGGAATAAATACCTTGCCAGGTTTACTGTATGCCTTTGTTATTCCACTTTTAAAAATCCTTGATTTATGGAGACAAAATGATGGGGAAAGGATGCCTAAAAGGTCTCAGGTCACGAGCAGCTTTTTTTGGGTCAGAGATCTTTATTAAAGAACTTCCGAATTTTTAGTACGTAATTTATTTCAGATGTGATGATGGCAGCTCTCACTGACACCATCAGCGATCATCCGGAACTTCTACAATCGCGAGAGGGCGTTGCATTTTCTCCTTCCAATCGGTAAATGAAAATGTTTTTATTATTTTATATTACAAGGGAGAAACAGGCGGTACACCGAAGGGACTCGCAGTTACGTTGCCGGCCTTAAAGGAGGGGTTTAGGCCACCGGGAACTCTAACAAATCGAACGAAACGCGATAACAATACCATCACTAGACCTGACAGCATTGCCGCCACGTCACGGTGATCTTATGTGAGAAAGAGATTAGGATTTCGCAATCATTCTCACTGGGGAGAGCTGCTTCCCCAAAAGGATTTCAAATTTAAATACCAGTGTTTCTATGCATTCGTTGTTGGATGCATGGAGCGCAATAGAAAACCCACTGAAGTTTGCCCCTTTTGCCTCACAGTGACCAGAAAATAATCACTCCCTGTCGTCTTCCATGTCTGGGTAGTCACAGGCGTTCAAGCATCAGGAAAGAAACTGAAGTAAATCATGAAGTCAGCTTAAAATCCGCCTGCTTTGTTTGATTCTTTTTTTCTGCTGGACTCATTCTCTTGGAGGGCTTTCTCGGTGGAAGCTCCCGGCAGAAGCTCCTGGTGTTGGGTGCTTCTCTCAGAGCCAGCTCCAGTCACTTCTAATCCCGGTTCTTCCTTAAACTGGACACAATACATGCCAGAACAATAGAACTGAGCAAAGCCTGTCGGGTTTGAGTAAACAATGCCAGACACGCAAACTCTGGCCCCACACAAAGCGATATTAAATGAATCAGATGATTTAAACTTTTTTGTAGATAATTTACGTGATACATTATCTAATAAAATTAGTGAGTTTGAAAAAAAAGGACAGTGGATGGAGTCTGGTGAATATAGTTAGCATAGATATGAATGTTAATAAATTTAGTTCAATGCGTGGTTCTTCGTACGTACCTTTACCTAAAGACATTGCAAATAAAAAAGCTATTATTAATGTTAAAAACTCTGATGAGCAATGTTTTCCTCCTCCTCAAACCACAAACAGTCCCTACTTCCACTATATTATCATGCAGAATGAGACAGTTTGCCTTAGTATTAGACGGAAAGTTCTCACTCCCCTCTAGTTGAACGCGAATATCGATAGTTGTACTTTTTATTGCTTCATATTGTTTAGAACAATCTATAACGACTATTGGTGCGAGGGTGTCAAAATCCGATCGTGACAGCAGAGGTTGAGAATGCCTATTACCATAATAAACTTATTACGTTATCTCTAGAACCGTAACACATAGAGACTTGAAATTTGACAGGATTTGATATTCTTTCTTCATTTTCTTCTAAGACAGAATTTTTTGAAATTCCATCCCTAAAGGAAGACGCTGTATACAAAATATAGGAAGTACTAGGTACCTACGTGACCATGCCACTGTTAGGGAACTTATCCATATTAAGCAGCCTATTTTTAGGAATCTTCGCAATCACACTCCACCCCCAACTGTTGTCCGCTATCTTTTATCTGCTCTCTTTGGCTATATATTAGTTGTCTGCAGAAAATTATAGAGTATTCAGTAAACAGGTGTCGCTGCTAGTATGGACAAAAATCTGAGAAATTTTCAGCATAAAAATGATTTTTTTTTTCATGATTTGGCGAATTATCTGCCATATTTTGTATTCTACTTTAGTTATTACATCCTTTCTTGTCAGAGGTAGAACGCTTACTTAGTTTATTTCTCTTTAAATCAAGGTCTTCTTGAAAGCAAGACGAAGCATACCGCGTGCAGCTCCCGTTCCCTCAAGGGTCCAGCCGTGCAGCCCTCGGCAAACACGCCTCAGACGCCTGCGTGCCGTCGCCAGGGTGGACCTCGGCATCCTGTTGTGGCTTCCTACTTCCCCCCGCGCCGCCCGGTGAGCCGCGGGCCGGCAGGGCCCGGCCGCCACAGCTCGCCGGAGCCCCAGCTCGCCGGAACCTGACACTTGGTGCTTCCCGCCGCGAATTTTATTCCCGCCAATTTTATTTTCTAAAGACCCTCTTACACGTTTTTTGTTCATTATGATATTAGCTATGATATAAAAATACGTTCTGAAACACTTGTCACAGATGTCACTTTTAAAAACGACAAAAAGGGATTTGTAGACTTTTACAATATGCATTAAAAGGTTAATAAAAAAAAAAACGAAATATAAACTTTTGTTAAAAAATTTTAGTTAATTTAAAGATTTAGTTCAGTGTAATGAAGTGAAGTGAAAAGTTGAGTTGTTACGTTGTTTGTACCGTTATTTTGTACAATATATTATATCATTGAATAAAATTTGTTAATTATAATATATGAAAAGACAACAAACAGATATAAAAAAATTGTTTATTAATATCTTGTTCGTAAATTTTGTTTCTATTTTTATACGTGTTTAATTGACCTAAAAGTGAAACGCCCGATTTGGAAAAAGATTTTTTTTTTCCTCTCTCTGTTTTAGCTTTGTTCAGTTGACAAACCTACAAAACCATAAACACATATCTATACATTTCTCTCTGAAAATGTGAAGAATTTCCTAAAATTAATAAATTAAGAAACAAACTTTTCTTCACACTTCGTAAAAACAAAATGAAAGAAACAGAGAAGATGGTTTTGGGTTGTTGGGTTTTTATTTTTTTTTTATTTCCTGTGGTTCTTCATTAGAAAAAAATATTTATAAAGACAGAACTTATTAATAGTCTGTACAACTAAGGGTCGTCCATTAATTACGTAACTCGGGCTTACCCGTCCTACTAATGCCGGAGCCAGACATAGCTTCAATTGAACGATCATTGCAATGATCATGTAGTGTGGTCGGGGACTTTTGTAACTTCACAAAGTTTTTTGTAACTTCACAAACTTTGTGGACTTCAAGGTTTAAAAATGTACAAACACTTTGAGAAAAGTCTGGTCCGGGAATAACAAAAATTACATGAACTTTTTGATACAATTCCCAAGCACTTTCTTCAATAATCATCTTGCAAGTCAGAAAATCACCTCTTCCCATTTCGAGTGTTACATTATTAATGGACAATTCCTAGTTTGAATCATTGTACCACAGATTATGAAATAATTCTACACAATATGTATAAATAAATGGTAAGCGATATATACTTCACACACCTAGTATGGCAACACTCGGAATGTCTATTACTAAATCGGAAACAGGCGAGGATTTATAATACTGATTATGTCAAATCATTGAGCAACGTGATAGAACGTCTAATGCAAACACTTGTTATTTTTTACAAAGCCATTAAAAATAGTTTACGTATAACGTGAAAATTTATGTATCTACCAAAGATTTCTTTTTTAATATCAAATTGTGATGTTTCCGTGGTCCTCTTATATTTTGGAATGTATGATGATTGGGGCATTGTCGTGTTCTGTAAAAAATATGTATAAAAAAACACAGGTACACTGGTTAAAATATAAAATATAAGAATAACAATAATAATAAAAAAGATTTATGTATAACAATACTTAAGTGTTTTCATGTTATTATGAGAATATATCTTAGTAAAGAAATCATCATTGTGATTTTAGTGTTGACCATATTAATAAAATTTTGCTTATTTGAAGCATTTCCATTTTCATTATTGAAACCTATTATCATCTCAAGATAAGGTTCATTTTTGATAACACGATCTTCTGTTCTCCCTTAGCCCTCCTTCTAGAGCGCTTATTAAGCGCGCGTTAAAAAATCGTTTAAATAGAACATATGAACTCCCAAGTCTGTGTTCACACGACAGCGCTTTTATATCGCGATGGTATTTTGTCGAGTAATGTTTTATTTTCAACGCTATTTCTAAACATATACGCCATATTGACGACGCTAACAAATCGCCAACGCCAACTCTAGTGCGAATGAGGGCTTATAGTATTGCATTTATTCATTTTTTTTCATAACCGTACGGTATTCTCTTAATTTTGAGTATTCTATGGCCAGAATATTGCATTTTTGGAACATCACGATCAACTATTTAACGCGCATACTTGTTACAAGTGGCATCAAAAATTTAATTCCTTTGGTTCTTCAATTGAAATTATTATATCTGTTGACAAAATTATGTATTTTGGTAAATCACTCGATTCGAACTCTTAGCGAATACTGACGAAGGAAAAACACTATTCAACGACAATTTTTTAAACAATTCTCTTCCAATTCATATCAATTACCAGAATACTTTTTGTAAACGGTACTCTATAGGCGCGGATCCAACCTTCAAAAGAGGTGGGGAAACAACCACTCAATTTTTGGGCGACTTTCACCCAAAGGCGAGACGGTGAATGAATTTGCTTACGATCGATTTATGGCATTCCTACAAAGGATATGTCTATAAAATCTATGCCTTTCATAAATTGTTTTTTGTAAGTAAGGTTATGGTAACATTATCAGGACTTTTGAACTCAATAGCCTGTCAAAGTATGACGTCACAAGTCTATTAGGGCGGTGGGCAAGAACATTATGCTCACCACGGTGGATCCGCACCTAGTGCTCTATAACCTTTAACTACAGTAGTGTCTTTAAGCGGTACAAATTCTGGCCGTCTGGTTCTTCTCAAAGGAGACACGTTGCATCAGCTTGTTGGCCCAGCGGTGAGCAGTGCGGTCCACCGTGGATGGCACTGTAAGACACTGCATGCCGCCGTATTCACACGCAATCTGTAACATTTGAGAATAAAAAGTTTTTGAATTGAAAATTTCTTCAACCACGTTGGGCATTCCTTAAGATGGGAAAAAACATTTGAATTCTCGTCATCTTCACGTGTATATAAGTGTACTTTTTGTTTTTAAAACTGTCTAAAATTGTTTCGCATTACACTATCAAGTAAGTGTTTTGATGTTGAAGTGTCAGATGTCCGGCTTCAAGATACATCAGGAGGCCAAAGGAACCACCCCTGACTCTTGCCTCTGAGTCATTCATTTATGGGATACAATAGCAGCATTTCTGTAAAGATAATAAAAGTCCTTACTCTATAGTGATGTAGAAGAGCCCGGTCGGTGGGAACACCAGCAGAAGACGCGCCGGGTGCCAGCTCCCATACAAAATGGTTCCCCAGTTCTACAGCGTCGCGCGGTCTCAAAGCGTACTTGCTTCTATTCTTAAGGGCGTGCGGTGCCGCCCATCTCCTGGTCTTACGTGACGTCACCAAAGGTGCTGGAGCTTCTCCATCATCCTGAAATTATGAGATTTACACATTTATTTATCTTATGCCGGAGCCAGACGATCGGGAGGACACAAGATCGGGAAAAGTGGAGCTGTAAGAGCGATAAAGCGGGACAACGCTAAGTAACGATGCCCTAGCACGGCATTTGGTTTTTGCCATCGTTTGTCATATTCACAGACATGAATGTAAAACCTAAACGTATATCTAAAATCTGATTTCTGTAAACATTCTTTGACAATATATATATTCTTAGTCTTATTCTTAAATAGAAGTAGTAAATTTCATGATTAAGAAAAGTTATCAAATTCGAACCTGAGACGATCTATTTGCATACTGTGGCTTAAGTTAGAGGCGTAAGCGGTTTGTCAATTTTAATATATATGCAGAGAAGGATAGCAGGAGTAGGAGGTGTTCCTAGCTTAATCAGTAGCCGAAATTAGAGTCCATCACTACTTTAAGCAATTCTTACTGCTCCCGGGTAATATATGGAACCATTCTAACACTGGTTCTTGAGAGCTTTAAAAAAGGTTTTAAACGAAAGAGTTAGTTAGTATGTATGACATAAGTGTGTCAAAGTTAAGTTATTGATTTATCAAGATTCTTTTATTCCTCGAAGAATACCTGTCAATTGAATATTATCTTTTTTTATTTTTAGTAGTATTTTTATTTTATTTAATATTATAAATTACTATATTTACAATTATAATTCGAAAGTGATTAATCAGAAAATCGAAATAAATCAAAAAATTATTTTATGAAAAGGATAACAAGTACCAAAAAAAAAAATAATTTTACTTTTGAGTGGTGGCTCCCATACATGTGAAGTGGGCATGATTTTTTTTTTTATTCAACCCCATCGTTACCGAATAGTTCTTTATACCGTGATGGCAAGCAGCTATTGTATATCCTAGTCGCTTGAACATAGCATCAATAAATATATACATAACTATATACTCTATGCCACACGGACGTCTGTTCCTAAGGTAGTCAAGTAGACAACCAAATGCCCTTTTAGCGTTCATCCATACAGTATGTCACACGAACTTTACAATTTCTTATCCCCCCCCCCCCTGTCCTTGTGACAGATAGTCACATATTCGAACCTCCGATCAGTGATGATGACTGATGAGACTAAAGATCATTCACCGTATAGGTATTGAAATGGCCTTTAATCCCATATTAAAAAATATGCGTATTTTTATGTACGAAAAAAATATGATATCCCGTCGGGGAGGAGGGAAGGGTGTGTTCTTGGAAACGTCTGCGAAACAGAACGCGGTAAGTTACCACCCTTCCGAATTCCTTCACGTTTTTGTTTCGTTTATCCAATTTCAGGCCCATCCTTTAAACCTTGTACGTGCACGTAAAAAAATTAACATACTACAGGAACCCAAAGTAAATAATTCATTTTAATACCTATTCCGCATTAATCTACTAATCCTTCTACTCTATTTCGGGGGTTATTTAATTAACGCTCTTAAATAAACCAAATAGCCTTCTATAACTTTTTTGTTTTTACACACATTTTCTCTTTTCATTTCCTTATGGAATCGTTATTATCGTTATCATCTCTAAAAAAAAAAAAAAAAGTTTCATTTATGGATTACGTGGCATTTAAACACTCCGGGGCACCTTAAGAGAAGGGGCGGGGTAGAGAGGTTGCATAATACCTTGGGAGATCACCTCCGCCGCTTTCTTGTCGATAAGTGTTTAGAGGGCTCAGCTTAAGTAAATACTTGTAAGGGGTTTACAATCATTGATTTACAGAATACCCGATACAAGAGTAATCGCTCCCCTCATTTTTAAAAAAAAAATGTGGGGAGGCACACGGCTCCAACATGACACCCCGCCGTGTGCGGTGAGTGCCGACCCACTATTGCACTCCCCCCGAAGTAGGGACAATAGTCGGCCATTGGAATCCATAAAAAGTACTGGCAAACCAGCAATGAGAGTTTGAGGAGCAAGAGTAATTATTAATTTATTGATTTCTGAAAAATGTGTGGGAAAAAATAATTAATTGCTCTCGCTAAAAAACTGCTATCTTATTGATAATTAAATAAACCATAAATGGAAAACTTCTACTTCATTCAGTGAAAAGAATGAGTTAAAGAGGGATAAGTGTGTTATCTGATAAAATTCAAACACTCAACTAGTAAAAACTGCCGTTAATGAAGCATGAGTTCAAAACCTATTATATGTATCGTTATCAAGCAATCTGTAGGACATTACCAATTTGTATTATCTATAAACATTATCAATCTCTTTTCTGTACATTACTAACTTGATCTCTACAAAAATATCAATTTCTACTTTTGTTTGTATATTATCCATCCTTATTGTGTTAACATTATCAATGTAAATTCTGTAATTTTGTAATTTTACTTTTATTCCGATTGAAGGAAACCTCAATCTGAGGAAACCCTTTCGAAATTTTTTTGAATAATGTTAAATACGTGACACATTATTAGAATACATCAATATCTCCAAATTTTACTTTTGTGGGTTGACTCATTATTGATTATCAGCATCCAAATAATCAATAAAGCAAAAAAATATTAAGCGAATAGAAAGTTATAAATTCTAACTTATTGCTATAGCGCCTCTTCTTAACAAAAGTATTTAAAAAATACATATCGTATTTATATTTCTACAATAGTATGGCAAGCCAGCCCAGAAGCGCTTACAGCCCTCGACGTGCCCCCACAGGAGCAGTGCGACGAGCCACCCCCACCACCCGAATGCGTACCACCCCCTATTGAATTTAACCCTTGTTACAATATTAATAACGCGGCCAAATTTGGTGAGGTGAGTATAAAGAAATCAAGCATCGTGCTCGTTTCGTATCGTTTTCTTAAGATATTAAATCAGATAAATAAATAGATAAAAAACATATTTCTATAAACACACGGTCATAAGGTAGATAACTTGATTCCTAAGGTATATAACTTAATACCTGTGTTAAAGGACATCTCCAACACAATTTGCATCTACTCTTCTTCTACCTAGGTAGTAAGTCTAGTACCAGGATCCGTTTAAATTACAGAGGATGTGGCTATGAGGCGAGTTAAATGACTTTATAGAGATTAATGTATTGTTTCCTGCTCTAACCAACTTCTATTTTCAATTTGTTTGTTTGCCGTGTCTCCAGTGTCACGCTCTAGTGGAGCCCGAGCCGTTCATAGAGCAGTGCGAGCAGGAGCTGTGCGACACTAACTCTACTGACGCGTGCCCCAGACTGGAGCGGTACGCAGCCGAGTGCCGCAAGCAAGGGGTATGCCTCGACTGGAGGACGGACCTGTGTCCTTATCCTTGGTGAGCTTCTCCTTCTATCTTCTTCTTTTCAAGTTCGTTTCAAACTGCATCCTCTTGGCCCATATTAGGGTGATCAATCTCTATTAAATATCATTTCACAGGGTTTGAGAGAAGACGACCATTGGTGGAAGATTATTCCACATTTTGTATACAATATGCTTAAAGAAAGACTCTTGATTTAGAATAATAGAAATCTAGGTATTATAGATGCAATCTGTAAAGTCTCCGTGGCTCTAATGTAGAGCGAATCTGTGCCGTAGTAATCAGTTCAAATCCTGACTCCGCTGAACTATCGTCAGCTTCTTATTCTATAGTTGAGCTATTGAGGTTCTGATTGAGTGAATTTAGGTTGAGTTTACAGTGTTATATTGAATGACAATGTCATACCGTATTGTAATCCGACTCTGTCTCTTGCAGTGACGCACCACTTGTGTACCGCTCGTGTGTGGACTGCGAGCGTACCTGCGAAAACCACGACGAGCTTGAGGCCAGTCCCAAAACCTGCGATAACCAGCCCATCGAAGGTTGTTTCTGTCCTGAAGGCAAAGTGAGTACTAGCACAGACAGTTTTGAACAGAGAAAAAATATTTCAACTTTTTTATCCAAAAATATACTTTATTGTCCTGATTAATTTATTACAGCATAGCCAAAAGAACTTTGGCTAAATATTTGTAATTTCAGCAGTTGTTTAAGTGGTTACCGTTTAATATTTCCTTCTTACTCTAAATATTATAGTTTAACAAATATCATCCCAAAGATGGTAAAGGTACTTTCTTTAAAAGCCTAAATCGATTAGATTTCCTCATTTCTTGAAATTATGCTCTGAAGAACATTAGGCTCAAGGCTCTGTCCGGCTACTAGCCTTTGATTATTATTACTTACTAGCTGTGTCCGCGACTTCGTCCGCGTAAAATGGGGTGAAAATATTTAGCGTGATAATAAATAGTCTATAGGCTTCCTCGATAAATGGGCTATCTAACACTAAAATAATTTTTCAAATCAGACCAGTACTTCCTGAGATTAGCGCGTTTAAGCAAACAAATACACAAATTCTTCAGCTTTATATATTAATATAGATTCCATGTATCAGATAAGTTAAAAAATATATTTTCTTAATGTGATAGGTGAGAGTCAACAATACCTGCATTGAACCAAATAAATGTTTCCCCTGCGACGCTAAAAAGGAACATTTTGCGGGCGATGAGTGGCAGGTACGTTATTTTCCAATTATTTCTTTATTTAGTTAGCTCATCTTACAAATCTTCTTTATATAGCACAAATTGTGTCTTCATACTTTGGTATATTATCTTTATGTTTATATCCAAGTAATTTATCCTCTCTAACTTAACGTATTTCTATGCACGTAACTAATTGACGTTAACCGCACGTGTTTATGTGTACAGGAGGACGCGTGCACAAAATGCACGTGCAGCAAGCTGTCCGGCGAGGGCGCGGCGCACGTGTCGTGCACTACGCAGACGTGCTCTGCCGCCGTGTGCTCCGACACCGAGAACCGCATCACCAAGCCGCCCAAGGCCGGCGCGTGCTGTCCGGAGTACTTGTGCGGTGAGTGTAGTCTGTGGAGAACCGTGGCCACTCACCATAAGGCCGTATGCTTTATCTTCCACCTGATTTACTTAGAAAAAGTAATTGTTTTAAATAATCTTCAGTATACTTGTCTTCTCTCGACCTCATCTCGTCTCTGAGCGACTATTTTAAGTTATTAACTTGTCTCTGAGAGAGGAGAAGAGGTTAAGAGCAGATCGTAGCCTAATCGGTGGTCAGCATTTGAGTCAATTGCTAGGATGAGACATTCTTATCGCAACCGGCGACTGGGTGATAGATAGGTAACCCACCCACCCAACACGGGTTTTCAAATATCCCACTTCAACGTAAAACAGTGGGTCTCGATTAATGTTGAGTGATATTAAACGTGAGATTGTAGATATTATGGAGGTTCTGAGGATGATTCAGACGGCAGACGGTCATCTATGCTCGCCCCATAGCCACATCCTCCGCAGTCTAAGCGGACCCTGATACTTAACCGGGATAACGCTAGGAACAAGCAGTTACCGAAGACACGCTTATCTAAAAGGGTTCCGTATCTGATACGCGATAAATGTATTTGTTAAATAACTTGAAAAGTTATTTTTCGATTGGTCGGTACCTAATCGTTTTATCAACAGAACCTGTTTCGCCACTTATGTAACACTATCGCATAACATTTTTCAAATCTGTGTAACTATCTAGTAGGTACAGCACTTTCCCTATTACTGGAATATTGTTTGCTTTCTGCTACGGAAACAATGTTAACAATACTGCATCCACTTCTTGACTTAACAAGCTCCACGGCTTTTTCTTAGCATTTTTATGCCGTTCATCCTTCATTTTGAATTATCGTTATTATCGTTATTATCGTTATTATCGATATTATAGTTATCATCGGTATTATCATTATTATTGTTATTATCGTTATTATCGTAATTATCGTTATTATTGTTATTATCATTATTATCGCTATTACCGCTTCTATCGTTATTATCGTTACTACCGTTATTATCGTTATTATCGTTATTATCGCTATTATCGTTATTTACGATCGTTATTATCGTTATTAACGTTATCAGTGTGCAGGGCTGTTCGTAATAAAATAGAAGAAACAATTCTATTCGCCATTTATATCAGCTATCTGTTAATTGATAGACGACGTTATTTTGCTGTACAATATCAAAGATAAAGCAACGTTAATTTTGTCATAGAATGTTTATAATTAATTATTTCCAGCGATGTTGGACACAAACTATTAATTGGCTAACTTTCCGAAACGACATTAAATTCTCGTAGTGATACTGTTGTTACCGATTTGCTCATCTAGTTGTACAATGTACAATTGTTTGTTTGGAATTGTGCAATAAAAAGGGGAAAAAATCTTTTTTATATAGATGGATAAAAATAATTAAAAGAATAAAGAAAAAAGATCTTTTAAACACAAGCGTTTATTACTGGTTATTGAAATGAACTAAAAAAGAACAAATAATTTCATTATGATGATAAATACACCACTTCATAGGTACTCGATAATCCAGTTTGTTTTTTAAAGAACATATATCATTCCGATACCAACAAAAGAGTTTTAATTAACTTTTTGTTAACAAATCAACTGCCACAATGTCACCGGAATCGGCGTCTGATTGTGTCTGTTTGATACCCATGGCTTGTGCCCCACAACCCCCAACCACAGTTAACTAGGGGGTCATCCATTAATTACGTCCCACATTAAGGGGGGGGGGGGGACGAAGAAAAGCGACATGGAGCGACATTGGGCGGAGGGGTTTCACTTTAGAATTATGTGTTCGTGCGCTATCATGCACAAGTAACAGAATTATGTAGTTAGTATGAGATAAAAGTGTGATTATTCTAGTCCAGATTATTATAGATTAAACTTTAAAAATTGTTATTAAAAAGTAGATAACAAAAATCAATCAATAAAATACAGATATTAATGATGAAATCTATATATTTAGGACACTTGGATTACGATACGAAGCACAAACATTAAAGAGTAGTATCGGATAAGGACGCGGAGCGGTGTACTATCTTAGATCCTTCATGTCTCCTCGCTCTACTCACGGCTAAATCATTGTCACTTCCAAAAAGGTTTCTGACCCCATTTCGACCAGTTCTCACAATGAATGGTGATCATATGGAGATACATGTCGATTATAACCGCCTATATAAGTTTTAAAAAATACATACAAAAAAAAAAAACCTGTATCGCTACAACCCATGAAGGGTCCTGGGTTCCGTATGAACTACGTCCTCTCTCCCCTAAGCACAGAGCTCATTTATAGCACAGTGAGTACATGAAACGCTAAGGACCTTGTCTCACTTCTTACTCTACTTGTAGGTAACAGAATTGGGTCTCTTCCGCGCTGCTGTCCCATCTGGTGCCTCTACTGGTGTCCATGAAGCTTTAGAATTACGTGATAATATGAAGGGTGAATATCACGGCAAGGGTGTTCTGACTGCTATCAAGAACATCAACCTCCATAAAAAATTTAAAGAATATTCTTCCCTATTCCTCTGAATTCTTTTTAAACCACATTTCGACATGGAATTTCTGACTGAAGGTTTAATACTTAACGAAGATTTTTTATACATAAACAAGTCGCTCTAAACTATACCTATCATTACTTACTAACAAAAACCAAACCACCCCAGCTGTTACTCCAGCAACAATAGGAACAGAGGGCCAATGTTCCCGGCATGTCGTCGCGCAGCTGTATCAGACATTTATCAGAGTGTGGGCTGGTGTTTATATCAGACGTTTATCAGAGTGTGGGCTGGTGTTTGCATGACGTTTATCAGAGTGTGGGCTGGTGTTTGTATGACGTTTATCAGAGTGTGGGCTGGTGTTTGTATGAGGCGTTTCTGAGCGTGGGGGCGGGGGTTTGTGTGACGTTTATCAGAGTGTGGGCGGGTGTTTGTATGAGGTATATCAGAGTGTGGGCGGGGGGAACGAATTTAACTACTTATATGAAGTTTCAGATACAGCAAGCTGAATGTAAAAAACACTGGCGAATTATAAAAATTAAAAAAAAGCTTACCATAGACTACTACAAGTATCGCCAAGACGAAGAATAGAGTCTGTAAAACATTGATATAATTTATCTATATGTATAAAAGTCCATCGTTGTTCGTTAGTGTCACTAGTCTTACTGAAACTTGGAAACTGGACTGATTTAAATTTTACTTGTGTTTTCTCATGCCCCTTATTTCAGGAAACGTTTAAAAGAAAAGAAATGAAGCAAAGGTCGCAAGGTTATATAAAAAGACAGATTTGTTCGCTACTTTAGAATACTTCAAATAGATGACGTTTAGTACTAGACCTTCTGACTGAAATACCATGTAAAATTATTCATAAAGCATACGCTCAGTGTCACGTTTTATGGAAAAGAAATTAAGGAGATTGGTAAATTGGTTAATAAGAGAGGAGCCTAATTTTGGGTACAGCAACTTTTGCAAGGTCGGCTAATTATGAATAAAAAAAAGTTAAAATGAATTAATTAATATCACTGAAGACGTAATAGATGCGTAGTGTCGACTGAACTTATAAATTTTGATGTTTAAGTAATGTTAATATCGATATATTGGCCTTGTATTAAAAACACACGGCACCATTACACGATTCAGAAAAAAAAAACGACATTCGACCTTAGCCTGACAAACCAATTTCTTATTTATTATCAGTACACTTATGCTAAGAACTGTGGCCGGGGATTTTGTGTAACTTCACAAAGTTTTGTAGACTTCAAGGTCAAAAATTTACAAACACTCTTAGCTATGTCTGGCTCCGGTATTACAGATACAACACACAATTAACATTATGCTGTATTTAAACTAAAATTAAATGAATATCTATCTAAATTATAAAATGATAGAAACTATATACCATACGTGAAAAAATATGAACTAATTCTAGCTCCAATAAAATTAAAAAAAATAGATAGAAAAAAAAATCCGTCGTCGTCGTCGTCGAGGAGGTCGTGGCCTAATCAGTGGTCGGCATTTGAGTCGATCGCTTAGTTATGTTGCTCTGGCTGCGACCGGGTGATAGATGGGCGTTTAAAATGTGGAATGTCTTCCTCTGTAGACGATGGTTGGCATTTCGTCGAATTGATTCATAAAGATTCGACGGCGTCTGGTGGATTTTTAGTGGTTTCAGGTTACGTGTGATTTTATTTCGCCAAATAGCTCTGATGTGTGGGACAAATAACATTTTTGCAATATTCTACCTCTGTATAAAGAAATTACGAAAAATATGTAGTGTGCCACCTAACAAAGAATCTCTTAGTTTAAAATGTGGAATGTCTTCCTCTGTAGACGATGGTTGGCATTTCGTTGGAGTGATTCATGGTGGTGGACGTCTGGTGGATTTATAGTGGTGTCAGCTGACGTGTGCGTTATTGTCCCAAATACCTGTGACATGTGGGACAAACAACATTTTTGCCAGACTCTATGTCTACATAAATAACTACATAAAGGCCTCACAAATTCTGTGCACCATGCAATTTAAAAAAGAATTTATTTACTTTAAAATGTACAATGACTTACTTTGACTATAGCTGAGGTTTCGTTGACGTGATGCGTGAATGTAGATGACTTCATCTGGTGGATTTATAGATTCAATATGGCTCTGAAGTGTTGGACAATCTGGCTCTATCTTTATATAACTTGAAACAACGGTACATATTTCAGTTTGCGCGGTATACATGTTGAATACCAGTTTATTATTTTAAATAGTTAGGTATCTTACATCGTAGACGGTGGCTAGTATTTCATTCGATTGTCTAATTTAAGGAACTCTTGAATGGATACGCGGCCGTCTTAAGAGCATGTTACATGGTGCTCTAAACCTTCACCGGTTTTCTAACTCATCACAAGCAATCTCGCTTTAGTAACAGGGTCCCCTTAAATTGCACTGGATGACTGTGGGGCAAGTTAAGATGACTGACTTACATCTGCCATCATCCCCGGAACGGCCATAATCTCTACAAGCCCACGAATATCGCATTGTAACTTTTAATTGGGAACTACTGTTTTACGTACTTCTCGAAACATGGAGGAGATCGGACATTTGTAAACCAGTGTTACAATAGACCACCTATCTATCGCCTAGCCACGACAAGATCTGCTTAACCTAGCGATCGATTCATATGCCGACCACTGATTAAGCTACGACCTTCTTCTGAGAAGGTCGTAGATGTTGCCAAGACTGTGACCAAAAACAATTGCAACTGTAATCCCCTCTATAACACAGCACTCTTCTAACGCATTAATATTATTTTATAATACATAACATGTTATACGAGAATACCCCTACAACGCGTTTTCCTATAACGCGACATGCCGTGTTATAGGGGGAATTGCAGCATTTACTTTTCATATGTATACGACCATTTTGTCTTCATATAAGTTCAGACCCATATCTTCAGGTGGAAGTAGAGGTATGACGTTAAATAACGGAGCAATAACGTCACAATTGCATTTCCTGCACCCTGCCGCGTAACAGGTGAATGCAATTTGCTGAAATTCAATGAAGCATCATTTTATTACGCTTCGCACCTGTCCTCTTTAGTTTTAAAGGTTGTCTCGTTGAGAATTTGCTGTAAGACAATGGATCACATAGAATAAGTCTATGTATATAAAATATGCAATATGCATGATGTTATGTTATTTATAATAATAATGGAATGTTGAATCAGCAGACATTGTCCCGATCGTTGTCTCAGTCAATGGTCTTATAGCGAAGAGCTTTAATAAACATTTGTAAAGGCAATAAAAACCGATTAATTAATCCAGAAAATGTAGTAATTAAATTAAAAAAATATATATTTTTCGTATTTTAACCCCCAGAAATAACCTAAATCACAATCTCATTACACTGGCCCCGATACCGCGGCCAATTCGTCACATATTGGTGAAAATGCTACTCTTGCTTATCTCGAAATGCTCCCAAGTCGTCTTTAAATAGTTCCGGGTGGATATGTAACATGTGCACTCTTCACCTCCTCGTTCGTCCTTCGTCGCCATCCGTCCTACGTATATTGATTGCTCTGAGAATTCTTCTCTCCCATCTTTCTAACTTTCCCTCATCCTTCCTCCTCAGAACCCACGTCTCGCACACATATGGACCCGTTGGCCTAATTGCCGTTTTGTATATTCTTTCTTTAATTCTTCTTGATACGAATTTTGATTTCATTAGTGGTCTTAGCATCACGAATTTCATACTTCCCTTTCAGGTGTAATTCCTGTCAGTTTGAGATCCGTTTAATTTTGCCAATCCATTCTATTGTGTCCGTTTTGGCTTTGCTCCGGTTTTCATAAAAATCCACTATTTGCTTGGTAAGTCTATCTAGGTTCATCATTTTTATACGTCCAAAGAATCTTAATCTGCATTTTCTGATGTCGCTGTGAATGCTAGGAAATTGTTTGATTTCCTGTTTACCTGTGATACGGTAATGTCAATACAAACCGTAAAACGAAAATTCAAAATGCGGGTAACTTAGTTATAAGCAGTTGTTTTTTTTAGTGGCCACGCTTCCAAGCTACAAAGGAGAGTAGAGAAAACATAACACCGAATCAATTATCCATAACTATTTACTGCAAATCACTAAAAACCTGTTTTGTTTATTCACTGTTAGGGCGTGAATATGAGAAAAATAAGTTCTTGAAACCTTGCCAAAAGATAGTGTTAAATTACTGCATCTTTAGGTGTATTGATTTTTTGGAAATTGGCAGTTTTTACGTTTTTTTTTTTAAGTTTGATGTCAATGCGCGACCTAAAGATGTAAACAAAATCTTTTTTTTTATAATTTTCCCTTAACCAGTTTCTAATAGTGCAAACTGTTATCGAAAAATGTGTTGTGCAATCTCCTAAATTCTCCAGGAGGATCTACTGATATAAAAAATAAACATGCATTCAAATTGTTTAGCTCTATTATAATAGTGGCAGGAGTATGTCATGGTCTTTGAATTCATTAATATCTCAATTTATTCTATAGCTCGTCAATGCTGATCAGAGATTTATATATTACTATTATTGGCATATTAATTTTAATTCTTGGGGTCTTAATTGGTGTAGCATTATTAGTGTTATTAGAGCGAAAAATTATAGGTTATATTAAAATTCGAAACGGTCATAATAAAGTCGGTCTAATAGATTTATCGCAACATCCTTATAATCTTAATTCTTTTACACTCACTTTAGCTATATAACAGTGCTAGTAAAGTCAAAAAAGTACAAGCCGTCTTGAAGTTTATCTTTCACCTAAGAAAGAAAAAAAATGTTAAAATTGCTTCTTCCGAAGTATCGTTCTTTAATAAACAGAACTTTACAAACAGACAGTTTAATTTATTTAACTTGTACGTATATATCTTGCTATTTCGCGGCGAAATATTCGTAAAACGTAATGAAAATAGTTTAGATTTATTTAGATTCGGTGTGCATTGTTCTATATTATTCCATGCAAAAGTAAGTAGTTAGTTAAATCGCGAACGCAGCCCTGTCCATTTCTTGTACTATATTTTTTTAAATAGCGGCTAAACGAGCAGGCGGGTCACATTATGTTAAATGACCGCCGCCCATTTGTAGAACCAGAGGAGCCATAAATGTGATGCCAGCTTAAAAAGGAATAAGCGATGATGGGGTATATACGACGTACCAGAATGTTAGACGTGATTTTCCTGTGCAGAATTTTACTACAACGAACAATAGCTCGGATTCGAGCTCCAGTGTCAATACGCCCTCCGGTGGTGTTGTAGGTGGTAGTTCAACGACAACTCCCAATACAAGTTCGAATACGAGTACCTGTGAAAGCGCTGAGCCAAGCCTTCCTAGTTCTCCTGATAACAATACCGAGCGAAATTCAACCGTAACCCCTGCTAATAGGTGCTGAATGATGCGAATAAGCGTTCCGAGTCTAGCAGTTTTTTAGTTAAACAAAAAATCAATTTTACTAATGATGATAGATTGCTCTAATACGTCCTACGGTTATCCTTTCTTTCGGAGGAAAACTTTACGGAAATGCATAGAAGTACAAAATCTTTTTCCTTATATTGTCGTCTGATTAATTTAAAGGTAAGATGTTTAAAAATATTGATTACTGATTGATTTCGTACTTTTCATACTTTTTAGGTATGTCTAATATTCCCTTTTCCCCTCCTACTAAGCTTAAATTAAAAGCTTGTATTAGGAGTGGGGAGCTACTGAGGCTCTAAATCTATTTCTTTATACATTAGTGGATCTGGCTAGATGTTGCCCTGACACAGAATAATTTCGGTCTAGATCTTCTATAAAATACTAATTTGTATTGACTTGTAAGAGAAAACAATAGCAGTTTTTGTAACAGCATGAATTTATACATATCAAAATAGCTATATGACACTTAACAGTATTATCATTTTTTTAATAAAAGTCATCAGGCACACTTAAAGTACATCAGAAATAGATTATTCGTAATTTACCCTGTTTAGCTTCAAATTGAGTGTAGATCTTACTCAAAGTGTGGGGGCAAAATTAACACTAAGGATGAGAACCCATCGGGTCCTTAGATTTCAGCACAAACTTCGCACCATTGAACTATTGGAGTCTAAAGATCTTCCCCTAAGGTCGAGGCCACGTGTATCAAGGACGTAGTAAATTACAAAGTCACGCGATAAAATTACATATATACGAGTTGCGAGAAATGTAAAATAGGCATTAGGGTCAGTTCAGATTGACGGAAAGACGCTCGATCAATTTATTGGCTGCAGTGAAAAAAGGACGTACAGTCATAGCTGAAGAGAGCTTATAAAAGTCTAATTGAATAAAATATCATTTGAACTGGAATTGAATTAAGTTGAAGTAGAAAATTGTACCCACCAGAAACATTTTCATGTAAAATGTTGCCACAACGAATAGGCCATATGGCACGCAGTGTCAAAAAGTTATCGTATATCTTTTAGAATCACCCCTCTTACTCTACGCTCCCTTACTCTAAACATTGTAACTTGACTCTACACCTCTGACTCTATACCTTAGTATATGTGTATATGTGACTGGTCCAAATTTATTCATAGTTCATTATTTTTTCAGTTTAATTTGAGGTAGCGCCATGCTTGCAGTTCTTTTGGTATGCAGTCGAATCGTCCGGGTACCAGTACCCCTTTCTCACATAAAATCAGCGTGAAGTATTGTTGTCGCATTGCGATCGGTTTGTGAGAGTTCCCGGTGTCCTAAATGTCTCTTTAAAGGCCGGCTATCCATCTGTGAGCATTCTGGTGGTGCAGATGACCATGGGCGCAGGTGGTCACTTAACCTCCTGCTCGTTTGCTCCTTGTAATATATAAAAAATTCAATAGTTCTTGTAGTAACAAAACAGGCACACCACATACACTTTTTGACTATGGTGTAAACTTTAGAGGATTTTTCCTTTCCGTCTGAACATACCCTTAGCGCTCAGGATACGTGGAATTAACGCTCGTCACCTGGTATTCATAAGTTTTTCATAAGAAAATCGAATTTCCGCGCCGAGTTTCGTGAGGGAATTTTCTAAAATATTATCGCTTCATTTTCCTCGTGGAAAATTTACACGGAAAAACTAATTTTGTATATTTCTTAAACGGTACTAGAAATATATATTTCCCACTGGATATCTCAGTACGGGTTATCCTAGTGAGAATTTCAGGAGGAAAAAGGATTTCGAGATGTTTCCTTACCTGTTTAAAAAATCAACGTTATTAAAACTGGTATAAATTATAATAGCGCAACCGCAGGAGGGAGGACTTATATACATACTAGCTGCGCCCCGCAATTCCGTCCGCGTGGGCCACCATTACCACTTAGGAGTATGAAAAATAGATGTTGACCGATTCTCAGACCTACTGAATAAGCACGCAAAATTTCATGAAAATCGGTAGAGCCGTTGCGGAGGAGTTTGGCAACGCACCCCGTGACATGACAATTTTATATATTAGACTAGCTGCGCCCCGCGACACCGACCGCGTGGGCCACCCTTATCACTTAGGGAAATGAAAAATAGATGTTGACCGATTCTCAACCCTGGCCAATATCCACGCAAAATCTCCTCCAGTTTACCTTATAGTGTGAGTAAAAAATTAAACAAATCAACTATGGTGTAAGCGGGTACATAATTATGTTTGCAATATTTATAAATACATACGTACTTAAAATTATATAATTGCTGACCCGTTGGCGCAGTGGGCAGTAACCCTGCCTTCGGCTCCGGGCTTCGTGGGTTCGATTCTCGCCTTGAGTCTGGGTGTATTATCTATATGTATATATTTGTATATTTCTAGTCTTCCTTAGGAACAAACGTCCGTATGTCATATAGTCCTGTATATGTTTATAGATAGAGATAAGTGAGTCTCGCAGACAATCGTGGGACTCATATTTACATTGCACAAATTTCGTAATAGATGATTTTTAGCTATTAAAAATATAGAATAGAACGTATCAATTACTGATAACAGCTAGAAGAGTAATAGAACAGTTGTTCGCGTAATGTATATAATGGGTAAGTACATAACAGTCATGAGCTATTATCAGGAGGGGAACGTACGCGACGCGCCGATCAATCAGGCGAAGCGCAATCCCCCCAGTGCTTCGGAAGCATTTCCCAAATCTGCTTCCCCTTTATTGGCTCATAAAGTAGCAATATTGTTTTTATTGTCGACTATTTATATAAGTCGAGACGTGAGAGCACGTGCTGTTTGACGCCAATGGGCAAGATTTGTAGTAGAAATTCAGGTGCGAAAAAGTTAACAATATATAAAAATAATAAATTTCCAAGTTTGAGAAGTTCGTGGCCTAATCAGTGATCGACATTTGAGTCCATCCCTAAGTTAAGTTGCTCTGGCTGCGACCGGGTGATAGACGGGTGACCCATTGTAGCACTGGTTTATATTTGATATCCGACCTCCTCCGTGCTTCGGAAGCGGACTCTGGTGCTAGACCTGGATAATGCTGGGAAGAAGGAGTTGCTACTAGGTAAAACGAAATTTTGTTATTCTCGAATCAATGTAAATATTCTCCTATCTTTGGCCAATAGCGAATGGCAGAAACCGGTGGTACTGAGCCCCTCTGACCGGGAGACCGAATGGAAGGGGAAGGAGCTGCACGGACGCTTTTTTAAGCCTCTTCATGAGCCCTATGTCAATAAAAAAGTGTCCGAATTGCAGCGGGCCGCCCTCGCAGCGGGAGTGCCATTCTGGGTGAGCGAAGGCTACCGCGCGCCAGCCCCCAGCGACCAGCGCCTGGTGCAACCTGCCTACCCGCCGTCGGCCTGTCCGGTGGAGATCCCTCCGGAGCCCCCCCCACGTCAGACCGAGCTCCCCGCACCTCTCCCCCCGCCGCAGGTGAGCCAGCACTGGCTGGGTACGGTGGTGGCCCTGAGCGCCGAGCCGGTCCCAAAATGAATAATTATCAATTATTTAAATTGAAATAAATTATATATTATTTCATTTATTTTTATCATAATAAGATCGATTATATGAATTTTTTATATTCGAATTATGTATTCTTCTTTTTTATTTTTTTCTTTTAAATTGAAAGGTTTTAAAATTATAATTAAAAATTATTTTTTAACTTTTGTTAATTTTGTAAGAGTTATATCTATAGTATGACTAATTGTCAGAACCTTAAGTTGGGGCCCCTCTGCACGTCCGTGTAGTGCCGTGCTTTGGTGGCGGATTAGGTGGTGTAGATTTCGGATTACATTACACCGATTTTACCTCGTATTCCTTCGCGGATTAAAGCACAGTAGTTTAGTTTCTCATGCATGTCATGGACTACCGCACAGTCACGCCTGCTGCTATCAATTAAGTATCTATCTGTTACCCGCTACTTCGTCCCAGTCAACTAAAATTTGCAATCGATCGCTCAAGCCTTTATAGTTTGTATTCTTTCAGGAATAAGAATTGATTCTTACTGGTTTTCTTATATTTTGTTTGTAATTTTTTTAGGTGGACTACTGGTTTTATTTATTTGTATATCAAGAATTGCATCTAATGAGAAGATAAAAAAATTTTCATTAAGAAAGAAATTTTGCGTATTAAGTATAATTATTTTTTGAAATTTAATTTCATTTTTTAATATAAGTAATATAACTTTGTTATAATTGTATAATTAGCACTGTGAGGTATTTACTATTATCTTATCTTACTTTGTGTTTCTTGATATACACTGTTAGCCTGTCTGGTTTTTTTTTTTTTAGTGACAGAATGGTTTTAATGCAAGCTCTGAAAAATTTAAGTACAGCAATTTATGTTGCTGTTAGAGTTGGTAATATTTAAATATATTCATATCTTATTGTGATTTGACTATTTTATGCTAACAATAAGACAACCTACAAGAGGTGACACTGATACAGAAGATATAGGAAATGTTGTCTGAATGCTGTTTGCTTGATGTGATGATATAGTGGTGCTAGGAAGCTCAGTTTCTTCAAACAACGCTTCAGTTTCTTGATCAAACCAATGCCTCTCTGTAGATTTATTCTTTTTTCCACTTTCAGGAGGAGGAGGGATTTTGGCTCTATTTTGCATTGGGTTAAAAGAGTCACCAAAAGGATCTAAAGTAGTTGATTATTAAAGTTTTCAATATGTTTCAATCTTGGATTTGAATACATATGTATTCAAAACTTTAATAGTAAACTTTAAAGATTCAACTTTTTCATTATATTACTCATTTTTATTTTTAAATAATTTGTCTTCATAATAAACTTAGTAATAAAACTTCTGTAATATAAAAAAATATTGTAAAAGTTTAATATTGAAAAGCCTTAAGTTAAAATATTAACTCTTCATACAGAAATAGTGAAGTCCAGGCCGGCGCCGAGGACACGACCTTGGTGCCGGACACGGTGTCGGGGCTGTGGAGCCCGCGGTTCCCCTCGCCAGAGATGGTCGACGCCGCCGCCGCCGCGCTGCTGCCCGCGATCCAGGACGCGCCCGGCGAGCTGACCGAGGGCCCGCGGTGGGAGCTGACCGTCGGACCCGGCATCTTCGCCGTCGCCTGCCGCGACTGGTCCAGGCACGAGCGCACCGCCGAGCGAGCCCCCCAATACTCAGCCGAAACAAGGGTAAATAATTTGTAAAAATAGACAAGAAAAATTACTCTTTCGTAAATTAAATTTACGAAGACATGGAATGGTTTGTAAATGTGGCGTAACATTGTAAATGGCATTTTTCTGAAATCGCTTGTGGTTCGAAAAGCAATATGTCTGTATGAGTTGCGCGCACGTGGGCTTCGATATTTTGAGCTTCTACGTTTGTCAGTTGTCACGATTTTGATTTATTATAGCATTCACGACTTAAAAAAATTGCAAAAATAATATGTCATCCTCCCCCGACGGAATATCGCTCAGTGGAGTGCAAAAAAACAACTTCCACAAAAAATATGCATTTTTGGGAAAAGTAACAAAATTGCTTAATTGCCAAAATTAAAATTGTATACAAAAACCAGCCGAATGAAAAAACCCGGAGAGCGTAATTTACTTTATAGGACATCACTCTGTGAGAATATAAATAAATAACTTCACAATCTTTCGTGTTTCCCTTTAAAACGTAATCTAGCGTGGCGGGTGGTAATATTAAATTTTTACAACCATTTTATATCCGACTCTGAACATAATTACAAAAGATAATGAAATATTTCAAATAATTTACGGTTTACTTAATGACGACTTTGTTTCAGTAATTAAATTATAACTTTGGAATATAAGGCCACCATTTTATTTTGTTCTGCGGAAATAGAGGTACTGGCTCAAGTCGTGAGCAAAACTTTAGCTCACTTAAATACGACTCCGTTTCAGTCATTAGACTATAGCGATGGAATTCGCTCTAATCTCTAATGACTGAATATTCCAATAATGCTTTTATTTAATTTCATAAAAACAAAATTAGACTAATACTGGCACGAGTCGTGAGCAAAAATAATGTTGGTTTACTTAAGGACGACTCCATTTCAGTTGTTGCATTACAGCGATGGAATTCATTGCCATTTGTTTTCATTTTTGACTGGCATAATTCGTATTGGTTTTGGCTCAAACCCTGAGCATAAAAAAATAACAGTTTTCTTTGTTATCCGAGTTAAATATGCACGAAACTATATTACCTGGAACCTGTGCATGCTTAACGACTTATGTCATTTTCCAAGGAAGGAAAAACTTTAATTACTTTGCACAACCTGCGATATAAATGGAAATTTTGCGTAATTGGGTAATCTAAAAGGTATGTAGCTACATCCGTAATTAACAATTGTCCAATAATTTAAATAATACGATATTCAAAATAATTTCAAATTCGTATACCTAATCGAAAACAAATGAACATTTTTGAACCGAAATGCGTGATGAATTAATAATGAGTGAAAAACGTTTATTACTTAATTAATATAAACGTAAATTAAAACATGGGGATATATTAATATTTTGAACAACATAAAATGTTTTCAGCAGGTATATAGTCACGGAAATAAATAGGCAGGTAAGCTTGGAGTTAGATATGATTAACACATAAGAGTTCATTATATATTACGGTCTTTAACATAGGTGTTGTATTTCTAAGCATTAATAAAAAAACTTGAACTCCGCTATACTCTAACACAAGAAATAATTTGACATTTTATAGCGCATACATACGTATCTCATCAATTTAATTGAATAATACTTTACAGGCTTGATTTTTATTATGTTAATACAATAAAATTTACAACTTCATAAATGTTAGTTTTGATTTTTTAAGCAAAATAGTTACGCTAAATTTCATTTTATTCAATTTACACGACTAGTTCAGACTAGCCTTCAAAAATAATTATGGCCATAAGGAAACTGGCAACATCATTTCACATTTGTAGGTTACGGTTGAAAACTAAAAAATATGGAACAGAGGAGAGTTTACAAACTTCATCATAAGTATACGTAGTTACAGTTGCTACGATGATTTTGTAACAAATATGTGAATTCATATGTAATATTAACTACTAAATAAAATTGTTATAATGACAAAATCACCCACATAGTTTAATTCCAAATGAGGGCTAAATATGTATTTAGCCCTCATTTGGAATGTATGTGTACGTAAGTACGTGTAAATGATTTAAAACTAGTATCTTTTGCTTTTGAGTAATCGTCAAAATGCTCAAAGTTTCGCACAAATGTCACCATCATATTATAATCCTAATATACATAAAGATTTTCAACCGTAACAAACAAAATAAAACATACCTATAGAAACGTCTACATATCAGTCTGCAGTGTAAAGTTATTCTAATTGTATTGACTTAAGATTTAAATTCCTATGTTGGTTCTTCGAGGTTTGTATTACTTAAGTGGTCACTTTCATTCGGTTTCACTTTCAAAACGGTGTGCGGGGACAAACCCATTGTGCTGAAATCTTCATCTATTGAGGTCAATTGCGAGTAAACCGTTCTCGGAAAAGGCGTAAGAATCTTACGGCCTTTCGTTCTGAACTGGAATAAAATACACTCATAAATATGAATGCTCTAAGGGCTTCACTTACAAGTAGATTATTGAGCAACTTATTCGCTACTTCAATTTACAAATAAGCGAAGCCTGAAGAAACATCTTATACAAAATATATTTGATGAAAAGGTGAGGACGTAGGAAACTGGATGGTTGAACTAAATGGAGTTGGGCAGGACACATAGCTAAACGTAGTGATGGCAGGTAGCCTAGATTGGGTTGCAGAAACCCTGGTCGTACCATAAATGGCGTATGACATAAATGGCGGAATCGGGATGGCGGATAGGGAAGAATGACAAAAGTTAAGGGAAGCCTAGCCCAGCAATGGATTATCAAATATTAACAATGATGTTTTGATATTTGACGTCAAAAATAGTGAAGTAAACAATATTCTGTAATATATACTTTGATAACCCGCCTCCGGCGCTTATATCGAATTTATCCTTTATTGCGAAACAAAAAATGGAATTTCAAGAGTTCTTTCGCAATAAAACCTTTCAGTATGTATTATCTTTCGACAACGAAAAGTAATCGCCAAATTTAGTATTTCCTTTCAAATCTTTGTATAGATATTTTCGTAATTCTATCTTGCTTCTTTAATGCCTATATTAACCCAAATCTCTAAAAGTGACGACTGTTGTAGGGGTACCGCTGCTTTGAACGATGAATATTCTTCCGGTCTTCTAGAAGTCGATTTTTGGCATTTAATGTCAGAAATTTGTTATACCCCGATGTTGTCGGATCTCGCGTAAAAACGTTCCTCGCGATTCCAGCGTCTTGTAGACTTTATTTTGCGGACAACCCTCGTATCTCAGAAATCACGATTTTGTATGCGGAACAATTTGCTCTCTCAACAATTTTATGTCCTATATGCACTTGATTTGACTACCGGGTTGGACCAGGTCTACGACTACATTACTTTGAATCATTTCTGTTTTGTCTTCATGGAATGCGCAGGTCAGATATCAATTGGTCTGTCTAAAATCCAGAAACCTAACTAAATTCTACTTCACAAAAATAGGCAGATCTCGATAAAAAAGACAAATATAAGAGATGAAGTGAGACAACAACAAAAAATAAACAGACGAGCTGTCTCGTCTATAAAGTCTAAATACAGAGGTGACATACGACTATAAACGGTGTAAGTAATTGAGATAGTCGAATTAAAAATAATGTTATAACTAGTCTAAGTATCCCGAGCCGTAACCTCCGTTAAAAAAGTGTTAGGTCTCCTGACGGCGCTAAGACTTAACACTTTTTTTAACGCTGAGAAATGCATTTATGCATCCCGCCAGAGAATTCAGGCGGGTATATGGGACTTCTGACTTCTCGGTTCCGATCACTGCGATACACGTGATAGCGGGAGTCGACAAACTCATTGTTCGCTATATCAGCATGTAGCCATGTCTCCGTTAGTATAATAATATCGTAATTATGCATTAATATATTCATATAAATTATATTTAATTTAGTTCTTAATCCGCGACAGTTTTGGTAATATATTGATAATGTATTGTTATTTAAAGTA
Organism: Charaxes varanes; assembly: GCA_024363005.1. Taxonomy (NCBI): domain Eukaryota; kingdom Metazoa; phylum Arthropoda; class Insecta; order Lepidoptera; family Nymphalidae; genus Charaxes; species Charaxes varanes. The sequence goes on from JANCMC010038415.1 coordinate 3,460,397, forward strand.
TCGAATTCCGTTGTTGAAAGTATAGAGTAAAGACGTCTCAAAACCGGGGAAAAGGTCGAGGTGCTGTCATTTCAGTGTGAACTTCAGTGTTTTGGTGTTCGCGTTGACATTTGAGCTTCACAGGGAGCTGAGCCGGTTATCAGTACAAATCCATCACTCCCACATTCGCAGACTTTACAAAGGGTCTGGCTGTTTGTTTTTGAGGCGTGTTTTGCATAAATTGTAACTACCTGTTTTCTTTTTTTCTGCAGCATCTGGAGGGGGCCCAACTGGCATGATTTGGGAGGCCTGTTGCAGCCATGTTTTGGAGGGTCATTGAGCATTTTCTTCAAAATTTGGGTATAAAACATATTACTTTAACTCTAGCAAATAACTGTTACTAAATAAAATATAATTTGATATTGTATTTAAATTTTATAATGTTGTGCTACAAATACACTTGAACATTTTTTGAAACCCAATGAAAATCAAATGTACCAAGGAGGGAAGAAGTAAAAAGGCTTTTTGACACTGCTTCGATCTCTGTTTTCGGAAGATACCACATCTGCATCATATTTTAAAAATATAATAAAAGGAAAAAAAAATTGAAATACGTCAAACAGAAAACAAAAAAAACTAATCAAAAGGTTACATGATTGTTATATCTTCTGCTCTTATCAGGGGTGGTGCACTTATAAGTTTAAAGTATCTATTCTTAAAGTATTTGAAACTTAAGTTTGCTTGGATAGTATTTGATCTGTTTATATTAGATATATCTATAAAAGCCTTAGGTAACTCTCCTGTCAGCTCATCAAGAACTAAACAAGATAAGGTAAGATTAAAAGAAGTATTTATAAATTTTAATGAAATATTGCAAGTTTCATTAATTTTATTGCATAAATTATTGCCAATGCCAATTACATTTATTTCGTGAATGTGTTTTGTATCTAATTGTAATTTTTGTATCAGATTTGTTGATATGAAAGAAGATTGACTTCCGTGCGCGCCACTGCTGCCGGTGTGAAGTGCGGCAGATTTATTATGCGTGTTATCATCTTTTCATTTCCGCTCGGTGCCTGTTTTGAAAGTCATAGAGAAGCAGATGCCCTCGCCCTAAGTCATAACGTCGATGGGTGTGTGAGGTCCCATTCTAAACAAGGTCTATCTCTTCCCACGTCACTTTCATCCTTATTTCCTGTTTTTCTTCATATCAGCTGAATACAGTGGCTGGAACTATTAGAACATTGTTGCTATTAATATATACATATGGTCATATGTAACCATGTCAATGTCACACTGATTTATGTTTCATTTGTATCCTCCGCGTTTTCGCATCCTAACATTATTGAACTTTCAGTTACAGTTATGCGAGGCATAAGCTGAAATTGTTGAGAATAAAAAATACGGTTATTATTTTCTAGGATTTTATTTTGAATATGCTCAGAGTATTTCGCTTCAACAGCTATACACTTTAAAATTCAAGAAGTTTTCAATAAGTAGTGTCTCCTGCTTGTCCTCGAGCGGCCAGTTGATCTTGTTGTTGTTGCCGGTGCCCAGGTCGATCATGATGTGCTTGTTGCGGAAGAAGAACATCACCGTGCACGGGTCGTACAGCTCGTACCTGCCCGGCAGATTTAAAGTTTGTCTCTTTCGCGGCTGAATGAAGTTGGCAAAAATCAATGAATCTTTATAAAGACTTTTGAAACGTCTTTGTAATCATTGATAAAAGAAAGCAAAAATTTTTTTTAACATTGTTTTATCAATTATTACAAAATACGTTTCAAAAGTATGTTAAAATAAAATTTATAAAATAAAAATTCATTGACTGGTCCTTGATTCCTGGGTTAAAGTGTAACGGCACTCCACTAATAATGGTATAATTTTTCTAAAAGTTTTGACATACGACGAAACTCGTAGAGTTCACATTATTGAAAAAAATATCAAACGTCGCGTGAACGACTGCCAGAAGCCTTTCATAGTGTGTATTATTATATTGAAATATATATTTACCAGAAAAAGTAGTCTAAAGCACTCAGCAGTAACTCTATTCTAATAGGTATATGAGCATTTTCAAAATACTGATCTTCAGTAGAACCAGAAATTACCTGGGACGTACAAACTGTACTTGTATATAATATTAGTAGGGACATTGAATCTAAACATCATCAGAGTTACAAGTCATAATAATATATTGTTTATACCTTTTGAAAAGTTATAGATTCCAAACTAAAAGAAATTATTTTTAAATAAAAAGAAAACCGCCTTCACAAACAAAAAGGCGAGGAACTAAAAAGCAAAAAATAAATAGTACTTTCATACGATTTAATAGGCACTTACTGATGTGCTGAATTCAGTACCAAGCCAAATAGATTCTCTGCTAAATTGATGCAGACGGCACCCACTTCTTCCTCGCCTTTTTGTTTTTGAAGGCGGTTTTCCTTTTATTTAAAAATAATTTATTTTTAAATTTTTAGTGGAACATTTTTATATATTGTCAATATATGATATATTATTTTTTGATACCCAACTTGTATATATTTGCTTCCTATGGTTTATTTATCTCTTCTTCCACCACCAACTAGTTCACAGCTAATTCAATCTTCTTTAAACATAGGCTTAAACACAAGACTAAGAAATCTTTCAAACAAAACGATGATAATTCAATTTTATACCAAAATGCCTGTTGAAACTGGATGGTATTGTTGCTGTTGTATGAGTTTGGTTCTGCTTTACAAGGGCTATCAGTTTTTTGAGGCATTTTGTTATAGACCTGTGCTTGCTCATACTTTTATTTAATCGACTTCCCCTTTTGGTTCTTTGAAAAACCTTATAAACTAGTTAAAAGGATATACCCAACAGAATTGAAAATGAAAAGATTGCCTGATTTTACCACTGCTCAACTGTAGTGTTACCAATTGCCATGTTTAAACAGGTGAGTAAATGTTATAAAGAGCTTTCATTTGACATTTTATACTATATAACTGATGAATATATACAATTTTTAAAATGGACTATTTTGATGTATTGAAATTCAGACCATTTGTGCATTTTATATAAAATAAATTAAATAATCTTCCTTGATCTGTGAGTAAGCAGTGAAATTGATAAAAACCTACATTTTATTAAAATCAGGAACCTCTGTAATGTCCACTAGATATATGACTGCAAAGTTCTTTACTTTCTCAGCAATGCTGTAGAGCACTTCGTCCATTTTCATGCAGGTTGGATCCCAGTCATGTCCAAATCTGATGACCTGAGATAAAAACATAATTCCTTAATTTTATTAAAAAACATTTAATTAATATTGAAAATTCTATCACTACTGGTTAGCTAATAAATAATAAATAAAGACAAGTACTGCACAGACTGTGACTAAAAAATTGCTGCAATTGTTTAGTTTTCTAAAGTATACATAATACTGCAGATTTTATTTTGGTTATTTATATATGAGCCATTATACTTTAACAGATGTGTAGAAAATTTATATTTAACAGTCTTGTATGCCTAGTGTAATGAGGTAGGCATGTCTATCCTTCAGTTAATAGATAGATTGCCTCTAACACTAAACCTCACTCACCAATACCTATATTATGCATGTAATAGTGTAAAGAAACAGATGTTTAAATTTCAATGTAATAAATTAAAAAGAATTTCCACTTTCTGTAAAGATAAAAATGTTCTTAACAATACTCACTACAACCCTATCCTCTTCCGATAAGATGGCTTGGTCCACTTGCCAGCCGTTGTGTAAATGTCCTAGCATATAACTCATTTTAAAAAATTATTGCTTTCGTTTTGTACAAAGGTTTGTTTTATTCTAGTTTTGATAATATGAACACTATAGAAATCCACTATTCGTTACAGTTACATTCTGTTTACAATATACTACGTTGTGTACTTCTATAATACAGTTCACATTGTTTAAATTCTTCGAACTATTTATTTAATAATTAATTATTGACATGATGCAGTTGTTTGGAGTTCAGAATTAATTTAATCAGAATTCAGACTGAGACGTCAAAATTTTCAGTCCTCTTTGTATTTTGTAATGCCGGAGCCAGACAGCTCAAAGTGTTTGTAACTTTGTCCTTGAAGACTACAAAGTTCTACAAAACTTTGCGCAGCTACATAGTTCCCGGCCACACTACACAATCAGTGAAATGATCATTCAAATGATACTATTGTCTGGCTCGGGCATAAGTGAATTGATACCTGGGGTTATGGAGGCCCTAGTAAGGAGGACAATCTCAATGCATTAAAGTGTCCATCGAAGGTCGTAATAAATTATGAACTCGGATTTGGTACGTAGTTTACTGACTTTAAATATGGTTAATTTGTCAAAATATATAATCAGATATAATAAATTAAATCTTAAATAAAGTATCAACAACAAGAAAAAAAGTTTCAGTTTCCTTTCATCAATTGATTCATATAAAAAAGAATAATCTACAAAAATTTGATCCACTGAATGCGTTAATTTTTTTAAAAAGCTACGGGAAGGTAATAATTTTTAATTGCATGGCACTTTCCGACTGTGTAGCCTCAAGAGCTTCGCGCGTTTCATCCGCGCGCTGTTCGGCGGTAGTGGTAGGCGTTAAAATAAGCTTGGCATGAACAATACCCGACGGATATATTTTATAACGCACCTTATAATGATTCCCCGCAGGCAACGCGTAGTTTACGTTTAATGCCACGAAATCTGCTTCTTGTTCCGTTTTAACCTCACACTTAAAGTCTTTGCCGGCTGCTTTAATTGTAGAAATATATTAACTTTTCTGCCTAGAAAAACTTCTTATTATTTCTCATTTTGATTAAATATATAACTTATTCTTACCATTTAAAGCCAGTTTCTTAATACTGACAATGTTCTAAAAATATAATTTCATAAGGAAATTCATTTCTATAAGAATTGTTTTTAACCAAACCAAGTAAAATAATAATGAATCAAATAATACTAGGCATTTGTTTGGTGGTACAGTTTACAATACCTCCTGTCCTTCAAGAAACAACTCCATCAATTTAAAATTGTGAAACTCGTAGGCGTCGTGGCTCGGGCCCACACCTTTATGTTTGAGTCATCTATTCATTCTTGCTGTTGCATATCTTTATAGAAACATAAAATGATTTGAAGCCATAGTTGGGATTTGTAAGACCAACAAAGAGACTAAACCGGGTCTGATTACTTTCATTATATCTGCTCCAGTTATCCTCTCATATATTATCACTTTTATTCACTAAAAACCTCTAAATGTCCCTCTACTGGACAAAGGCCTCCTCTCTTATTAAGGAGTAGGTTAAGAGCTTAATGTTCTACGTTGCTCTATTGTGGGTTGAATATCCATATGTCAGAATTTCATTATTGATAACAAATCCTTTCAATAATTCTGAAACATACCTACTGTCCTGTACTTTAACAACCCGTAAATGTCCCACATTTGGGCTCTTATTAAACAGAAAAGTTTATATTTGGTATATTAGGGGTTATTGAAGAAAGAGGTAAATCATATGTGCTGGCTTTAAAAGTGTTGAACAAAGTGAATCATTCAACGGTCGCTGCTTTTTTCAACGATTCTCGGAGTTTATTGTGGCCGTCTGGGACTTTATATGAAAAAGTACCACTGGTTTGTAATGATGCGGCACCACATATGTGCAAAGCTATGACGGACCTACAGGTTTTGTATCCAAACATGATACACCTAGAAGCAGTGGCGTAGCGTGGGTTTCGGCCGCCCGGGGCGGAAAAAAAATTTGCCGCCCCTGTATTTAGGTGCTGCAGTTTAGTGAATAGGTACACTACGTATATTTTTTTTTGGCATGCGAAGTGGGTTTTTTTAAATTAGTCTTTTAACATTTTGAAATGCAAAATGAATAAAAAAATATAAAAAAAAAAAAAAAACAAAATATTTTTTCAATAAAAAAAAATATCTCATCCGGAGTAGAGGACGATCGCCCCCACGAGAGGCGCGAATGGTGTCGGTACCGCAATTATATCTTATTAAATTAGAAAATTTCTAGATTGTTTTTGAGGATAAATATGTTGCCTGAATGAGTGGGTCTGCGTAACTCGCCCGTCTCGGTACCGTTGACAATCGTCTACTCAACCGTAACCACGCCGAACACCCCGTACTTCAAGTGAAAAGATCAGGACTAGAGGCCGCTATCGACGATATGATTTTTCTGAACCTATGCCAAAAGTATTTATATTTATGATCTTAGGAACATTATGCTTAGAAAATAAAGTGGATAATTGGTTCAAATATATTACTTAACATGATAAATAACTAAGCAATTGTATACTTACAGTTTTTTCAACTTCTTTCAAGTCAGAATGTTCACCATACAATGCATCAATCATTTCTTTAGCTGCTCCTTGATATCTAGAGGGGTAGTAGAAGTTGAATGGTTTAAGTGAGATAAAAAAAAACTTAGCTAGTAGACCGAAGCGTACGCGAGAGGAGAGGATTTTATATAAATAATAAAAATATATTTAAAATAATAAAAATTCTGCTGACCCTTTGGCGCCCGTTACCAAACTGGCTGTAAATTCTTCTTTTTAATATATTTCTGCTCCTCTCAAGGGAGATTGCTGGATCACATGGTTGGGAGCCCAGCCTAGGGAGGTGGGGGCGGGGGGGGGTTCTAAGAAGTAAGGAAATCAATATATAAGTATTTTATAAAAAATACAGGAAACGCAAACAAAGTTGCGGGACCAGCTAATATATATACTATCAGTAAGCGTGTTTTGGGAGTATATATTAGATAAATAGTAGAACCACAAATGAATGCGGTCACATCAGCAACGAGACGGTGTCAGATTTCTGTCGCCGCGAACAATTCATCAGCAGTATGCAGTTCGTTGAACACAATCATGGACTGGCTACGAATTGCTACCGAAGGTATTTTATATCCTATAAACACTTAAAATTCTTAAATTATTATAGAAGAACAAAAAAACATAGTCACTTTTTAATTTCACAAACATTATTAGTAGCTAATGAATAAATAAACATTATTTATTTCCACCGACTTAGACTTTAAATTAATGTTAATAAACTAACCTACTAGTTATTCTTTGAGAAGACAGTCCTGATGCAGTAAACAGTTCTGTGTCGTATGTTGCCGCTATAATATCGTAAATTAAAGCAGTAATGGAGTAGTTATATTAACTTTAATTTTAACGTTACCGCGAGAGTGTTGATATTATAGCTGCATAGATTGGTTACGAAGATCGTTAACGAGGTGTTATACTCTCACACACACTATTTGTGATTTAACGTATGGGGTATCATTAAAATCATAGCACCGCTTAAGGGCATTAATCATTATGCCAGAGATCTAAGTTACGGCCTACCAGAGAGTCCAACCTGTACAGACATACCTATGCAAGAAGACGGGAGCGTGTGTGGGGCTATATTTGAACTTGGACAGGCGACCGGCGCAAAATCTAATAACAATTTTCAATACATTTTCTACGGCACACCAGAACGACCCCATACACGTTAGCGGCGTGCCGTCCGACTCCGCAGGCAAACCTCCACAAAAATCCTTCCGGTACACCGTAATGTGGACGCCATGCGTTATTCATAGAAGTAGCACTTTAGCCAAAATAAGTCGTCCTGAATATTTTTACTTGTGACAACTGGCATTAATTAGTAAGTGTGTTTCCAGGACCACAAAACGTTTATAGATGCGTTATAGTCCTTTATTTTATTTTTATTTTTATTTTATATATTTTATGGAAACACCTTTGAAAAATCAGTATCTAATACCTATACTTTTTTCTAGAAAGTGTGTAAATCGATTCGGAAGAGAGAAAAGTAAGAATTTCTTGGAAAATCGCATGGTTATTAGGCATGTGATATGATAGGTATGTGATAGGATTCAACAATGGACGACGCTCGGCTAATCTTTGTTTGACTACTAGGAATACTGTGATTAATACAATGCTTTTTTTTAAAGGATTAATAATCAGGTCACACTTGATATCGTCAATTGGCAGTAATTCAATAGCCTGTTTAACACCGTAAGTAAGATTCGCACGGGTGGCCGTACCAGCCGTCAGGACAAGTGCACGCGCGGTTTGTTTCTCGGAAGAGTTTATTCTGGACATGACGTCACGCCTTCGCTGCCCGCTTCCTTATTCTGAGTTACTCACAACTACATATTATCTAATTATTTGCTTTCAAATATATCCTCCGTTTATAGATTTCAATATAAGTGCTATAACCTTCCTCTTGTTATTTCGGGAGCATATTAATTTTTTATCGATTTTGATGATTATAGTGGCAACATTTTAATACCGACAGTTGAGTCTTGGTCAGTTGCCGCCATTTGCCAAATGAAGCGTTGATTACGCAAAGGATAGCCCATATATTGTCACATGATCAGTGAGGGTCGCGGTATCCTGTCTTGGTTGCTTCTCTTAGTCTGGCTCGCGAACCGCTACCTTAAGATAAAGTTGAAAGAAAGATGGGGATGTCAATATTATTCCGTAGCCGTAGTAGTTGTCGGAGGGGTTGTTGTACGTGCTGTAGTAGTAGTAGAAGTCGTGGTTGTTTTTTCAGAAGTAGTAGTTTTAGGAGATGAAGATGTGGTTGTGGTTGTAGTTGTGGTAGGTGTTGGTGTTGTTGTTATATCGAAGCATGACAAGTCGAAGCCTTTACAAATCAAGCATAGGATCTGGAAAGAGAAAAGAGGTTGAACTTCAATAATGACAGTGAAAATAATGCTCAAGCGACGACCTCTTCATGATCCATAGGTTCAGTGAATTTCATTAAGAGCTTCTTTTCAGTACTTTCAAAGCCTCATGAATTAATACTTCCAGATTTACCGACTTCTGGCGACATATACATTTTTTGCAAAGCCTCATAACCTTAGGGTTTTATTGGACTTGAACAAATAAAAGCCGAAGTAAAAACATTAACGACCTTCCGAACGTATAAGGGTACAGTTAACGTCGTAAAGGAGGAGTTGGAAGAGTCCACGTGCGAGTAATGTCCCAATAAATTAAAATCCAGGGCCGGATGGCGTATTTACCTGATTTTTAACAAAGGTATGTATTTTTGTTTGCATGCTTCTGTACTGATTTAAACGTTCTTGTAGAAATAAAGTTGCCAAGAGCGTGTGTCAGAACATTTTATATAGGATGATACATGTCCTATCAATGTTGAAAATTTCAAGTCTACATCTAATAGTTAGAAACCCTAAGAAGGGACCTGCTGGACGGACAGAGCAAAACTACTAGGGTGCCTTGAAAGATTACGAAACCCTTAATATCGATACTTATAAAAAATATATGGAGGAAATATGTTATATATTTTTTGCTTATGGTTATATAAGTCTTCACTGTTTATCAAGAGTTTGCAATAATACAGTAAATCTTAAGAACAAAAGTTTTGCTGAAGAATTAGAATCTGTACGATGATTTAACGGACGACTAACGAAAAGACGAACTGATTAATGGAATCGAATAAATAATACAATAAGTAAAGAAGAAGAATAATATAATGATAATCAAATTTGAAAAATATAAGTTACCTTTTTACTTTTTGCATTGAGAATGCTTCTACCTGCACATAAGTTGTTTATACCAAAAAAAGGAACGGCTATCCTCAAATCTGAAACAATAGTTTTACATCTGATTTGGTAACATACCCAAGGACGAATATTATAAGCCAGCAGGATTAAGGACTAATTACATAGGGAAGTTATCCTGCTATTATAACATATATTATATACCTATATAACAATACCTGAAGCAAAAATTTTCGGTATCGATTTACGAAAATTGCGCGGGTCGTGGATAATGAAATTTGGTTTAATTATCGGGTGATATTGGGTGACCCATTCTAACACTGGTTTATATTTGCTATCCGACCTCATTCGTGTTTCGGAAGGCACGTAGAACAGTGAGACCCGATTAATGTCACTTAGTGAAGTTAGTCGTGAGGTTGTAGAGATTGTGGGGGTTCCGAGAATGTCGTCAGATGGCAATCGGTCATCTTAACTTGCCGCACAGCCACATCCTACGCAATTTGAGCAGACCCTGGTACTTTACCAGAATGCTAGGACAGAAGGAGATGATGCATTATTAAGGTATTGTATACATTTTACTATAAGACTGTGTCAAAGCGTAGTCATGACGCCGTAAGCATCTTAATTGTTAAATCTAACAATGACTTTGTACAAAGAATGAAAAATTCTATAAAGCTTCAAATAAGCATATAGTACGCAAATGTAAAGATTTGTGAGCGAATAAAATATAAAATTTACATTTAAAATTATGTTTAAATAATACCTTCATCTGGAGTTACGGGAGACGAAACGATAACGGAAAATATCGACAAAAGTACAAGAGCAAATATTGAATGCGTCATTTTTGATGAATGCAAAACCAGTTATGGTTGGAAGCACAGAAAACATTTAAACCTGCGCCACCATATATAGATAGGAAAACGTGATCCGTGTAAAAATAAGTGCGTGAGCTGCATATTGATAGGAAATCTGCAAATTCATCGAACAAATATTATACAGAAAACAGGAAAATAATGTGTTGCGGCCTGATATATAAAAAAAAGTATATTTTAAACTTATCTCGTTACAAAATAAAATAAAAATAGAACAGAAAGGATATTTTAAGATGTTTAGATTTCTCAAAAAATGCCAGTATCATCAAGTTTCACCATCTTGGTCAAAAGTTTTTAATGTGTCACTAAATATTATTTACTGCGGAAGGTCGCTCCAATCAATATTTTGGGAATCAACCACAAGTCACTGTTCATATTGGTATCAAGGCCCTTGTTCTAAATTTCAAGTCGTCTAGTATAAGTAAAAATGGCCAAGAGCGTGTCAAGACTAGCTTACATAGAAGGGTTCCGTATGTGATACGCGAGGTATTTGTTAAGAACTTCTACAGTTGCTATCCGATTTCACTCAAAGTAATTTTCTCAATGAGTTTTTAATATGGTCTATTAACAGGAAAAATATTAAGTGTCTACATCTAATAGTTATAAATTCTTGATAAGAGGGGGGGGGGGACCACTTTGCGGGCGGTCAGATGGACGGACAGGCTGAAAATATAAGTGTTTCTTATAGGTACGGAACCCTATTAAGGCTGTATGAAAAGCACTGCTGTCATGACCTACTGTTAGAAATGTCATATCCACATTAATATTATCAAAGAATAAAGGAATCGTATTCGTGTCAGTTGAAGTGTTAAGAAAATTTTTTCGCCGGACTATTTTTCCTTAGACATACCTAAGTCTGTAAATGTGTCTAAAATATATTATAATAATATACTTTACAATATCATTAAAGAAAGATTATTTATTATTTAAAAAAAAGAGCTTTAACTCTTTTTTTTAAATAATAAATAATCTGTGTTCATTGTTTAGAATCCTATTAATATTATAAATGCGAAAGTCTGTACACATGAATGTAAGGATGTATGTTTGACGCTCTTTCAAGAAAAAAAACTACTGAATGGATAAACTTTACAATAATTAGAATAACAACAATAAATTAAAAAGATATTGTGTTAATTGTCTAAAATAGAATGATAAAATTATGTCAAGAAAGTAGGAGAAAATTCTGCTATCCGTTATTCTGGCGTGACTTGCAAAAACCGCTCGAGTTACACGTATATAGTGTATGAAGGAAATTTTTATCTCAAATAGTTCTACAAAAAGCCTGCGATGGAATATATCTATCTTTTATGTTTAAGCCATTAACGCCAAAATAGTGAACCATTATGGAACGGGAAAGGGAAAGGAAACGGAACGAGGACAGGATAAAGGATAATAAAAAGTAGTAAATAATAAGTAACCCTTCGTTTGTAGCGTCTGCCGGGTCCGCTAGTAAGTTATATTTTTGCCTGTAGTCACTCTGTTAGTTTATAGTTTAAAATTTAAGAAAAAGTGTTGTAAATTTCTGACAAAGGAACATTGTCTTTGAGAAATAAAGTTCTTTAAACCTCTATTGTGTGACCACTGCACTACTTCTTACCTGTGTTGTCGGTCTTTGAGGTATGAGTATGCTCTTTCAACGAGTTTTCAAGATACGCTTTCAGCCTTCCATTTGCATGCACAAAACGACTATAATGATGTTACACATATGTATGTATTCACGGCCAAATTTATGTTAAGGCGTACGAACCTACGTGAATTGGTTATATTAACATTTTTTCTATGTTGCGATTTCATTTTTTATATGATGATATTTAGGCGTATTTCAATGCGGTTTAATTATATGTATCATATTCTTTTTATATTATACTAGCTGTTTCCCGCTACTTCGTCCGCGGAAAGTTAAAGTTGCAAGGTCGCGTAGACCTCCCATATCTGGAAAAATCTGTTCTAAGCAGATCTTTACCGACTATAAACTACCACCTTGCCAAATTTTATCTTTGTACTTCCCGCTGTTTTCGAGATTTCATAATAAATGACCTTTCGCTTTTATATACATACATAAAGGTTAAAATCTCTACGCTTGGTTGGAGGGGAGGGGAGAGCATTAGACGTTCCTGAATGGTATCGCTCGTATTGTTAAAAAAACTTTAGTACATAATATATAAGGAACCTTTCATACTGAAACAAATGCCATATAGTACACCTAACAAAGAAATTGCACAATGGAGCGTCACGAATGACTTTTTACTAGCACTGCAATTAATGTTTTATGTAAAAGAAAACCATTTTTAAAGTAGGTCGCCCTTTGACGGAAACGGTCATAAATTTATTGAAAAGGTGTGCGTTACGTTTATTTCAAAATCTTGTATATTTCTTCTTATAGGCCAGGGGGCTATTGGGCAGATAATTAATCGTTAAGTGATTACTTAAGTCCATAAACACTTACGTTAACAGAACATAATAAAAGCAACTTTTTGTTCCTTTTTGCAGGTAAATAGCATATGTGTATATTTGAATATTTGAATTTGTGTTGTGAATATTTGAATTTGTTATGTGTGTATGGCGTGAAGTGGCGGCAATGCTGTCACCTCAAGTGATGATATTTTTGTCGCGTTCGGTTCGGTTTGTGAAACTTTCCGGCTAACCTAAACCCCTCTTTAGAGGAACGCATCTGCAAGCCTTCTGGTTGTGCCGATGTTCATGTAGCAGGCGGTAGCCCAAATAGTCACATAGGTAAACCATCTGCTCGTTTGTACCTTTGACTAGAACCTTTGAAGAGAAGCGAAAGTCCAAGCAAAACCATTAATGTCATCTTATGAGCCGTAGCTGGTCTAGAATCGATATTTAACCTGGTCATGCTATAATATGAGAAGAGCAAGAGCAGAATTTAAAGCGAATGTAGTCACGGGATTAAGCTAGTTTATTAAATAGATGTGCAGATTTGGTAGTTCTCCTGGATGAACTAACTCCAACAAAATAGAATAATGGAACACAATTCTAATACCATTTCTTTTTCAGGATTCCAAACGTCAATACGGAAGAAACCATCGTAAGTCACATAGATATGGATAAGAAATATTCGATGTGACGTTTGTTTAAATAACAATATATTTTATATTAAGAATAAGTAAACAGTGCCTCAGCGTGACTTTGTGTTTTTTTTAACATGTATGAAATGAATATATTTTGTTCTTAACCCGAAAGTAAAAACTGATGAAGATATTCAATTTGATTGAAATTTTAATATGGTTTACTTGTCCGGCGCCATGACGCTATACCCGTCATTATTCAATATACATATATATTTAACATATAATATTATCTATATATATATATATATATATAATAGTAAAATAATGAAGTATATATGCACATAAACATACTTCATTATTTTACTACACTACCATTCTTTAAGCTTACTTTATATTAAAAATAATAAACGAATAAATAAATAATACAATACTCTTTTTTTTTTTTCAAAATTTAAAACTAAATTAAACGAATTGTACAAAGTTGCGGGTCCCGCTGGATATCTCAACACAGGTTATCCTAGTGAGATATCCAGGGATACGTAAATTCGAGGTTTTTCACATAACTGTTTGTAATTCACATTGAACTAAAGTGAATTTGTATTTAATATTTTTATTTGTAAATAAATAGATCGCCCGTCCGCTTCTAACCTACCCGCAACAGAGTTACGTTTCGAGCGGAATGAGTGATATTCCCTCGGGGGAGTCTGACGGAATGTCACTTAGTAGAGTGCAAACAACAACTTCCAGAAAAAAAAATGCATTATTGGGAAAAATAACCAAACCTTACATATATTTACAGATAACTCATCTATATATGAAATTAAATTACTATGTTAAGTCACAAATCTACAGGCGTGTTACTTTATCAGATAGATGTACCACAAAACTGCTAAGGTTGTGTGCAGTGTCGAGGGAAACAACGTGAATAAAGTCGCGGTTTGAAACTAGTACAAACTAGAAAAATATGTAATACATACACGCGTACTATGACCGTACGTATCGCTAGTACGTGTCGATTAATTTACTAATGTCAAACAGAGCTACTAAACTCTAACATTTATATGAAAAAGTCTGACCAATTCTTTAAAAAAAATAATCTAAGTATATACGCAAACAGACATCGAGCAAGACATCCCAAAAAAAAGGCAAAAAAATTCACTCGACCCGAGAACCCCGAGGCCCTCTAATTTTTGAAAATTTGATTAAAATATCTCAAGTGAACACCCATTGATGTTTATTAAAGCAGAATGACAGAATTTCATCTTGATTACGTTTCGATCACTCTTAAAAAATAAATGAGAGAGGGATAATTGAATATCCCGCCCCGATTGGCTCAATGAATAAAAAATAAGCCGCGGTTGAACCCCAGGAAAACTGGGGGAGTAAAAAAATAATATTATCCCGTGGAAATGAATTAAGCAACTCGCAGATACTTCGGTGCGGGCTATGGTCGTGTGGAGGTGGCTCTTTTTAGGCGTAATTCTTTTTTGGGGACCATTTTTAAGGGAAGAAAGAAAGAGATATTCTATTGTGTGACTCACAATAATGAATATTACAAAGATTTCTTAAAAGCTTATAGTTTAATTTAGAAGATTCGTTTTCTCTTTTATACATATATTATAAGACTGCAGTGCAGTGATTGTAATAAAGTTTTTTTATTCTTATTCTTAAAAGAGAATTAACGCAAAGAGAATTTATGATTGATGAAAAGTTGCCAGTATATCGTCTAATGTGTAAAGATTATACAATTGCAATAAATTAAAACAATAAACAATTACAAAATTTCTTTTCTTTAAAATGCCTAGTAGGTTGGTAGTATTCTGTTTTTATAGAATAAACAATTTAACGATGTTTTAGGTCATGTCATATAATATTGTTTAATCACAATAAAAATAATCTTATTGAGGTTATAACAGACTACCTGCCCCCGCAACTTTGTCCGCTTAAATCAAGTATAACAAATATATTCAATATGAGCGTGACGATATATAGCCTGTAGTCTTCTTCGATAAATGGGCTATCGTAACACTGAAAATTTTTTCAAATCAAATCAAATTTCAAAAGCAAACAAACTCTTCAGCTTTATATGTTAGTATAGATGATGGCTATATAATAATAAATTTTACAATACAAATAATAATAAGTAGACATCAAAACAGACGTATAACAACTTTATCTCCGAAAAAGGGTTTCCATAATAATTTAGCCCAAAAATCTTCGGATCCTCGGGGTAAGTAGGGAATAAAATTAACCGAGGATGATCGCTAATGAAAATAAATTGGCGGCGGAAGATTTGAGATTACACCGAAGACTGGCGACGACCGGCGACATTAAACAACGTACGTACTACGACAACTGCTCAGTTATAGGAATTATACGAAAACTGCTGCATGAGAAATATATGTGTACTATGCATCTAGACATAATAATAAAGCTCAAGAGTTTTTTTATATTAAGTCAAAATTATTTTTCATATGTACATACATGGATACGACATCTATGACAAAAACGCACATTAAAACCTTTTTATCTGTCTATCTGTTCCAGGTAACCTCCGATACGGCTGGGCCGATTTCGAAGGGATGTTCACTTTACTTTTTTTATAATAGGGGTTACGCACAAATAAATGAGAAATTGAAAAAGGTATAGTCGACCAAGAAAGTGTTTTAATTTGGAGGACAACTCCTAGTTAAAAAAAAAATTGTGTTAAGGGTTATTGTTGGAAATTAACGTAATGCATAATAAGCAAAAGTAAGCCTTGTAACTAATTGACGTGCAAACGACATTCGACCTTAGCGTGGCTAACCAATTTCTTGGTAATTTGCAATGGTCAAAAAGCAGTCTAGGAGCACTTTTTTGAATACACTAAAGCAGCGACGGCATGTGGCCCGCGATCCCTTTCATTGTGGCCCACGGCTGATTTGTAAGTGGGTGTCTAATTCTTATTTATAAGAATTACACCCACTTTATTAACATTACACGATTGCAAATTTCTGTCGTGATGTACTAAAATTTAAATAAAAGAACACAATCTAAAATTCCATTCTAATAGAAAGAAAAGGAAGAAAGAAAATATTTCTTTGAAATAAAAACACATTGTTCATAGATATACATATCATGGTTACAAAAATAAAACAAACTTTCCACAAAATAAAAATAACAAAAACTTTATAAGTTATACATCTATAAAAAAAGAAATAGTGAGATGCTTAAAAAGGTGAATACCTCAGCTTATTGTCGGAAATAAGAGAACGCCCACTTCCAACGCTGATTTTCAGATGCCACCTTGTTGCCTCTTCCCATAAAAGCCTTTTTATATTTCAGACCGCTATGAGTGGTATGGCTTCTAATGACTGTGTACATAAATAGACAACTAGTCACCTATTTCCAAATAAATATTTTTAAAGTGTGGCCCGCCAACATCCAATTCCTTAAGCAGCAAGCGCGCCATGAGCGCCCGGTCCATCGTGTCCTTGCACAGCAGCAGGTCGCCTGCGCCCTCATCGATCAGCTCCTGCGCAAGGACGCTTTCTCAGCAGCTGCTGCGTCTCGCCATGTACGACGCACAATTGGCCAGTTGGAAGGGCGATCGATGCCGGACAGGCACGACGTTGCACTATGAAGTGAGTTCCTTGAGGCGTCATGGGCCATGCCGGCGAGCTCGCTTTCGCCCAAATACGTAAGTATTTTTAAATTTTCTCGAATACTGAAAATTGTTGGAATTTCCGTGGCTAAACAATCATAATCAATGTTTATCAATGAATATGTCATTTATATATTTAGATATGATTAAAGATATTTGATTAAAAATAAAACCGTTTAAAAATATATACCGACGCTTAATTTCAAATTTACCTATATCAAGTAATGAAATAAAACATTTTGATTATGATCGTCATAATACGATTTCCAGTTAACTACTAAGTTTAACGCAGTCATAGGATGGAGCCATGGAACTGTACGAGATACAAGTAAGGTTACAAATTCAACTCCAAATCGCATTTATTAATATAACATTTATTGCTTGCATATGTCTGGGAAAAAATAATCATTTATACAAAATTAAACACTCTTAATAATACACTGATAAAATAAAATTATAGCAATAAAATGCAAGAAAGAAAAAATAACTGTTAAAAATTAAACTGAAAATTGTGAGTACCTTCCTAGGTACATGATGAAGGTACTAAAAATTTTCATTATGGGTACATGGGTAAAATTTTATTGTTTTGAGAAAGAAACAATTGCCATGTTTAAAAAAATGTTTTTTTCTGAATCTTGGTTTTGGGAGAGGCTAATAAATAATGACTAACGGAAATCCGTTAACATGTTATAACATATATGTATTTTGTTTAATAATAATTATATTAATTAATGATCAGAGTAATTGGGATATTATTCTGTGTAGTAATTGCGATATATAGTAATTTATCATCCATTAGGTTTGTAGTTACTAGTTTTGGATCTTTAACCATTTCGATCAATGTTCACTTTTACATAATTCTTTAGTAGCAGGATCATTTATTAGGTTTTTCAAGAAGAATATTCAACCGATAAACTAAGGGCTTACAACTTCAATGTATTTACGTGCTTAATTGCATAATTTCGGCAGAAATCCATTTTTTCGAATACAATCAACTGCGTTTCCTCTTTACCGAAACACTCCCTCTTTTTCCAACCCTAACGTAACCATGACTACGTAATTAACAACAAAATAGCTCAAATAATTTCGTATTTCCGAACTGTTAAAGCTTTGTTCGAATTTAAACCATCATTAAATATCGTATATGTAGTCTTATTTATAATATACATTTATGTATTGAGACCTTAATAATATAACGATAGGTCGTTGAATGCAGAGCGTCAGAGTGCGGACCAACTAAGAAGGATCATGTTTCTTACCTAGAGAACCCTGATCAAAAGACGGAAGGAGGATCTAGGTTCTCCAGCGGCTGGTCTGGCGATGATTGAGGCGATGATTGAGGCGATCCGGCTTCAACTGGATCATTGGGTTAAGAGGCAACACGAGGTTCTTCAGGCTGACGCAGATACTTCTCGGGCATGGGAGTTTCGGTAAGTACCTGCACGAGTCAGTGTGTTGTCTTCATCCTTTTCTTGCATGACTTTTAATTCTTTTTTTGCTAAATCAACCCTGTCCATTCGTAAATAGCACTGTAAATTCATGGCTAAGCTAAAAAACCGTAATAAAAGTATAATAACAATGTAATATAAATATGAAAAATGATATAACAAAATTTTAAAAATAACACTTGTGTACCTTTCAACGTGGTCATCATTATACAATACTCTTAAAGCTGACTCAGTTCCAATTGTTCGATTCAAATTTGGAAATAGCGTCAATATTATTTTCAATTTCTTGCGTAGTCAGTAATGATGGATCTGGCCTCTCGAGGGCGTAGGGGAAATTGGATTTAATCGCAGGATTTGGTCTAGGATGCGGTTTCAATATCGGCGAATCGTGTCTATCATGGAAATTAAAATCAAACTGACTTTTCGAGTCGTTAAAATCATAATTAGATTCCTGGATTTTCGAAGGTGGCCCCCCGCGCCCGCGCCCTCGCCCTCCTGCACCATCGCCACCTCGCCGGTCAATGCGCACCCGTCTACCGCGGGCCCAGGACCCACGACGACACGGCCCAATGCGCCGCTCTCGCTTGCTGGAAACAAACATTTCTTTAGCATGATTTGTATTGAGCTTTTTATGGCTCTGATGATGAGATTTAATTTTTCGGGTATGAATGTAAGGAACTCTTGCAAACCCACTTTCTCGTTCTATCGATCTGGTGTTTTTGCTTAAGAACCCGTACTAAGAGGTTCGAAAAAATTTTCACATCCAAATTTTTCGTATGTGAAAATAAAATTACTAGTCACCCTTGTACGAAGCAGTCAAAGTTTCAATTACTGTTGCGGGCAGCCGGTTTCATTACCATACTCCGTATCATGCGGCAAAGTTAACCAATGTTCATAGAATAGAGGCGTATGATATGATTTGGTTGTATACATCTACTCAACATATACATATTATTGACAAAATACTAATTTAAGATACAATTTGGTCTATTTAATTCTGCTAAAGATGGCCTAGTGGTCGAAAATCGGCCACAATCTATAGATTGGCGTAATGCTTATTAAAAGCTATATACAAAATTTAAATTAGTTGAATTGTCGACCAACTAAGTATTTTACCTTTTTGGATGATAGCTCCAAGTTAAAAAATATTCTTAAGGGTTATTGTTAGAAATTAACGTAATGCATAACAAGCAAATATAAGCCTTTTAACTAATTGACGTGCAAACGACATTCGACCTTAGCGTGGCAAACCAATATCTTGGTCGACTATGCAACAATATAGTAATATTTGACAGTAAATATTTTCACCGACGTCATGACTCCGCTTTGACACAATCATATAGTTTGTTTTTGTGTGCGTAAGGTTTTATTTTAATAATTTTGTGTCTTAATAACGCAAGTATTATAAAGATATTAGCATTCGTACACCGTCCTCCATACTTTCTATAAATATGCCTTTTAATTACTCCTCCGACCGCGCAATTTTCGTGAAATGGTACCTAATATTTTCGCTTCAGGTATTAATATATAGATTACGGATAACGCCATTAGTAAGATTGTACACATCAATGTCTTCAGGACAAAAGTCTAGACACGAGTTTATGATAGAAATCATATTTAACAGTAAACATTAGGTATAGAGGCATTAATTCCAGTCGCAGACAGGCACTTATTAGTTAGTTATTCTGTCTCCAGCACTTCGTTAGTGCTAGAAGTGATTTTATTTGCAAAATTTGTACATAACATACAAGTGAAGCTAAATAATTGCTTGGTAAAAAAAACGCATGCTCTCGACAGCTCTCGCCAACCAACACTTGATATCCGGCGCATTGAATTGTTTGCTTAGAATCCTCGATATCGAATCCTGCTTCAGCATATGTCGAAAAGCGCTTACAAACGACTCGAAGCTGTGAGAGTGGAATGAAAATGGCACGTTGTGTTATATGATAAGTGCTAAAGCGTTAGTGCAAACAAACAATGAGACAAGTGTTTTCCAAAGCGTTTGCTATAGAGGGTTTTGTTAAAAGCAGATTTTGAAAAAATGTTACAATATTATTAATACACTATATGGGTTGTATAGACGTTTCAGAATTTATCACGAACGTCGATTGGGACACTAGACATGTATGTATTTATGACTAATGGTACCAGCAGATGCTGTCTAACCCGAACGTAGGATTGCATAACTATTGGATATACGCGATTATTCTATAAAAGATTTAGTTTGAAACGAATGATATTATGTTTCAAAATCTATACAAAACTCTGCCATAACCCCTGTTATGGAGGAGCCGGCAACCTTTTGAGTCGGAAGAGACAAAAATAACAATTTACAAAATTTCAAACTGTTTAAAGACCCACAAAAAATTCTAAAGTTTTTGTTAAAAAAAAAACCATACCAAAAAACAGTGGTTTTCAAAATAAATTAGATTATATTATATTTTCGTATAGAACTAAAGAGCCACATGTACGTCGCGAGCCGCGGGCTACCGATACATGTTCTATACTGCAAGTTGGAGTAAATTACAGTTAGTTACGAAAACAAAATCTTTTCGATAGTTTCAAAGTTTATCGCAAACATATCGTGTGCGAAGTCAACATTTGACATTAAAGGAATATTTTTAAAATTAGCCTTGTGCCGAATATTAAATATCTAGGGGTCCAAAATCTTTGTCGTAATTAGAGAACTTACAAACTGCCAGGATCAAAGCCATCTGTTAATTAGAGAACTAAATTTTACTCGCTAAAAATTGGAATATAAAGAATGTTTTGATCTCATAAAGTTAATCTTAGGTTCATATTAATTTACGGATCAAAGAGAATTTACCTATAATAATTATTAATACATCTCTAAGGCATTTTTATTTTAATTAGCAAATAATATATTGGTTGCCGTGATTTCTGGACCGTGTTTAAAATACCTTTGAATTGCCTCAGACGTTTTTTTTTTAAATTGTATTATTCTAGCATACGTACTCACTGTTTGTAATACAATCTCCTTTTCTGTATATATAATATTTTTTCTGATAAAAATTTAATTACTTTTTGTTATAGTTTTAAGTATTTGGTTTAAAATTTTATGCATCATTTACGATATACATTATATTATTATTTCATATAATATTTTTTATATAATTGAAAATGAATCAAAGTCTTGTTTTTTTTTGTAATATATTATCCTTATTTTCTTAAAGTTACAAAATTTGAAAGCGACCTTTTTGGCGATATTTTCAAATTTTGTCACCCTCTTCGCTCAAGCGTTATTGTTTATGAACTTTTGATTGACTTTGGGCTTAGTTTCTTGACTTTATGCTGAGTTTGTTTATAATATAATATAAAAACTTTTCACATTAATATTACTAGAAATTTTATACGCAATAAATAGTATAAATTAAATGCTTTTTTGGCAAATATTCGTTAGCAGCATGAAAATGCCTGGCAGCTCAATTCAGATTGATTGCCGCCAATCAGAATTTTAAATATTCAACAGGAACTTATGTTGAAACTCCACATTTATTTTAACGGAGCAGAAACACAAAACGATAATTGTAACATATTTAACGAAATATTTATTCAATCAGCTGTGTTGACAATATGGTGTCGTTAAAATCTAGCAAATTTGGGCAGTGTAAACATGACCGGCAACAAACCAATCGTAAGCCTATATTTTGGCGAGCTTTTTAAATTATGCCTTCTTAATAAAAACCAAGATATAGTATTAAGTGGTCAGCTATTTCATATGTGAGATATTATGACATTTTTGTCAAAAAGGGGTTTACTCCATTGAAACGATTTTGATAAAAAATGGTATGAGACCAATATAAAAGTGTCAGTAGAGTTATGTCACAGAATAGATAAAGTATACAGAAACAAAGCTTCAACGGTGCAAAACGATTGCACTACTATAAGCATGCGGGACGTGTGAGTGTCCACTAGCTGCCTGTCAAATGAGGTACTGACCGGTCACGGTCGCTTTGGAGAGCAATTCTAAGTTCGGATTTCGGGAGAATCCACTGTAACTCACTAAACAGTCAAATCGCTGGGGAAAACGGCTATAACTCCATTTGGGTATTGCCAATCCAAAAATTAATAGAGCTAATGTAAAAATAATTCACAAGGTATTTGAAGACAACTTTATCTTTATTAACCCTGCGTAGGGCGCGGCCTGGAATTTTAAAAATTGGGGCGCGGTGAGCCTGACAGGCACATGACGGGAAAATGTATTATACGTATCTTTAGTCTAAGAGATTGTTTTTATAAATTTACAATATTTCAACCTAACAATACATCAGTCTACAAATAATAAAACTATTTTCATTAAAAAAAACGACAGTTTTAAAACCTATAAATATAAAACAAATCATTTACGTTCAACAAGAACTTATAGGAATTAATAATTTATGCGACAAAGCTGACTCTAATAATAAAATTTATCTATTAAAATCTATTGTGCGCCAAAAGGAATTTTTACAAAAAAAGCTAAAAAAATATAAAAATAAAAAAAAATAAAATAACAATGAAAAATTACTAAAAAATCAATAATAACAAAAATAACTCTAGAATAAATAAAAAAAATACCAATTAATAAAGGTAAAGAAGCGAATAAAGAAAAAAATAATGAATATTAACCAGCTGTAATACGTTCTCGTTACAACCCCCCTCCTATCATTAAAAATAAAGTTGGGATTAATCAAAATAAATTAATAAACTGTTTAGAAAAATGACAAATAGATAAATTCACCCTACGTGAACTCATTGTTAACCAGAAAAGAAGTTTTCCATTCCGATTAACTTTAGTAACAGTTATCTTCAAGATAACAAAGAAATCCTCGTCCCCCTCCTTGCCACCCTTATTTTCACGTTCATAATTTATGTATTGTCAGACAATGTAGTTAACCTCAAAATCGCATTATTCACGCATTATAAATGCAAAGGCTTGTCAGCGTATAACACTTTACCACTAAAATAGGGAAATTTCTGCATGTACATTGAATGATGTTCGAATAGTTTTTAATATTTTGTTTTATATGGAAGATCTTTGATATATTTTAGCAGTTATATTATCTAAAAATATTTACGAGTTAAATTTACTTTTGAAATTATGGATTAAGCGAAATATTTCATGGGTTCCGATTAAAGCACAACGCCGAGCAAACTTAATTAAGCGGTGAGTGCTTTTAGTGGTAATGCATGGGGTGCCGTATCCCATGAGTTCGGAAGAAAGGATGCCTCATCTAGAAACGTTGTTCTACGGGTGGATCCCGCTGTAAGAGAGTTACTGCTTCAAAAGGCCAGAGTGTTTATCGAGTGGAGTTATTGCCGAGTAAGAGATTTCGTTGGTGTGGCCAGGTGCTGGCGGTGCCAGGACTATGGTCACATCCAGAAAAACTGCCGGCGGGGGAAGCAACCGGAAAACATTTAATGAATTAATTAAAATGAGTTGTGAAACTATATTACTCAGTAAATGCCTAACACATTTTTCTAAGGAGAAAGAAATACAAATGAAAATTCCATGAGTTTATTTTCAATTATATGGTTACCTTCTTTTCAGTATTTTTCACCAAAATTTAACCATGAAAATAACACCTTTATATGTCTGAACAACGTTAAAGGATGCACTTAATATTTTATCAATTTTTATAAAACAAGACCTAAATAAATGAGGAACTTAAGCCAATCAACAGAATACGAATTTATTTTTCAACCTGGCATCTTCATATGAGTTAAACTCTCCACGAAAGAAATTACGAAGTAAAGATTTAATCAGTCTACGGAAGCAGCTCCTTATTTCAAGAAGTTGCTTTCACCTTCCTCATTGGAGTTTAGAAAACTTTATTATAATAAGAACCCTCGTGTTTTATTACAGGTTTATTTCGACACGCTTTTGTTCGTAAAACTATTCTTTTACCTCTTTATAACGAATTTTAGACCAACCCAACCTCAACATAAGAAACCTCAGTTCAACGAATTGCTTGACTAGATATAACGAATATTTTCTTGTTCCGCTCCGATTTGTTAAATCGAGGTTGCCCTGTATTTTGGTTAATGAGTGTCATATAACCTTGAAAATTAAAATTATCACCGCGCCTATATAAATTAATGCAAGCCGTTCTAAATTATTGTTGATGACAATAATTCTAAAACCTTTAAAAAGTATTAATACATACGCTTTAATTATTTTATATAAAGCAATTTTGACCCCAAAATGTGGTAATTACTCTTAATTAGCATATTAATTAAGTAAACCCGGACTTATTTAGTTCCATTTAACTTACAAGACAGTAGATAAGTTAAAGTCGGGCATTAATAAAGTGCTAATTCCTTTATTTTTATCACGTCCTTATGTAAATTAACATTTTGGATAACTTAAAAATTTACTTAAATTTTAAACGTTTAATTTTTCGCATTTAAAAATACACGTATATAGTCTTAGACACTTTAATATGTCCAAAAAGGTTCAATCAAATTTCGACTATCTTTGGACTTGAAAATTAGATGATACAAAGCTATAAACGAAAATTAAAAAAAATGGTAAACCGAGATTTACATTCACACTTTATTTATAATAAAAAGTGGCCAAGACCGTGTCAAAACCCGCTTAATTACTATTAAGCGGGTTCCGTATCTGATACGTGATAAAAGTATTTGATAGATAACTTAAAACGTTGTTGTTTGATTGACTCAAAATAATTTTCCTAATAAGTTTTTAGTATTTTCTATTAACATGGAAAGTTTCAAGTTCTACAGTTCAGAAATTTTAGGGGTGACCACCTTGCGGGCGGTCGGACTGACGAACAGAGCTAATATATAGAACTAAGAACGAATATAATTATTGGAACTCCTGTAGTGTAATAAACAAAACTGTCACGCATTTTATTTGAAGTATGCCAAGGGTGATGTTGTATAATATTGATTGCAATAAAAAATACCGCGACGATGAGCAGTCAGCTGTTGTCAAAATTCTACGCATACCGGGTCTACACCGCACCGTCGTTATTTCAATTATTACCCCTCGTCAAAGACAAAAGACCTGACACGAAAAAGGGCGGCAAAAAAACGAAACGAACGCTCATCAGTGGAAAAAAAACTATCTTATCTATGATTGGATCGCGGTGTGTAAACGCATTCGAGTGCATTTCGTTAGACGGCTCCGTTTTCGGTAGCGTTGTCTTTTTTTTTTAAATCGAAACCGGGCTAAGCTTTTGTGTATTCCTACGGGATATCCGTTCAAAAAAATATTTGTTCTATGCTGTACCTTAAAACTGTAGTAGGTACTGTATTGAAACAGTAAATTTATAGGGCAAACGGACAGACGGTTCACCTCAGTCACTACCGATATTATTTCAATCAAACCTAAGCAATTAGTACTCATTTTAAACTACGCACAGTCTAGGCAATTAATGCAAGACGCGTAAATTAAATTCGATTCCTGCCAATTGTCCAGTAAGTGCAAGTAAGTGAAAATAAGTGCGAATCAAGTTACCCCAGGTATTAGAGAAGTTATTCAGGTATGAAGATCCCGCCGCACTTGGGCAGAACGGCGCGAATCTAAGCCTCAGTGGCCTCGCTTAATCTGTTGAAGTGTAATGTAACCTCTCAATCGATAGCAGCGTCGAGGGAGCGAAGGCTCGACGCTATTCAGCCGCGCGGTCTGTTAATTTATAAAATATGCTTTTTTCTATGTCACAAATCACGTTAGTTAGGTTGTGGTTAGGTTAGTGATGTTTGTTACGTTGGTAGTAATATACTTTAGTACGTGAAATTGTCAATATTCTTATGATGTCATTAAAATTTGTTATTTCTAATCTGTGTTGGTTATTAAGTAAATAATACGGCGCAGCAGGAAATGTTAGTCAAGACTAACTTATTGTACTTACTTGATTAAGAGAAGCATATTATTGTCATCTAATTCCTAATGTATGATGCTACTACAGTTCAGACACAAAAAAAAGACGTTAATAAAAAATATCGTAAATACTGATAACGAGGCGAATGTGCGGTGTAATACCTTTGCTTCTTCCCTAGAAAAAAAAGGGGAATGAGAAAAAACAATACTAGTATTGTGGGAGCATGCCTGTATTCAGTGTTGTTAGAAGAAATGCAGAAAATTAAATATTTTAATAATATAAAAAAAATTGTAAGAAATATGTCAGCAGGTCTATGTGTAATCATTTGACATTGCAAGGCGTTGTAAATCTAGACCTGTCTGTCTCTCTAATTAGATTATGACCTAGTTCATTGTCTATGATCTGCGACCAGACGTGCAAATCTGCTTATATTAAAGGGATAATGTGGAAAAATACACATGTCAAGTAACATAACGTTGTGACTACTATTTATAGTGTACTTAACAATTACTTTGATTAATTGTAATTCATATCACTTTAACCTTTTTTAAACTACTGTATTAGCACGTATTATTTATAAATAAATAAATAAAAATATATACAGGACTATATGACGTCTGTTCCTAGGGTAGACAACTTAATGCCTGTGTTATAGGTAGCAGCCGCCTGTTGTACACAAATATATTTTTTAGAAATATATAATTACATACATATGGATAACACACCCAGACTCGAGGTGGGAACCGAACCCACGATCCCCGGAGCAGAAGGCAGGGTCACTGCCCACTGCGCCAACGGGCCAGCCAGCCCGTAATAAACAATGTTTTAAGCAATTTTGCAAAATCGGTTGATAAGTTTAAACACTGAACATGAATTTCCACCAAGATCTTGTGACATTACCCTATGTGATTTCTTTTTATGGCCATTCTTAAAGAACTCAATTTATTGAGTACAGATACCTGATCTTGCAAACCTTCAAATCAGAATTGCTGAAAGAATTAATGGAATTGACAATGCGATACTACAAAACGTTTTTTCCTCCATTAGAAGAAGATGTGAGAAATGTTTCAGAAAGTGCATATTTAGGGCAAAACATCTGCATATTTATGCGCATATTTCCACTTTTTTTGCATATAATCCGACCTCTACTTATCACTATATCAAAATCTCTAAGATTATCTACAGCTTTCTTTTCTGTTTTACACATCTGATATTCGATTTTATAAATCCATCCAGTTTTCACAGGTAAGGCATAATAATTAAAGTTGCTCACTATCGCCAACGAGGAGAAGGGAGGTTGAGGGGTAATCTTGTTTCCCACTGAGTAGTAATTTGTACACGGGCTGTTTTCTCATAGATCTTTTGTTGTTTTCAGATAAATAAAACTCATCTTTTCTTTTTGCAGTACAACAAAAGTCAGGTGAGGAGGGAAAGCCATTCAAAAATACTGAGAAACTAAAAAGAACAACGTGTTGGAAAGATAAAAGGTTACTGAGAGGCAAAGGATATGCAAAGAGCAAATGCAGCACAGAGTGTGCCCAAGTTCAAAGTTCTCGCGGGAATTATATACAATCATCAAATGAACGGATGAAGTCGCTGGAAAGTTTTTTCCTGAATGTTTTTATAACTATGTCAAAACACGATTTTTTAAATGTAATTCAACTAATTTGCATCCATATTGAACGGGAACTTCATTAACAGATAGCTATGTCAAGACGAGTACATAGGCTACTTTTATTTTAGAAGAATTAAGAATAAAAACTCAAGAAATTCTCAGCATTCATAATGACCAATGTGAGATTCAGCCATCATACGATAATTTTGGAAAAATAATGCTGTTCGAGCTAGTAACAAAGAAGTTTTGTTTTTAATACCGAAATGTATTAAACATGAAGAGGTACGCTGTAGTAACGGAAAAATAATTTTGTGATCCAATCGATATTTGGAAATGTTTTGATGTCACTGGAATACGACGAAATTTACTTTTTTGTAAAAGAACTTTTTAATATTATTTCCCCCACGAGCCGCTTTTCCGTTTTTTGTATGCCTCTTTAAAGTGAACAAAATTTTAAAATATTTTTTTAAAAAAAAAGGGGGGGGTTTTTAAATGTTGTTTGGGGTGTGGGGGGGGGGGGGGGGGAAAAAGAGAAAAAAAAGGTTTCCCCCCAATGTTTGGTGACGCGGAGGGGAGGGGGGGGGGGGGGGGGGAGGGGTAAGGAGCGGGGGGCGCGCGCTTCCCAAAAAAAAAGAAATGTGATGAGTCTATTAATTTGTTTTGTTTTTCTAACTCGTTTGAAATATTGTACAGGTTTGGTTCGGAAATATTTAAAGTAATTATCTGATCACGTTGTGCATTATATTCAATTAGCTTAATTTCAGAATGTACTGTGTTTTGGTAATTTGATTCTTAATCGTAAATTCGCATTTTTCTATATTTTTAATCAGATAAGTAACTTTATACAATCATTGTATCTTTTTCTTGGTTCTTCCAATAGAGTTATAGTTCCTTTGCCCTTCTGAAATCCGTATTGTTTGTTGTTCAGGATGTTGAACTTATCCAGGTAATCAAACAGTTTGTTACCAATGTATCTTTCTATAATCTTCTCCATTAAGGAAAGTACGGAAATGGGTCGGTAATTGTTGAGTATATTTTTTGTGCCTTCATGCCTGTTACCAATCCAAGATAATGTGTAGCTCGGCGCCCTTCTTATGACATCTGTCCAAGTTTAAAAGCAAAATCGATAGTCTAATTAACGACCTACGAAAGATGAAATTACAACAACCACTTAACGTAAACTACATTATACCACCAGAAAATGCAGACATCAACATAAGGATATACAAGTTCATGTGTGACTGCGAGATCAAAATATGAAATTGTTACATGACAATTGCCTGGTATCCTTTGTTTTTACCTTCCCAGAACTTCACTTCTTCCTGGGTCCTAAGTTGTGTAGCAGGTACTCCCTGTGTCTACCAGACATCTCACTCCTTTCACCACGCTGATAATCGGCAAACTACCACATTCTCTCACTATATTGTTTACTCGTTCAAGGTTGCCTCTCCGGTCACACTCTTCTCATTCTTGGCTCCCTGCTCCCTTTCTATCCGCTGCTCTCCTTCGTTCACTCCACCGGCTGCTCCCCTCTCCGTTGCCTCTCCTTTCTGTGGTATCACTCCCTTCTGTCTCCGACTACTGGTCCGATTTGAAAAATTGTTTCAGTGTTAGATGGCCCATTTATCGAGGAAGGCTATTATAGGCTGTATATCGTCACCCTAAAGTTGAATTTATCTTTTTCGACTAATTTTAAGTCGCGGGTAACAGCTGGTATGTACATATAGGATTTAATGGTAGCCATAAGGCTATGTCTGTGTGGATATATCAGGCCGTTTGTTAAAAACATATATTTTTGAATTTTGAAATAAGTGTGAACGCGAATGCGTGTTTGAGACATTCGGCCGTTACCTTAGCAACAGGACTAATAAAAAATTAACAATGTGCTCTCTTATACTTAACTGTGTATATATTGTATATAAATATGTGGAAGGAAGAAATGTGGTGCTTTATTTACTTCCCCACATCTGTATATGTAAATGTACGTATAACTGTGTATGAAGAAAAAAAAAATAGTACTGAGAAAAGTCAAATTTATCGCGTGTTCTGTGATCCATGAATCATGTAAACACATTTATTTGGTCACAAAACACAATCTTTTATCTTCTTAAACTGCCTTTTATAAAATAATGGGAAAAAATTGTAGGTAGCAGCCAATATAATAGTGGCATTGAGTGTTGGGAATGAGTCGACAGTTTGGTGCAAAATGTTTATTGTGTTTAGGTTTTGTGGTTGCTTATTTTTTTTATGTTTATTGTCATCGAGCTATTTGCCTGAATGGACATATTACTGGAGGTTTAGCGAAGGAATGTATCTCTTTGTACGTTTTAAAATATAAATCTATCAATTAAAAGACGAGAAAAGGAGTAGATGCTCAAGTTCTCTTATATTATTTTCTTCTTTGTAAAAATTTTATGTAAATACTAGTTGGTACCAGTGACTTTGTCCGCGTTAAATTAGGTAAAATTTTTTGGCGCGATGAAATATAGCCTATAGCCTTTCTCGATAAATTGAAAACACTGAAAAAATATTTCAAATCTGATCAGTAGTTCCTGAGATTAGCGCGTTCAAGCAAACAAACAAACTCTTCAGCTTTATATGTTAGTATGAATTATACAACATACTGCATAAAACCTTTATCCTTCTACTTCTTTTCTATCCTTTACAGCGGATCCTTCTTAGTGTCAACGCAGGTTACATTAACATTGATTAAAAGCGTGACACGATTAATACTTGCCTCCTGTGAGCCTAGCACGAACATTTTCATCCTAAGTAAAGTAGACTCGTCGACTTACTTAAGTTCGAAAAGTTCGTACTAGGCCCTCAATTAATGTATTATATCAAATGCCTTGGTACGGAACGATACCTCTATAAATATTTTATCTATTTATAAGGTGCAACTTAGGTTGCATCTCGAGCGATTTATTGCTGCGCAATAAGCAATAACGGTATCATCGGACACTAAATCACAAGATACGACTGTAAATATGAACGCTGTTCCCGTATTGAGATCAGCTGAAAGATTCATATTGAGTGATATACAAACAACGCGTACTCTTTCAATTATCGAACACGTTTAAATTAAAAGCATCCATTAACAATAAGAGATCATCCTATAGAGATTAGAATATGAGAAGGACCATCTCAATGTGTTAAAGTGTCTGTCGAAATCCGCAAATAAGGGGAGCGCCACATTAGAATGAGGAAAACCTTTAAAGGTATTATTGGTATATACATTGTTACATTATACAATACCGCGCCGTTCTGGAAGGCTATTGGTCAATTCAATCTACACTAGCGCACTTTTCATTGAATCTTCAAATAAATAATAATAATATGTTGTTTATAAATGGGAACTAGCGCCTCATAGAAAATGGTCCTCCTTATATTCTAATCTCCATAGGTCATTCATAAATGACGTTACGTGCTACCGAATAGGATATTACCAACGTGATACCGGTAGGATATTACGTGATACCGGTAGGATATTACCAACGTGACATTGTGTGACACCAGGCAGGGAAGTGGTCAAAGTGAAAAGTTTTGTAACCATAATGACAAATGCTGTTTTCTTTTAATTATGCGCATAAAATTAAAAAGTAAATGATGTCACATGAAGGGGGTGGAGGGTTTCGAAAATTTGGCGACCGGTGACAAGGAAGGGCGGTAGTAAAAAAAATCTTAAAATTCTTGTGACAAAATTTATAAATGACCGCATACTAGAGATTTATCGCCGTCAAGTGTCAACAATAATAGAAATTTGGAAGTTTGATACATTTTATTGACTCGTTTAGTAGACAGCACAGAATAACTGACTCTTTACATTGTTCCGTTCCTTCACACAATCATCAACTAATTTGGCAGATGGTGACAACCAATCAGAAAGCAACCAAAAGTAACATATTAACTAACCTGAGGCCCTAGTACGATCGTTTCAAACCGTTCGAGTTGAGGAATCGATTTTGAACATATTCGTGATAGGCTCACAGCGGACCATCCTTAGTGTCAAGGCGGATTGCAGTAGCATTCATTAAAAGCATAACACGATAAAGGCTCGCCTCCTGTGGGCCTACCATGAACATTTTTATTTTAATTACTTCAAAGGGTTCGAAATGTTCGTACTAGGGCCTTTGATATTCGTTCGTCTAACTTAGCACATTCGGATCATAGCATTAAACAGATTTTTTTGTAATTAATGGTAAATGTTTTCTGTTTTTTTTTTTATGCGTTATTGTAGCAATATAAAAGCTGTTTATTATTTATTTTATATTAAAGTTACGCGTAATAGAGAATTGACAAGTTAAAAATTACTCTGTTCATTCACAAAAGTGGCAAGTTACCGTGAGCGCTACCGTTTTGAATTAATTGGTTTCCTGCTTTGCTCGCAAAAGCAAACCAGCAAATAAGCGAGTGGCGAAGTGCGAATAAGCGAGTCAACATCAACATCCAGCACCTGCAGTGGGGGAACGCTAAGTGCAACTCAACAACCAAACTCCGCTCATATCTGCAATTTGCAAAGTTTGCTTTGTGACTGTAACAGAATTCAGGCGTGTCCTCCGGCGCGAGGCGTGATCGAGGAATGATCCTCAGAATTTAGTCACGAGGTGAAGTACACACACCGTTTGAACATTGTGTGTCAAAACACTTTCATTTATCCATGTCAACATTTAATGCGTTCCATGTTGGTGCCTCGAAAATTGGGGCGTTCGTAAACAAATCTAAAACTGAAAAATAGAATTTTAAAGGTACAGGCACAACCAACAAACATCAACCTGCACCACAAAAAAAGATCAGCAGAGCGTCAACAATAAGCAGAATGTAGATATAGGACATCGCTAAATATTAAAAAACATTTATAGAAATCCCAAGGGCTGGGGCAAGATGATGGAGTGATGCAAGTCAACCAAAACCCAGAGGACTTGTCCATGCGTCCAAGGCCATACTCCAGCTGTCTTGTAGAGAGCGACCATACACTGTGAGGGGCCTGAACTCTTTAGGAAACGGTCCTTCTGCTTGGGAGGGGTATGCTCAGCCCAGCCTGGGGAAGCTGCCCTGCCTCTGCAGGGGTGCTGGCAGCTGGGCTCAGCAAAGCCTGGTGCACAGAGGTAAATAAGATACATAATGCAACTAAGTGGTTGTTTACAGGACAGCTTAATCCAGAGTTTACCCCTGGGTCCAGGGCGCTCAGACCCAGATGTTTCAGAAGGGAGTAGGTGATGAGATGCCTGATGAGATGTTTGATGAGATGAAACTCATCAGGAGCAGATGGCCCTTCTTAGGTGTACATCAGAAATACTCACACAGCCAAAAACGACATGCGCTGCAGAAACCTTGGGTTCTCTATATTGGAAAAATAGAAAAATTACAAGGAAAACGGGGGGGAAGGGAGAAGGTAAGTCCACGCACACACTCCACCTCTCACCTCTCCCATCTCCTCCTACCAAGCTTTTTCCCCTCACTCCTAATATACCTCCCGAGTTATAGACGGAATTACATACACGATCCATCCTAAACGATGTTGTCTCCACGCCACAAGCGGATCATTAAATGGATATAGATGCTGAGTCCCGCCGCCTCAGAGAGATAAACACTTTCTGGACTCGCAACTCTTTTGAGCAATGCGAATTTTTATGAATCAGCAATTCGTAGTGCTAGTTTCTTTAAAGCTATATACCGCTAAATAACTAGAATGTTTAAAAATATCCGTTATTACATATGAATTGATGTATAATGTGTCGAAATGCCTTAATAAAGGAAATTATAATTTTACTCTAGGGTATATATTCAGAAATCGAAGGAAATCATGCAAGCAGGGCACGAATAGCCTGGGCATCATATGAACTGCGGGGCTGCTGTGAAACGTAGATGAGCAAGGAAACAGTGGTCTTTTCTTCGGCAGGCATCTGCAATCCCATCTTCGTGGCTTCTCACCTTTTTCAAAGGTGCATCTTCTCCTGAAAGTCCAGCTCTCTGGTCAGCTGCCTAACTTGTTCAGTCCGCTTCTCCACCAGGGCTCTTCATCCACCTTTAAAGTCCCTAAAGAAGTGATCGCAGCTCATAAAATGTTTGTTCTTTGCTGGCAAAAAGTGATCAACGCAATTTTTGATATCCTCATTTGAAGTAAAGATTTTACCGTCTAAAAAATTTTGTAGAGACCGGAACAAGTAATAATCAGAAAGTGCCAGATCTGGAGAATAAGATGGGCGTGGCAGTTCATCCCATCCAACCAGTAAAAGCTTTTGGCTAATTACCAAACCTGCATGAAGTCACGCTTTAACATAGCGACATCGTAACTTCGAGGTGCAATCCGGTCGTGGTGGTAGTTTACCACACGTTAGTGCTAGTTGTTTATCCAACGAGACATTTGGTCTGAGTGGAACCTATGCGAAATTGGGTGTTTCTTTGTTATTAGAGATTTAAAAGACAGAGCGTATCTGCTCCATGAATACTGAAAAGATATCCGTGGATCGTCCCCGCGCTGTTGTCAAGTATTTTTAGAAAAATAACACCACAGCTTCAGGTTTTAGTAAACACACATGGTAAACAACATTGACTCAAGTCCAATGTTTTCTATTTTCTTTAGCACAATAAATCTGACAAAGGAAAACTGTTATGGTAGAAGTTCAGATGTCCTAAATGTTAATTACTTTAAACAAGGTATAGACGAAATTATAGAAACTATCACTACAAATCTGATTCATGTTATTAGAGGTAGGTATGTACATTTGGTATATTATTTTACTTTTTCCGTCGCTCTTCGCCGTAAAAATACTATTTTGCTCTCTTGTCATCCAACCTACTATTATTTCGACGTTACAGACGGAATCTTCAATTTTATTAAGTTGTACATTCTATTTCTAATCTATATAGGATTAGAAAGAGAAAAATTAAAAAAGGGAAACACAAAGTTCATGTAACACTTGTTTGTATGCAGACCATAACTGCCATTATAGTAATGGGCCCTGAAAACCCAACACCCCACTTCTGCATAGAATGATTCTAGAATGATAGCACTTAAGGCGATTGCGAGGTCGGTCAGAGTGCTGTTATGCAACTTGGTTAATTGGCCGTTGTATAAATTGCCATTGTTACAAAGAATTTCAAACGCAAAGAAAAAAACCATCGAAATTCACATAATGCGGTGAGTTAATCTGTACGAACAAATAACATTAAAGCGTCTGTTTGTAGCGAGGAATTAAAATTCTAATGAATGCACATAGCTTCTGTATATACGGTTATGTACCGTACGATTTTTGTAACGCCCTACGTGTACGTCCTAGTCTGTCTTATCAAAGCCAAACTTATCGAAGATTACCCGTAACAGACAACTCTGTTACGGGTAATCTTCGATATTCGATTGATATTAAGAGGACTTTCGCGGGCTGAAATCTGATTTTATGGGAAATATAATGGGTTAAACTAATTTTAGTAAAATGAAAGCTTTAGCGCAAAGCTTTTAAATGGAACTACATGTTTGAATCCGAAGCAGGTAAAAGTCGCGGGCTACAATGAGCATGAAGATAAGTTTTATTTGGCACTCGTATTTCGCGGTATGCGAGAATTAATTAGCCGATATCGAAATGCGAAGCCCGTGATAAATTTTAGGATTATTTACGTTTATTATAATTTGATGATAAAAACGATAAGTTAAATAAAAATAAATTATATCTGTGAATGTAAATTAAACTATGACCCATTTCAAAATCTTAGCACTGGTCGTAGAATGCACTTCCCAATTTATTCTACAAAACAAGAATTCACTAAGCATATTTACAGCGCGCAAAGAGCAATATTTTCACAGCGTGGTCCCTTTGTTTTCCAGAGTTTCGAAACAAAGAAACTCACTGGATCAGTAAGAAAGGTGACTAACCTATGGAGAAAATAGGGCAGCTCCCGGGCTAGAGAATTAATTCACTCGCACAGTGGAATTCTCAGTGGATTCAATGCATAAAGAGGTTAAAATTTATATATTAGTTTTCTTTGAACCCTCAATAGAAACATAAAAAATACGAACTGAAATCTGATACTTTGTCCTAACCAGAAAAGTAGGTATCGTTTCACTCTTAACATATGCATTAATAAGTAATGCTAAAAGGAATAGTAATTATGCTTAGGGGTCTTCCATGAATGACCTCACATGTTAACGGGTGGTGGGGGATTAGTAAAATAGGGGATCAAAAGTAAACAGTATTTGTAGTTTAAAATACATCTTTAAATTCCCGATTCTTCTCCTAAGGGTCATGTGCTTGAATAGAGTCTACAAAATAAACAAATTCAGCGGTGATAGTATTACTTTTATTAAATATAAACAAGGCACTAAATCAGCGTCAAACGCCATTAACGAATCCGTTAATGACCACTTAACTGTCGCAGCTAAATGTAATAAAACTTTTATATTTAACCAACTGATATTTGTGAGCCGACGATCCGGCAGGACAGCGACTGCCGCGAGTATTATGTAGGTTTAGATAAATCGTAAAATTTTAATGTATATAGAAATCGTAAAAATGCCAAAAGAAAACAAGATGCGAAATTTTAAAAGGTATTTAAAATAAAACAGTTATTTTTAAAATTACACGAAATGAGCGAAACGCGGTGTAGAGCAGTAAAACGGAGGTTTTTAATTTTATATTGACTGACGCGATACCTATATAAGAATTTTATACCGTTAACGGTCGAGCGTGCACGTCGATAAATTAAATTGGCATCAACTTAAAGTTACTACCATACTGGTAAATTGCGTCACCATCATTACGCGTACTGTGATTAAAATAAAGAAACGATACCGATAAGGTCTTCGGAACCTTCTAGAAAAGATCATACTCGTTTCACAAAGACCGTCAATACTTCTGCGAGGCTTCTGGTAGTGGTAAAGTGCTGAGGGCCTAGAACGAACTTTCTCGATAGTTTTAATTACTTTTAAGTTCGAAAACACACGTCAAGTGAAACATTAGTTTTACCGTTTTACACAAGTTAATCGCTAAATGTTACTAACACGAGTGAAATCAGAACTCGCACGTATCGAATCCTCGACGTTATGGCCATGTAAGTCGTATACAAAGGAAGATGACCTTGATTTGACGTTTCGTTTCGAACATAAAAGTAAGTAAAACTATCGAGAATGTTCGTGCTAGGCCCCTTTTTTGCCCATAAGTGACACAGGTGACGGTACACGTAAGTGACTACCGATTTCTCCACCTTTCTTATTCAGATCAATCAAAAACAATATAATAGAGTATAATATAAAAGAGCCGCTCATATTGATTATATTATACCTTTTAATATATATTATTTGCTCGAATACAAGATAAACAAAATAACTCGAAACATTAAAGTGACCTAAAATTTTATCTGACTTTCACAAAACTGCCTTTTTATACGATGAACTTTGACATTCATAGAAAAACAGCATTTCACCAAATCTTGACTAGGGTAACTTACTCCTATATTATAATAAAAGATGTTGTTCGCGCCATATCACCCGCGTGAATTGAATTAATTTATTCAATTTCGAGAGTTCCTGTGGAAATTAATATTTACATATTTTCTAATATTAATGCAGGAAGACAAATTGACGTATGGTGCAATTTATGCCTTTACGCTAATCTTACTAAATACAGTTCTCATAGCTGTTTTTTTTAAACCAACAGTGCTAAATAATATGCCTTAACTTTACTTGCTAAATAATATATGGCAGCTACATTAAACAGGCTATAAGAACAATCATGTATTTTCTTCATTTTAGTTTTATCCAATAAGAACTACTACTAGTTATTTTCTTTAAGTTGATGAAGTGCTTACCTGCTCCGCCGAGGCTACCTTTTTGGGCTAGAGGTTGGATTCAGGATTGTCCTGGAGATC
The DNA here is from genome assembly GCA_024363005.1 of Charaxes varanes. Lineage (NCBI taxonomy): Eukaryota > Metazoa > Arthropoda > Insecta > Lepidoptera > Nymphalidae > Charaxes > Charaxes varanes. Next base: position 3,498,228 of record JANCMC010038415.1, read on the forward strand.
CCACGTCGATCATCTAGCTGCTAAATTGTGTAGTGCGTGTTATTCTTTGAACAAAATCAAAACGCATCGAGTGTGGTATAAGCCTTCAATATACAACAGTAGCGGTTTGGTACGTATGCGTCTTTGATCTGGCGCTGTCAAATGAGTCCGTATGCGATCAAGTACGCTGCCGGATGAGACACCATAAGAGTTGGGTTCCCATAAGACGGGAGGTATTATCACTTATCAGGAGGAGCCGGGTTAGCGAAGAACTCCTCTATAAGCTGACAAACCTTGGGATTGATTGGCCCGGTTATGTCGATGACGTTATCACTACACCTGGCGGAAACCTGCTCATAGTCTAAAGGGAACCAAAAGTGAGACAAGAACGGTGCAACGGTAATGAAGGCTCCTCTATGGGCATAAAAGGAAGGAAAAGAAGATTTGTTGAGTTTTAGTTACTGCGTCCAAGTCAGTATAACAAACTATATGACTGGTCTACTGTCATTATATATTTGAATGGGGCAGGTGTGTCCTAAGATTCAAATATAATGCATGCAAGTTTGTCATACGGTGTCCAACTAAGAGGACTTGTGTAGGGGTGTATTTAGTCGGCTGGCGAGCCTAGGGCGGCAAATTTGCATGTTTAATACTTAACCCCCCTCCTCCCCTTCCTTTTTTCTCGCCCCAAAATGTGTGGAAAAAAAGCGGGCCCCCTGCTCCCCCCCCCGGCCCCCCAGCGGGGCGGACCCCCCAGGGGGGGGGGGGGGGGGGGTACAGCCCGACATAGAAGATAACAAGTGTGATTTTTCAAAACAGCTTATACTGCAGCAGCAAAGAGATGCGGGGAATAGAATAGAACTAGTATTTTCATTTGATTTTTTCCCTCCCCTAGTAATTATAGTTACTGTAATATTGTTAAGAACAATTAGATTAAATATCAAATTGTAATTACAGATTTATAAATAAATTAAGTGTTATATATTTGGGAATATTTTAATTTTAGTTATACCCCTGTAGCCCGTAACAAATTGGTGTCAGAAGTAGGATTTTATTTAGTTGTTATTTCTTTTGGGCTACTGATTGTAAAATGATTATTAAATTGAATGATTTAAAAGTTGTTGATTTAACCCCCTGAAAACCCTCACATCTTCGACTTTAAATGAGCATCTTTGCCTCGTAATGCAGTAATCTAGCATCGAGGGCTGGAATCTCGGCTTGCTCCACGTGCTTTGATGTACCTGTTTGTGCTTGAAAAAGGTGTTTTGAATTTTTAGATCATATGACTCACAGATATCTAGGAGCCTCCTACCATTATCTGTCACCATTTTCTCACCGAATCATAAAGGGTAATATTAAATTAACTAACAGGTATGAATAAGGCTAAAAGCAGCCGTAGTACTATCCCTGGAAAGAGCTTATCGTAATAGCCCACACAATAAACTTTTTCAGCCGCCAAAATTATCAAAGAGCAAATCCCCACCCGTAAAGCTGTCATCGCATAAGAAAGTAAGTCTCCCCCTAAAAAGTAAGAAATATGGTAAGTGTAGGAATTGTACATATTGATGAGATTCATCGAGAGATACTTGATGAGTTTACTTTTTGCGATAAACAAGTATGTATGTCCGAGATTCTATGAGCTACATAAGTGTTAAATCTGTGCGGCGAAGACAGCGCCCAACACAGAGCTACTTCCGAATCCGAAAATATGAAAATTTTATTTATATTAATGCGATTTGACATAGTGTCATATACCGATTGTACTAAGCGCGCGCATAACAATAGGCCGTTTAAATCCAGGCGGGCAAAAATGACAGATGGTTTCAAAGGCGCAACGGGTCGAACAAGCCACATGCGTGACTTCTCGCAGGTGCGGCAGTCAAAATCGCGTTCTCTCGCTCAGTGCGGGTGGCTACTATTATAAGATTTCTATTAGTATGACAGAGATAAATATACAGAATTACATCTCTTACGAAATCTAATCCAATGACGTAGTTAATAACATATGCGGCGGGATAGACCTCATACGCACTGAATTGAAATTAATCCACTACAGTGCGCAGTGAGGTCGATCCTGTTGTTTTATTTTCTGTATTGCGTGTAAGAAATCTCCTGTTGTTTTATTTTCTGTATTGCGTGTAAGAAATCTCCTGTTGTTTTATTTTCTGTATTGCGTGTAAGAAATCTCCTGTTGTTTTATTTTCTGTATTGCGTGTAAGAAATCTTCGGTTGTTTTATTTTCTGTATTGCGTGTAAGAAATCTTCTGTTGTTTTATTTTCTGTTATTTTTATTATTACCGTAAATGCGACTAAAGCAATAACAAAGGTTTTTAAGTGACTTTTCGGTATTTGTTACGGCTCGTGTTACAGCACGTTACATAGCGATTTCACTCAAAATAATTTTGCTAATGAGTTTTTAGCATGTCCTATCAATATGGAAAATTTCAAGTTTCTACTTCTAATAGTTTAGAAATCCTAGGGAAGAATACGATCCTGCAATGAATTTGAAGGCTAATACTCGAACATGGTACTAATAAAAAAAACTGCATGAAACCTTGCCTTTTTTTTTGAAATAGCTATTCAATTATACCTCGCACAATGTGGTTGAATAAAAAGAAAAAAATTCACCCTCACTTCAAATGTATAGGAGCCACACCTGAAATGTTAAATTATTATTATTTTATTATGCCCAAAATCAAGTCTATACGTAACACATAACATGACCAAATTTCATGCGTTTATGGTAGTAATTGTCGAAGTTAATTGGGGCAGATAGACGAACGGACGGACGGAGCGAAACTGTAACAGTTCCTTATAGGACTACGGAAGGCTAAAAAAGAGTTCAATATCTTTTTGGTAGCTGTTTTCTCTCTATTTTATTTGATTAGAGTTCAGTAAGTACTTTGCTACTGCTTTAGTGACTTTATAAAACAAGTGGAATGAAAAATATTAAAAATATTTTTTTATTTAAAATTAGTATATATTATAAATAATTATTCCACAATCATAATAAACGTTGCATTATATTTCTAATTTTTTTTTACGATTATGTGACAAAAATATATCAACATCTCCTGCGGTATAATCATACAAACACCACTAAGGACCTTTTAGAAATACACATATTTAAAAAACATAAAAGACAAAATGTCTAAGAGTCTTTTGAGCTACCTAACTGTATGCCTTCGTCTCACTCATTCTCACTATCTCACACTCATTCACTCACTCACAGTCACTCATTCTTATAAAAGATCCTTTATCGCGATCTCAATAAAAAAAATCTGATCTCCTTTATTTAATTCTCGTGGTTCCTGCCATTGTTAAGGATTAATGCCTAATTAATCAGTCATCCTGACAAATCAGGGGCCGGTAATGGCCAAAACCCCGGCCTGTGGCCGCCATAAATTAGCCCGATTCGTGAATTTTTGATTCGTTCATTTACTTTTGTAGGGGTCAGCTGTATGGGGTATTGTTTCTTTGAATAATGACTTTAGTTGGTAATGTAATGTATGGGATTTGTTTTTTGGGGCTCGTTTAAGGACAGTGTCCCTTGTTTTTTTTTCTGTGATCAGATTGTACTGCTATGGGTTTTTATTATAATGATCATGCTTGATATACATGTAAAAATAAATTAATCTCACCAATGGTATCCCTTGTTCAACTTATAAAATAACGCAATGAAATAGCCCGCTGATATACATATACAAAGACACACACAAATATATATATGTCTATTTTCTTATCGGAATCGATAATTCAACGTGGGCTAGCTGAATCCTCAAATTTGCTTTATGCGGATCAGCGAATTTTATTTGATGTATGATATACTAGCTGCTTCGCTTAGACCTTAAACCTCCTGAATTCAGCCACATCTAAAATCTGTACAAACTATGTACAGTACTGTAAAAACTATGAACTACTTCCTAGTCAAATTTCATCATTGTGCGTCACGCGGTATTCGAGATTTCTTGATAATCGATGCCTGTCGCTTTTATTTAATCTGTACTCTACATTTATACTAATATATAAAGCTGAAGAGTTTGTTTACTTGAATGCGCTAATGTCAGGAACTACTGGTCAGATTTGAAAAGTTATTTCAGTATTAGATATCCCATTTATCGAGAAACGCTATAGGCTTTATATCATCACGCTAAAAATTTTCATTCAATTTTACGCGGACGAAGTCAGATATAGATAAAACTGCCTTTGAAATATTTTTCTTAATAATATACCCTGTGTGGAATTACATATCTTAAATAGCTAAGTCCGACCACGCTTCGCTGGGGCTTGAGAATTGAATTTTCTATTCCCGCAGGAACTTCTGGATTAAAAGACTCTTATAGAGAAATGCAACGTCGTACAAAAAGTTCCAGACATTCCATTCAGTACCATTCGAGACCGCGGACGTATATACGATAGTACTTTATTAATAAAGCTCCTTAGACTTCAATGGAACATTTTGAAATGAGCTTTGAGAACCTAATTGCCAATAATGTTTTTTGAGAAACTTCTGGAAGTATGGCTTCGAAATTATTTGTCATACCACATTTCACCTTAATGAGGAGGTCGTGGCCTAATCTTTAGTTGACATTTGAGTCGATCGCTAGGTTAAGTAACTCTCGCTGCGACCGGGTGATAGATGGGTGACCTACTCTAGAACTGGTTTATATTTGATATCTGTTCTCTTCCATGTTTAGGAAGACACTTAAAACTATGGGACCCGATTAATGTCGCTTTGTGATATTAGTTGTAAGATTGTAAACATCGTGGGGGTTCCGAGGATGACGTCAGATGGCAATCGATCATCTTAACTCGCCCCACAGCCACATCCTCTGCTATCTAAGCGTACCCTGGTACATAACCGGGATAACGATAGGAAGATCTTCGTCAGGATTTCTTATAAGTTAGTCGAATAAAGGTACTTACTTATTAGCGCAATGGCAGCACATCTTCGCAGTTAGTGCGCTGCTAGCTTTTCAGGAATTTGTTTATCCACCTTTTAGATTAATTTTTATTGGCGCTTTAGTGCAATCTTGTTGTTCGCGAGCGTAAAATTTAAAAATAAAACAAAAGAATAGCCACTAGGTGCCTGGCAATCGTCTTGTTCCCTCTAACTAAAATTACAGTGGGTACCCTCCCACATAGGGTTAGCAGGAAATGAGGAGGCAGACAAATTGGCAAAACGTGCACTACACGAGGGTACATTTTTAAATATTCGGCCAGACTATTCAGAAGTTTTACCAAAATTTAAAAATGAATGCTCGAAGATGTGGAAAGAGTACTTTGATACTAGATCTAAAACTAAAGGTATATGGTACAAATGCATTCAAAGTGAGCCTCCTCATATCCCTACTACAGTTCCAAAACTTTATATAATATATGCATATAATATTCCAAATAAGGTACGGCAAATAACATTATTCTGTGTCGTTGTCAGTTACAATACTCACTTTGGCTTCTTTCTCATCGGTATCACTTTCACTCTTCTGTCCTTCTCCATCATTTTCAGTACTTGATTCACCGGTTTCTTCTTTTTGTTCTGGTTCCTTGGCTTCTCCATTGTCTTCAGTTTTCTTGCATTCTTCACAAAGCATTTAGCATACATCTCTGCAGATATGAAGCAGGATTTTCTTCTCACCGCGGGATTCTTCGAACTTTTTTGTAACTGGAGATAAATTCGTGCCATTCAACAAATTTTTGTCGTGTCTCATTGCCGTGTTCATAAGTATACGAACGCGTTAGGTTTTAAAGGTTTTGACATAGTATTCTATATTAACAAAGTTTCATGTATTTATAACAACTAAACAAAGCATTTAGCTAAGAAAATAATTTTCATCGTCGTTCTTTTAAGTTGTTAATTTTGTTTTTGTGCTTTAGTCTTAGCATACAATAAGCCTAAATAAGCCTAGTTGTTACTGCCTAATTTTTAATATTTTGTTTTTAATTATCATTGCGTTGTTTCTAATATTTTAATAAATTCTTATGTTGCGCTTTCTTTAACAAATTCTTAATATAAATAATAAACGCCGGAAAACTGTTTACGAATTAAAATATTGCCTTATTTTGTTTATGTAATAAGTAACATAAAATCATTGCTGTCAAATAAAACCCTAAACGTAAAATACTGCTTTATTAATATTTATATGGTAAATTCTTTATGTATTAAGAAACCATCATAATTATTTTAGTATTTTTTTCTACTTTTGCTGAACTTTGTGTTTTTATTCCAGGTATTTTTCACACGTAATCTTTTGACACTTCGGAACTTAAAATCGAGGACAAGGCAGTTTAAAGAATTCGGAAGAAAGAAAGAAATTCGGATGACTTATCCGACTTTGATGGAAATTTTCCATTGAGGACATTTTTTATAAAGTTACACAAAGTAAAGGAGTCTTTCGGCTTGTTTCACGATATTATTTAAAAAGTAAATTAAAGCATAAAACTTAAAGTAATAGACCACCAGCTTGTTCTATATGAAAGACTTATTTATATATATAGTGAAGCCATCAATTGTTCTCCTGGTTGTAATTAAGACTTTATTTAATAATTAAATTAAAACTACAATTAATCTATGGAGACCTTTGTCAAAGAATGTTAGTAAGAATTTAGTATTCTTATTTTGAAAATAAATATCATAGATAAAAATGACTTCTGTATTGCTGGTTAGAAACTAGCTAATAAAAAAAACAATTACAATACACAATGGCTAAGCATACTAATGAGATTCAAAGTTCAAGTTTATTATTTTTCTCAGATAATAGGTTGTAGAAAGAATTACATTTATAAAATGTATGTTTTAACTATGTAATTCGCTGCTCGGAGTTTGAGGTTGTGTAGTTTCTGATTTGCTTTAATGGAAAATAAATAAATAAACAGCATATTTATAAACAATATGTCATAGAAAGGGTTCAGAAAATTTGGTTAGGCAAGACATCATAATAATATAATTGTAACATTTATATAACAAAATAGAAATTAAGGCTGAAAGGAAGTAATTTTTTATTAAACTAACCCACTTTAATATCTAATTTCACGAAATACATAGATGTTTTTTACATTTTCGAAACTGTATCTGACATTGTATTGTCGAAGTACGTTAAACTTTTATTAAAATGACTGTATTCATTTAAATAAACACTTAATATATATTATATAAAAACTTTTATAATCTATTCTAGCTATTCAATAATAATCTTGATAAATTTAAAAAGATAAGTATACTCATAGTTGCTGTCACGTCAAGTGATGGTATTGTTGTCGCGTTTCGTTCGGTTTGTGCGACTTCCCGGTGGCCTAAACTTGTCATTAAAGGTATGAACAGAAGGCAACGCATCTGCTAGTCTTCTGGTCATACAGAGGACAATGAGCGTCGATAGGCACTTAGGTGCCTGCTGCCTGCTCGTTTGCCCCTTGTAAAATAAAAAAAAACAACCGTGTTCATAACGTAACCATGTTAGGGTTCTGCAGGGTCCATTTATTTCACTTTTAGTATACTCTATACTGAATTGGATTCCAAAGTCTATACTCCTCGTTTCAAACTCCTTGGTATTAGCATTTCTAAATACTCCTACAAAAGGAGAAGTTGGATAAATTAGATTTATTGGGAATGTGGAGCAGTATCTCCAAAAATCACAGCCGAACTATTAGTGCAGTGTAGATAAACAGTTCGACTGTAATCAAAATTCTTCTTACACTACTTCGCTGTCCCGAATACTAAATCTTACTAGGAATTTCTCGAAGTTGGTTTACAATGGTGGGTGTATCTTGAACCCTCACGCAGTTGCTTTCGAGATTCTTTTTATATAACAAGGGGCAAACGGGCAAGTGGTTCATTCTAGTCTAACGTTGCCCAAGGACAACTGCAACGCTAGAGGACTCACAAATGCGTTGCCGGCCTTTGAGAAACGAGCATGCTCTTTTCTTGAAGGTCTCTAAGTCATATCGGTTCGAAAATACCGAGGCTGTTAAAAATACCGAAGATTTCTGTTAAAATTACAAGTTTTGTTGTGAAGGAAGATAAATCCTTAATCCCGTCAATTTTCGACTAGCCTCTACCTGGAAATATTCTTAGCCCACTAATAGAAATGACCTTAAATCTACTTCTTGACCTTCTTTATACGTTTATATGTAAGTAGATGCAAAATATAAACATAAAACCTTCTTCAACTTAACTTATAAGCCGTACAAAGAATGTTTTGTTCACTTTAAGTAAACAAGTAAAAGTTTAAACGTCTGCCTTTGTGTCCCTGCGAAGATTGCGGGATAAATCTGAAAGAAATTTAACGTTATACGGGTTACTTTAATCTAAGTATTACGTAGGGAAACGTAAGCAAAACTTTTATCTGATACTGAAACCTCGGTGCGCGTCTCCGACTTGTGTTCTAAGAGCTCAACGTCACCGAGACACCATGGCGACGTCACCGGCTACGTAGCCACGGATGCCTACGGTTGCCGATGGGGTAGCCAGTAGAAGTCGTGAATTCCCTTCTTATGTGGTGACTCTGTCAAAACGTCGCCAAAAAAAGTGAGTTTCCAGTCTTAAATTTTAATATGACTTGCTTGGATACGTAGCCCTCGACGTCGCCATCACGTCTCGGCGAGGTGGCTTTTTAAGTCTCCTACCTCACCGAGACGTCATGGCGACGTTACCGGCTACGCAGCCGTATATTTTCGGTTGCCAAATGAGTAGCCAGTAGTAATAGTGGCTACCGTTCTAATTTGGTGACACCGCCAAAACGTTGTCAAGTGAGTTACTTGTCGTAAATTTTAATTTGACTTATACGAATTTATATTAATTTATCTTTTTATACGAATCCGCAGACGTCGCCATGGATATCTGCGGTTGCCAAATGAGAAGCCAGTAGTAACCGTGGCTACGTTTTTTATCGTATCCCTTATTTTCTTTTTCTCGTACCATATTTATTTTATTCATCTCTAATGGAGCTGTACAAAGTAATGTCAATATTTCATACCTGCAAGGCGTTCCATGAATGCAGCCTACCTTTGTTGATTATTTCCACCGCTTTTATTATTACTCTAAACAATGACACTTTAAGTCTATTTTGATGTAATGTAATGAACCTATTCGCAGTGATTTAATTTAGAAACCTTTTAAGTTAATTGTGTGGGTGCGTTTTAGTGTCGTGTCTGCTTTTTATATCTCGAATGTTGTGTCTGCGGCTTATGCCGCCATTAGTGTTTTGTAATGTGATCTTCATTGTGATTGTGTGTTGTAAATGTTTTTTTATATATTTATTGCTAATACCACGTAACATTTCATAGTCCACATATTGTATCTTCTCGAATATTTATGTAGGAGGATGTAATTTCGTAGAACGCCATCTTATTAGCAACCTTAGAGGCGTTTGAACAAATAAGACTGATCACCATCAGCATGGCGAAGACTAAACGAAGGATATCATTATAGGATAAGATCAGATCGGAACTGGTTGGTCAGGAAAGGCAACACGAACAGTCGAAGCGAGTTCGTGTGCACGTTAAAGGTATCCCTCAAATCTACACTTGGGCCACAAGTCCCAGGCACTGCCCTGATTCCCTTCCACTGCAATCCGATAGACTCGATAGCTGTACGGTTAATCCATGCATCGATAAGAAATCCGTCTCTTTTGTAAAAGCAGTGAAAATACACTTTAGGCTCAGCTCTTAGAACTTTTTTGTATTTTCGATTTTAGGATGTCTGTAATTTGACACGAAATACATTCATTTTTGTAGTTATTTTTATTTACATTTGTATATAATATTTATTATTATATACAAATTTTATTTATATATAATACTAGGGTTTGCATTTAACTATATAGATGACGAAAAACCTGAATACTGTAAAACATTGTAATGATTTTAAAAACCTATTTATGTAGTCCCAGATCATGAACGAAATCGCGGCAGACCAAGAATGTGATGGAGGAATGACTTGGATCGTTATAATAGAGATTGGCACCGCATAGCCATAGACAGAACCTTATGAAAAGAGGGTAGGGAGGCCCTTGCCCTGCAGTGTGAAAAATAGGTTCTGAATTCCTTTCGCGTGTTGTAATTACAGTGCCGGCACGATCGTCGCACATCGACTGAATAAATTAAATCGTTAAAGCCAAATTGAGCCGCTATTATGGAAATGACGACATAATTATGAACAAAACTCCGAACAATAAAATTACATTCAATCGTACCACTAGGACCGATAAACCGCTGGAATATTAAATAATACAAGCTAAAAACTTATTAGAAAAAAATATGTATAATTTCCCCATTGGTTTGATTCCCTTGGCGAATGTATAGGAAATGCGATACAAACGGCTTTATCTTTTGATTGCGTAAACTTACATGGTTGATTTTTTTCACAGCTCGAAAGGACCGTAGTACTCAGTATTTGGTATTAATTTCGACTTTGTATCTCTTCGCATTCCTGAGAAAGATAGTGTTGACAAATAGTATCCACGACAAATCGACGGGTGACCACTGGCCGAACACTTTTATAAGGAATTCTTCCAGTCAATATATATTATCATATTTTCTATACTAATATATAAAGCTGAAGTGTTTGTTTGTTTGCATGCACTAATCTCAGCAACTACTGGTCCGATTTGAAATATATAGGCTATATACCATCACGCTAAAATGGAATTATTTATTTTTTAACTAATTTTACGCGGACGAAGTTCCCAGCACTGCTAGAATATTATAAAATTATATTAATGCGTTATAAGAGTACCGTGTTATAGGTAATATTTTGTTAGGAACCAATTGATCGAAGCAATTTCTAGTTCTTGTTGAGTTTGAATGAAGTTTAGAGAACTTTGTTGATATTTCAATTAAACCTTCCATTCCATTAACAAACTTCCTCCGTATAAAACATTGCGAAACTCGTTTAAGTTCGTTTGATTACGAATAACTCTGTATATATACTTGAATAGAAACTCAAGTATTTTTGAGTAAGATAATTGATTTTGAACTTGTCAGATACTGTATAGCACGTATACAACGTTTGGAGCCCATCTGTGCAGAAATAACTAGTGTGGTGCGTTCGAGTTGCTACATGCTCTGTACTGCATATGGAGAATACGCGTAAAAATTTTTGTGAACCACTGCGTTCTCTCTGCGTTAGATAGTCTCTATAGATACTGTATAGCACGTATACAACGTTTGGAGCCCATCTGTGCAGAAATAACTAGTGTGGTGCGTTCGAGTTGCTAGCCAGACATAGCTCAAAGTGTTTGTACATTTTTGTCCTTGAAGTCCACAAAGTACTACAAAACTTTGTACAGTTACAGAACGTCATTGATCATTCCAATGCTCATTCAAATGAAACTATATCTGGCTCCGGAATTAGAAATCACCGACTAGTCGGAATTCACCCACAAACCTTTTTGCATGCGACATATATTATCCTGTTCACAGAAAAACAATATTTAACAATATTAACATACGTTTTTAAATTTACTCTTCTCAGACCAGGGCGCGAGGAATTCTCGTCAATTTAGCTCTAAATTGAATACATTATAACCAAAACACCACACATCATTAAAAAAAAATTGCCAAGCAAGACTTTCACTAGTGTTGTAGAAAAACTATGTAAATAAATGAACTTAGATTTTATTTCATTTGAAAATAAAAAAGGTTAATTCACTAAAATATCGTCGGCTAAAAATAGATAAGAACATAATCTCTCAATACTCTTTTCTTAAAATTTTTTTTAAACACGAGCACGGTTCATTATCTTATTGTAATGTTAACATTAATTAAAGGTAAGCCCTTTAGGTTTAATTGAATGAAGGAAAAGCTTGAAACAAAAATTGCTGGTAACTGTATCTATATCGGGAAATTCTTACAACAAAAATAAAACATGATGTCGACTCTTCTCAGAAACTCTCATAAACTTAGCTTTAAGTCTTATTTCCTAGCGCGTTCAAGCAAACAAACAAACGTTCCACCTTTTATAATATATTAGTTTGCCAAAATAATATCGATGTTTCACTACTAGGTTTCCCGCGACGGATTTATTAGCTACTTTATAAGATATACTTCTTTTTTTAATTGCGGAAACTAAGATGGCGGGCGTAGGTACTTTAGAGTCGTCTTCTACCTTACCTGGTCTGGTACCAGGGTCCGCTTAAATTGTAGGGGATGTGGGTGAATCTCTTCGGACTAAGCAGCTCGTATAATTATGATAGAACTTCACTTATGGTAAGTTCGTTTAATCAATAATTATTTGACACTATATATATTATATATTATTGTAGTCTAGTTAAGTTTATATATTTTTTTTAAGTTGTTACGAAAAAGTTAATTTTTACAAGTTAATTAAAAAACTTGTTTGTATGTCCAACTAAAACTTATTACTATTCTTATATATTTTTTTTTAAATTTATGACACACGGACGTCTGTTCCTAAGGTAGACAACTTAATGCCTGTGTTATAGGTAACAGACGCCTGTTATACACAAAATAATTTTGTTTTTAGAAATTTATAAATACATACATATGGATAATACACCCAGACTCGAGGTGGGAATCGAACCCACGTCCCCGTAGCAGAAAGCAGGGTCACTACCCACTGCGCCAACGGACCAGCCAATATTTATATATTAATAATATTTTGTATATATATATATATATATTCCAAGGGGTTCGTAGATGTATTCCAGATAAATGAAACTCGTGAGGGTTGCGCTGCTGTCCGTATGTAATTTAAATTAGTTATGTTCCTCGATGTAACTCAAAAATGGGTGGGCCTTTTTCAGCCCTATCTGTTTTGATTTATTCGCAATATTACTGGGACGGTCAAAGGAAAGGAAAACCCAAAAGAACACTTACAAAATACTAAAAAAAAGCTGAGTCGCAAGATGGCGAATAAGAAGACAATAGATTGCGTTCGAAGTGGACTTTTGATCATAAATTTGATAAGATAACGTCTGCCGGGTCCGCTAGTATGTATACATTTAAATCTAACCGTCAACACTGCCCACTAGTCTGTTATGCAGTTAGTCTCTAAACGAGCCACTACTAACATTGCCTCTGCACCACTTCAAAGCTCTCGCTTTCTACAAATATAAGATGCAAATGTGTAGAGTTTAATTTAAATTGTCGTGACTTTTCGACTCGACAGTCAGGCAATTTCTTTTAAAAGTTGCAAATTTTGTGGAGCTATTATAACGACAGAAACACAAAACTATAATTGCAGTGCCATAGTTTTTTCTCTTTTTTTGTATAGAAACTTTAAAAGACGCAGACAGTAAGTCGAGATGTTATGACATAAGAATATGTTCCTATAAGCCATGAAATTTGCACCGAAAAAATAGTTCCAGTACCAAAGATATTGAAGAGTTTCTGCCGTAACTACCGTGGTTGATAAAGTTATTATACATAGCAGTAAGGTTTTTATTTTCTAAACACGTGTTGATTATGATATGATTCTAAAAGTTATTATAAAGTAACTTTGCAGTGTTAGAGTAGGGAAACACAACTAATTGTTAATCGCCGGCAATCAATACGACTTAACCTCATAGTTCATTTAATGAATTGGGAATAAATAAACCAAATAGACATAGTATAGTCTACTCTGCTTTACCAATAACCATGATAAGTACAACAGATTAATAACTGGCAAGCCTCCAGCAAGCTATTACTGGCATCAAAATCCTCAGCCTCATTTTAAGCTATATTGGCTATATTTACTGGAGTCCCTCTGTTCAGATCCTTTTCTTTTTATTTCGGCTTTCTTAGGAAACGGCAGTATATCTTCTAGTGTTGATTATATATTCAATGTTTAAATTTATAATAATTATTTGGTTTGACTGGTAAAGTAATAACCTATAATATTTAATAAACAAAGCGGCAGCTTGAAGAAGAAAACTTTGCAATTTTGTCGTCGGTGACACGTTTTATCATTTGCATTAAATAAATAATAGTGTGGCAAATGTTTTAATATTACCATTCAAAAAATCATAGCCACGCAATTTTCAAGGAATTTCCTACCTCTTCCTTGAAACTATAATTGACATCTTGGGTGTTATCGAAACGATACGACCTGGGGATCTTTAAAAAATTATGATTATTATTAAATAATCCAATAGAACTCAATCATTACATTAAATACGACACTTCGTATTGTTTTTATTAAGTAACAAAACAAATAAAGAATACAATAAAGTAGGTACTACAAAATACGGTCCGAATATCTTGTAATTAAAAACTGTTACGAAAATTATTACAGTATTACGAAATTTACCCTGTTACATCTTGTGCCAGTCAGCACACCTTTTTTTTATACAATTTATACAGAATTTATATATTTTTTTTTTATCGCTTATTTATTAAGTGTTAAAACGCTGTTAGATTTCTTTACCACTAATTAGTTACTGTAATATATCTCAATTACATTAATCGGGTCTTTTAAGTGCCTTCCACACGCTCGGAGGAGGTTGCATATCAAATATAAACCAGTGCTAGAACGGGTCACCCATCTATCACCCGGTCGCAGCAAGAGTTACTTAACCTAGCGATCGACTCAAATGCCGATCACTGATTAGACCACGACCTCCCCCCTAGGTAGTAGTATAATATATTGAGTACAAATACAGAGTGTAGTATAATTAGACTCGTATTTCAATTTACAATGGCAATTTACAACATTATTAACCTCCGTGGTGTAATTATACCGTATTACCCATAATATGAACTTCGCGGATATAATATCTCAGTTCACAATTAATCATATAAAAGACGACTATAAAAAATTCAATAAAGAATTATAACACATTTGGTGCACAAGCAATTAGCCGAATCACAAACGGAATTTTTTTTACGCGTTGTGAAAATTTGTTAAAATTTTTTTATTAATTGAAACGTAACTGGCGTTTAACCCAATTGCATATCAGCAAATAGAGGCCATAAATACATTTAAACATCTTCTATAATTGATTTCCTTCGATGCGACCGGGGCTAATACGTAAATTTAATTTCCTGTGGGACGTCCCTTGCCCTCATTTAATGCAATATCAATTTGAATAAAAAGCTCTACTACGTGCTTGTTTTTATGGTATATAAGCCAAATTGCTTATTTTTCAGAAAGTTTGCTTTGATAATATTTTCTAAGCATGCTTTTTGAATTCAAAGTAAGACTTTACGCCCTGTATGTATCCTCTTTACAAAAGAAGAAGAATATAGTCCTAATATTGGACAGACGGACTGAGCGAAACTAATAGGGTTCCTTGTAGGACTACGGAACCCCAAAAGAAAAATTGCCGAAATTATTACTATTCAACGCTAATGAAATTTTAAGAAGCATCAAGTGGTAAAAAAATAGTCAAATAAGAGAATGATTAAGTTTAAAGCAACTCTCAGGAGTTTTGATGGACTCTAGTTTCTATCTTATACTAAATTTACTGGAATATCGGCGGGAATACAGTAAAAGAAATTGATTTGCCACCCTCAGATCGAATTTCGTTTGCACATCAATTAGTTAAAAAGCTTATATTTGCCTGTTATGCATTACGTTTTCTTTGGACCGGTAGGTGACGCAGCTATCGATATATAACCTAAATTAGCTGAAAAAGCCTGAAAAAGAATCTTTTTTTATATATATAAAAAGGGGCAAACGAGCAGGCGGTTCACCTAAGTGACTACCGACGCCCATGGACAACTGCATATTGCTAAAGCAATCTCTTAACAGACAACCTTTGGCGAAAGGAATTTTTGTAGTATACTAAATGGATAGTGCAAGAAAAAAAATTTATTTGTAGCTTACGGTAGTTAGTGATCTTGACCATTGCTTAAAAAAAAAATAATAAGTATTTACATTTTTAAAATTATACAGTCTAATCAAGTCGAATATATAGAAAAATTACCAAAATTTTTTTAAGATCGCTACGCCTCTGCAAAAATATAAATAATATCTTCGATAAAGTGAATTCTAGTATTTTGTGAACTTATCTGTGCTTTAAAGTTTTCCAATAGTATTTATAAGTATAAAGTATAACCGGTGACTCTAGGAAAGTCGAGTAAAAATGATTATGAATCTTAAATCGATTATTGGAAATTCTGAAATGTGTATATAATTCTTAATAAAGGTTTATTCAGAGCTTTAAAGACACTTTTGAAATAAGTTATTTCTACAAAATTTACTAATTGAAATTTGAACTTAGACTGTCGTGAGTGGAATCTATTCTAATATATAAAGCTGAAGAGTTTGTTTAATTGACCGCGCTAATCTCAGGAACTACCGGTCCGTTTTGAAAAATTCTTTCAGTGTTAGATAGCCCATTTATCAAGGAAGGCTATATATTGTCACGCTAAAATTGAATATATTTTTACCCTAATTTTAGTCGCGGGGAGCAACTAGTTCATTAATAAGTCCTGTGTTATTTGTTATCTGTCAAGATTTTATTAATGATATCACTATTACTATAAAAAAAGCTAAACTCGTTTTTTACAGGTAATTTAAATATTTATAAAATAATTAAATGTAATATTAATTCAGTTAATACAATAGGATACAAACAGAATTGTATGTAATATGGCGCGAAGAAAAGTATGACTCTCTTCAATGTTAAAAATTGCTTTCATGTGTAAAACATTAAGAAGAAAATTGTACATTTTTGTCCTTGAAGTCCCCAAAAAATTTGTGCAACTACACTCCACACTACATGATCATTCAAATAAAGCTATGTCTGGCTCCGGCATAATGAATAAAAGCATAGACAGTTGTTTCAAAGATATTTTGATCTATTGTTTAATGAAGTTCAGTTGTTATTCAAATAATTTTTACACTCTCACTCTTTATCTTTGTTAGTTTTCAATTATGATATAAGGAAATTATATATCCTCCCTATATTAAATTTCTTATATCGCTTAAGATATTAATTTTACTGATATTCTGTAAAGGCCAATTTTGATCTGCATAAAATGTACGTATCTAGCATATTTAAATGGATAAGGATTAAAACGGCATTCTTTAAAATAGCTTCGTAAATAGTTCATTATTTTATTGTAATATGTAAAAGATTAAAATTGGTTCTTGTGTTTTATACTTTGAAGATAGACATATGACATCAAGGATACGAGAAAATATACAGAATTTAACTCAACTCTTCGAAAATGCAGAGTGAACTCAAATTTCACTACAAGAGTCTAATCAGGAACTCTAAACATTCTTGCTTATCATTATTTTACGCTATAGAATTCTCCTTTACATCGAATACTATTAAATTAATTCCTGCAGTAACTCATATGGCTTAAGCGTTAATCCAATTAAATCATAAGCTATTAGGATAACAGCTTATGATTTAATTGGCCAACCCTACGTCAAAAGCGGCATTTGCAGTGTACGATTTAGTTAGTTGTTATTCTTAGCTCATAGAAGATATATGTAAATTTAGGTTACGATGGGGCTGGCATGTTCGTAAAAGAACAAAAGTCCCTAAAATGGTAGAAAAAAAAAAAAAAAAAAAAAAAAGATTGTATCATTGGTTATATATTTAAACCTGATAATTATTTTGTCCTTACAATAAATCTTTATTACTAATTTCTTGATGTAGCGTACCTTACAACTATATTGATGTAGCGTACCTTACAACTATATTGATGTAGCGTACCTTACAACTATATTGATGTAGCGTACCTTACAACTATATTGATGTAGCGTACCTTACAACTATCGATGATTTGGTTGTCCATGATGTACTCATAGTGGTGCTGGAGTAGCGGCCAGAGGTCGTCTCCCACGCTGCCTCCGCTCGCCGCACTGCCCCAGCTTCGTCTCCACGCCTCTCGACATGGCTCCTTTCTGAAATGTTACAGTTTTTAACAGTTAAACACATGACGAAATTAAACTAAATTAAATTTATTAAAGTAAAACTCCTTTCAAAAGCATTTTCGTTTAGATATTAGCGATAGCAAGACGAATAGTATTCTTTAGATCGTCTAAAGTTTTTGGACCACTAAAAATATCCCCAAAGACAATTACTTGCTAATTAAAGTGGAGCAAAACTCTTGTTTTCGACTCTCTCAATGTATTTGAATAATGAGTAGAACGGCAGCCACCTTCAAAACGAAACTTTCAAAAAATAATGAAAAAAATCTTTAAATTTGCCGCTATTTATTAAAAAAAAAATGATATCTATAATTTTGTTTGTTTTATCCTTGTTTAAAATAATGGCTGGTATCCACGTTACGGTGACCGGAGAGGCCAAACTGTACAGGCAGACATACCTGTGCAGATAAACCGGAGCGTGTTTTTGAACCTGGCAAGACAATCAGCGCAAAATCGAATAATAATTTTCAATACATTTTCTATGATGAGGAGGTCGTGGCCTAACCAGTGGTGGGCATTTGATGCGGTCGCTAAGTTAAGTAGCTCTTGCTGCGACCGGTTGATAAATGGGCGACCAATTCTAGCACTGGTTGATATTTGATATCCGACCTCCTTCGTGTTTCGGAACGCACGTCAAACTGTGGGACATGATTAATGTCACTTTGTGATATTAGTCGTGAGGTTGCAGAGATCGTGGGGGTTCCGAGAATGACGTCAGATGGCAATCGGTCATCTTAACTCACCCCACAGCCATATCCTCTGCAATCTAAGCGGACCCTGGTACTAGACCGGGATAACGCCTAGGAAGAAGAAGAATACATTTTCTATGATATGCTGGAACGTGCTCATACATGTTTCCCGACGTGTTTCGTACTGCGCAGGCACACCTGCACCAAAATCCGCCCGGTGGACCGTAATGTGAATGCCACTCATAAGAAAATTCCCGTGCCGCGCCTTGTATTTTTATAGCAAAAGTCAGTAAAGAGTTTTCCGTAAAAATAAAGTAAAAAAAAAAACAAATACCTCTTTTTGGTGAGACTGTGGTACGGCCTCTCCAACTGATCCAGGGTACCGTTGGGGGGAGCCGGCGCAGACCTCAGGGACGAAAGGGAGAAGCTGCTCTTCAGGAGCCTAGCTGAATTCTCGCAACCTGAAACACGAAGTTTTTTTTTTTTAAATATTATAAAAAGGTTTAATCTAATATACAAAATTCCCGTGACACTGTGTTTGTTGCCAACTCTTTCGTACAGGCTTCATCGAATCTTAAGAAGAATATTATGCATATTTTGTAGGTCTGACAATCGGTCATAAATTATTTTTTAAACCCCTAAGTGATAGGGGTGGCCCACGTGGACGGAGTCGCGGGGTATAGCTAGTATTCTATATATTAACACGGAAAGCGAAAACTTTCTGTAACGTTTTACGAAACTTGCGCGGACGGAGAAGTATGAAATTTGGCACAACTATAGTTTATTAGAGGATGGTGTGCGAATGCTAATACTTTTATAAAATATGTATTATTCATATATCAAATTATGAAAACAAAACTTCATGCACACCAATGCCAAACGATTTACACACACACGTATACATTTTACTATAAGATTGTGTCAAAGCGTGATCATGACGACCCTATATATATTAATTGTCGACCCTATAAATATTACAATTTTGTTAAACAAAGAATATTATATTTGTTTTAAATAAGCATATAGTAGGCAAGTGTATAGATTTTTGGCCGCATTACGAGCAGCGGGCGATCTCTGGTTTATTGTAAGTGAATCAGAGATGATAAGGTTCTTTTTCGCACCCACTCCTAGCACAAGCATTTTGCTTATATGGAGGGGGAAAGAGTTTTTTTAAGGAATACGTAAAGTTTTAGTATATACTTATTGATAGTTTTAAAGCATTAAAATTAGATTAATAAAGCGGTATGAAATAATTTTACTTACTAGTAGACATCTTGTTTTGCCTCCACGGGAACTGGTCTAATAAAATCAATTTAGTATTAAATCAACATTAGTGTCTCCCGTCATACGAACTTTTGTACTGATTCTTCTCTTTGTACTAAGTCTTCTGTTTTTTTGTTTCTCTTATTAAAGTCTAAGGATTGCTTCGATTTAAAAGAACTATGGCGACTAGATTCGTTGTGTTAAAGTTAAATGTACAATAAATAACGCTCTTGATCATGTAATCTTGGTGTAAGACTCATGAATTTGAAGATATCCCCTCTCTTTCTTTCTCTCTCTCTCTCGGTTTTGGTGCATCTGTCGGTGGTTACATTTTGTGTGTTTCTCTCATTTCCTCTCTGCCTCTCCGCGCTCGTTGTCTTTTACTGGCCGGGTTCCTGAAAATAACAGAAAATATACTGTCAATATTGAAATACTGTTAAACCGAAACATTCATCATATTCTATTTTTTTTTTGTGACCCACTGTTGGGCAAAGGCCTTCCTATTCTCGATCCAGTTTTCCCTTTCCTGCGCCAATCTCCTCCACTAGTTCTCTTCTATTCTAAGAAACAAAAATTTATTCTTGCATAAATGTCTGTTCGTCTATCTGTCTGTTTGTACGTTAAGGCCCTTTTTCTGAGGAACGCGTTGTAATATAAAGTTAAAATTTGTAGTAAATATTGAGATCTACGGTTTCTTAAGGTTGTGAAAAAATCTATCCTCTAAGTATTGGCAATGAAAAGATATGGCTCTTAATGTCATATTTCCCATACATAAGCAAAGACACTTGATAAAGAATACCGTATTAAAACTTTTTTCACGACTCAGTACTGTGAAATTCCAGTTAATTAAGACTTATTTTTGAATTTTTCTGTGCCCAATTAGACTTTTATGAGGTCGTTTTTGATAAAAAAATACGGACTGAGGCCTGAGGGCATAATTACAAACACTCGTCTGGAGTAACTCATAAATTCAATTACTAGCTTGATCAACTAGGGAATATTTGTTTTGCGTATTCGCCAAAAGTTAGAAGACAAAAAAAAATTAAATCTATACTAATATATAAAGCTCTAAAAATTAAGATAAATATTAAGAACATAAATAAGTACTATAAAAATTGTATAAATAAGATAGTTATATGTTAAATTTCTTGTTATTAGTAAGAAATAAAAAGCTTTTTTATTTTTTATTTCATTTATTAGTAATATATAAAGCTGTATACTAATATATAAATAGTGTTGGCAACACTGGGTGCTTCATGATTGGTCGGCGCGTTTTCTCACTATATAGTCAAGCGGTTTAGTAAATAGCGACTACAATGTTAATGTACTAAGTTACAGCATTAAAAATAATTAACTAATACTAGCAACTAATTGGTACAAAATTTATCCAAGCAAGGAAACCATGAGCCATGTAAATAACTTACTAATACTGATATGATTATGCATAGTACTATTTTTATAAAATGTAGTATATACAAAATAATAGGAAGATAGATCAAGGGGGACGCCTTTAATAAAAAATAATAATCTCGAAATAATATACGCATTTGTAAAGTTTATTTGTAATAAATTTAAGAAAGACAATAAAAAGAAAAGTGTTTGAGTTAGTTTCGTTATGTAACGGATAAAAAAGATATACGAGTAATATAAAAAATAGAGACGAATTTCTTAGCATTCCATGGATTCACCGTGCGGGTGCCGGGTCCATCGCGTAACAGAGGAAGGAACCATAGCAGTGCCCGGGACTAAAAAAAAAAAAATTGCCTACAAGTAAATGAAATAATGAAAATTTTTCACGATAGCTAAGTTTCAATATAAAATATTATTAGAAACAATGTTTATAAAGTATTTTATTTAAATTGGAACTTGTCTCGCGTCTTACGGTGCGATTTAGATAGTATAATTGAAACCGAGACCGGATTTGAGCGGTGTAAGCGGAAAAGACGGCTTCTTAGTGCCGTCTGCCATTAATTACTGAGGTGCAAACTTTTGTAGTTTTTATAATGCTATTATTTATTGTTAATAGTGTATTTTATGTTGATAAATAAATAAATAAAAAGAAAAAGTGTCAACAATCAGTGTAACAATTTTTATATTAGTGACCGGTACATTTTATTAAACTTAATAAAATAATATGATAACTAATAAAATCATTAAATATTAAGACAAAAATTATACAAATTATTTAAATGATAAACATCTAGGATAAATAGTTTTCATATCACCGGTGCCTGCAAATCCATAGTACAAACAGACTATAAACACAGACATGATCAGGTAGCCAAAATATTACATCAGAAATTAGCCCTGAAATATAACCTAATCTCTTCATACACTCCATATTATAAATACAATCCAGAAATTATATTAGAGAATGCAACACACAAACTTTATTATGACCGAGCTATTTTAACAGACCGCACAATTCACTATAACAGGCCGGATATAATAATTCTTCGAACGCAGGTCTACCGGTAACGAATCTAAGAGAAGGCTATTTGCTCTCTCGATTTGTTCGATTGTGAAAGCAGATGAACATATCTGCACTAACGTAACTTCATCTGCGATTGAAAGTTTATTCTGCAGATAAGCTAAAAGTTCGTTAATCACGCACTTACAATTATCACATTTCGACGCGCTCATTTTCACAACACATCCGACGCGACTCGATGCGCGTACGCGACTGACCTACGTAAAGTGTCCTAAGTCAAATTCTTGTCATTTTCACTTTTTTAAGTTTTCTAAATAAACTTGATGAATTTTATTAACTGTATTAATTTCAAAGTAAAATTACTTTAAAAAAAACTTTATTTCGAACTAAAGTTCAAAGTAAAAATCGTTACGTTTACTTTAGAAAACGTAAAAAAGTGAAAATGACAAGAATTTGGCTTAGGATACTTTACGTAGGAGCCATCGATGTATCTATAATAATGCACAGTGTCAGGGTTACCAACTCAGGAGTTTTCCTACTTAATTTAGGGGGAATTGAAGTGGAATGAGATTTTGTGGTTTATTTAGAATGTGTCTCGATAACGTTTTCCGGTCCTCTCCGTTGTCCAAGCTATAATAGACTTTTTCATTCATTAAAAAACGTCACAAAGGATACAAGTTCCAGATGACATCCTTCATGATGTTGCCGAAATTTGTTGGTCCGTTTGCTTGCACCTCATCCCTTTATATATCAAGATAATGATTGATCACTGAAAATAAATAGTTCTATTAGTCGATTACTTTACACTGCTGCTCCTAGATATCCTAGGGGAAACGGGAAAATTAAGCATACCTAAAAAGTAGGTCTGAAATTCTACAAAATCTGTACGGTTGGATTCTATAAAATGATCAAAAGTAACACGATCTTCATTTGATCTTTTTTTTGTAAATATATTGTAGTCTTTGATATTGTTTATAATCTGATTAATACTAAACATAATTTTTTAGTATTTTTTACATGGAGATTAGAATATAAGGAGGACCATCTTCTATGGGGGGCTAGTTGAAAAAGAGGCCATTTGTAAACATCAAATTATCTAAGATTCACCGAAATGGCGCTGGTGTAGAATGAATTGGCTAATAGCCTTTCAGAAAGGCGTGGTACGGTATGAATGCAGCAATGAGTTAACAAATAATAACTTTTTAAAATTCTTCCTTATTCTAATGTGGCGCCCCCTTATTTGCGGATTTCGACGGTCCCTTTAATACATTGAAATTGAAATGGTCCTCCTATATTGTAATCTCCATAATTTTTTAAAGAAAATTATGTATGACAATTAAAATACATATGTCACTCTATACAAAAATTTAGTAAAAATTGTTATTTTCATAATGTATGGCTAATGCATTCCACTGAATAATATGAACTGTTCACGGCAAAATGAACCGTACCCAGCGTAACTATCGCCGGGTCTCTCCCAAAAGAGATTCTCCTGCAAATATAAAACTGAACAAAGTTGAGGGAGCGAGCAATCATGAAGTACAGGAGATATTATCTCCAAGACCTAAAAGAAATCCTTTCAAAAATGATAAAGCCGTATCCAATAGATTTTATTCAGCCAATATTAAAGCTGTAACAAATAGATGTACACCCAAATCAACGCAGGCAAATGTTGAAAGCACTGCAACTACTTATGTGGATGATCACGTATGTTTCTCCTTTTATTTTGCTATTACAGCGTGTCATTAAAATTAATATCTTAGAAGATATGAGAGATTTAAAATTCAAGGGCAGAGCGGCCGGCCGCCTCTATCGGGTGCATTCCTGGATTGGTATCTCCTGGGAATACGGGACTCGAGGCGAACCTTCCCTTCCTTGCCCGGGCCTGTGTCTCACGGGCAGCTGTAACTGCCCGATGTTCTATCTTGTCCCCGAGCCTCAACCTTACAGGAGGCTCGCAGACGTGGCAGGGTTGTGTAAAGAGTAACCCTGCCACTGTGGTATAAATCCAGTAGGGGTTAATCCTTGAGTCATGTTCAGATAGACCGGCCGCCGCGGCGGATCTCAAGTATCAAGATAATTCCCGTGGAATTAGGTAACATCTTGCCTAGGTCCCCGCGTCTCTAACTTTCCCCCACTACAAAATCTGGCCAAATAAGCCGCTGCCGGCTATAATTGCTGTTCGAAATATTTAAATACATTTAAAAGATTCATTTACATCGTGAAAATTTACAAGATTTGTCGTTTCAGCTCCAAAGCCTTATCAAACAGCAATATGCATACGATCCTGTTTTTCCGGATACCATAAAAAAATTAAATCAAACATTAAAAGAACCAAGGAACACGTATTGTAAGACTACGGATAAGGTCGAAAAATCCTCTCAGTATATTAGCCTGGGATCACGAGAAAAGTTGCCATCCTATGTACAAACTTCTGACGGTTTTCAATGGCAAAATGTTGATGATATGGGCGATTTAGAAAAAATATTGAATGCTGAGAAACAAGGTATTACTAATTCACCGCAAAATTGCTGTTATTCATCAATCATCAAGACTAGAATAAGATAAAAATTAGTTAAATAGTAGATTATTGCATCGAGCGGTAAGTGGGTCATTAATGCTCGAGTATCGTGTTGGTGCCCGACCGCATGCTAGGGAATTTCTTTCAACTACATCGTTGTCTGTTTCCATTTTTTAAATCTTGCTAAATTTCTAAAAATTCTACAATGGTATAGAATGCGCGCTATTTGATTTTTTTTTCCAATTTATTGGGTCGATTTTTATTTTCAACCAGTACCTTTTTTTCTTTTTGATCAAATGCATATATTTTATAAGAAACTTAATAGGATACGTTTTAACGTTGTGGTAAATTTAAATGAAAATAAAAAATAGTGCGGTAATAAAAACCGGGCAGTAATGAAATTTCGTACAACAATGCTGCACTGTTTTGGTTTTAATCAGAAAAGGCGTACTTATTGATCGGTTATGTATAATGATAACATTCCTGCGTAGTTGGAAACCATTTTAGATTACGATCAAGACATATTATTAAGAAACATCAGTCATAATAATGGGTAGGTACTAATATTTCATATGATTTTCAATCATCTGTTGGACCGCGAGGACATGGCGATAGTCTATGTCGCAAAGGTTTGCCGCGGCTTGTGTTTTTAAAAATATGCTTATTTTATTAACGGTCCTAAATTTCATCGAGTTACTATATTTATAATATATGTAACCTCTGATAATTAAATTTGTGTTTTAATAAAGTTTGATATATCTGTTTTTGCATTTGCGTGACTATTCCATTGTACATAATTATCAAAATGTGTTATAATAAATGCATTTAACTTAAATTCAACGAGGTTTCAAGTATAATATGTGCATTAATTCACGCCGCCATATTAAAAACATTAGTGTGAAATTTCCCAAGGCGCCGTAGAATTTGATTTTAGCTGCACCTTCGCTCATCGTATCTTACGCATACGCCAACTTCAAATGAAATTGCTTTAAATAATTTATGACGTTCATAATAAAATAATGTATAAATTGACCATAAATTACATGTAATGCTAAAATGAGGACAGAATGCAACCTAGATGTTCAGCTAATGGCCGACCAATGGAGCAATCGTTTCCAATACCGCACGTGGTTTGAACGAAGAATATTAGTGTTTTTTATAAAAATGCTTCTTTAACTGACATTTAAGTGAGAGATACTTCATATTAATTGTAAAATCAATGTATTATACATATAATATTTATGTCGTTGGTGAGACGGTAATGCGACCACAGGGCGCCGCTTAATGAGACGCTAATGCGCCGGTAGTACGACGCTTGTTGAGACACTAATGCGCCGGTAGTGCGACGCTATGGCGCCGCTTGGTGAGACTCTAATGCGCCGGTAGTGCGACCCTATGGCGACGCTTGGTGAGACGGTAATGCGACCACAGGGCGCCGCTTAATGAGACGCTAATGCGCCGGTAGTACGACGCTTGTTGAGACGTGTTTTTGCACTTTTAACCTCGTTAAAATTATTGTTATTACGACTTTCTGCAAGATACCTTCCTTTTTCAATCGTTGATCATTGAACGACCTTACGCACTGCTACGTAGTTAATTCTACGTTATTTTAATTATTAAGTTATTGTTACCACAGTTGAGGTGTTTTTGCACTTTTAACCTCGTTAAAATTATTGTTATTACGACTTTCTGCAAGATACCTTCCTTTTTCAATCGTTAAGTTCGTTTAATCAATAATTATTCAATATCAATATCGTTAGATCCGATCTTAATAGTCCAAATAATATTAATGATATTTAACTGGAAAATACTGTTTAAAATTAGGCCGTAATCTTTAAGTAACTTCTCTAATAGAAATTTTGGGGAAGAAATATTTTTAAAACCGTTTATTTTACTTGCAACGTATGTTTGATCGGATGGAATCTTACAACTCCATTTTGGAACAGATCTCTTCGTTCCCGTTTTGTTTCCGTTTCATTTCCTTTTCGCTTTCCCATTCCTTTTTTTATTATACAAACCTTGTCCTAACACTAACGAACAAAACAAAAAAGAAATTATCAAATTTGGCGAAGTCGTTCGGAAGTTATGCACGTGCATACATTTCAGCGACCCATTTTTTTTTATATAACAAGGGGCAAACGAGCAGGCGGTTCACCTAAGTGACTACCGACGCCCATGGACAACTGCATAAATGTTACCAATCATTAATGTTATAGTTATAGACTAAAGCTTGCTGTTTAAAGTAGGTATTAGTATTCTGTTTTGAAAAATTAGAAGCATTTTTGTTTTATATTTTTATCTATAATGTAAGATCTGAGTAAAGTCGTTTAGGAAATGTAGGATTTTGATGCTGCTAATGTGATTTTCAATATTTTTGATTGGACTTGCATTGTCATAAAATCTTGAAATTCACCTACACTTTTGTGGTGCTTCTTTGAAAAGAAAGTGAATTATTCAGCTAATTTATTGTTTATATTAGTAGAATTCATTGTTGCTATTGCAGTGTTAGTAGTAATTGTAAAATAGAATATGTTTTTTACATTTTCTTTTGATACATCAAAAGATGTATTTAAATAATATGTCATTTATGTATTTACTTGAAAATTTCTTCAGGATTCAAGTGAGCAGAGTGTTGTTGGTACTCATAATAGATCCCTGACTCGTAAACTGACCTAACTCAAAAAAGCTGACTTTTGGGAAATCGCAAAAAACGTTTTGTCATTTACGACATATTCCGTCTATAATTCTATAAAAACGGCACAATAGTAACAAATTACGAATTTTAATTATAGTTAATGAAGAGATTAATGATATTTAAATGTTATTTTAATGACGTTTCATTATTTGTTTGTCTCTTTAACGAAATAACTTTTTTGTTAAAAAGTCAAAAATATGTTTTATTGTTGCGAGAGTAATCTATATAAAATGACCAGCCTTTAACATTTTGCTTATGGTTTAAAATGCCTTTTAAAATATTAAAGGTCCAAAATTTTCCAGCAACGAAGTGCGGCCAATACTGTTATAAATTTGATGGTGTTTATGATCGTCTAACGCCGCAAACTGTCACTTTAGTTGACTTATGTTCGGTGTATTGGCGCTAAGTAGTGTCGTTTACGGAAAAGCGCACATAGTTCATTATGTAGGCGTTACTGGCTTAAATATTAAACATAGACATATGCTGTCGCTGGCTTTTTTGTAGAACTATTTAAGATAAACATTTCCTTCATACACTATAAACGAGTAACTCGAACGGTTTTTGCAGCGCACGCTAGAATAGCTCGCAGATTTTCTCCGTCTTTCTTGTCGTTTATCGTTCAATTTTGGACAATTCACATTATAGTCTATGTGTTATTCTGATGTATAAACTATATTATTGTAAAGTTTTATCAAAATCCATTGAGTAGTTATTCCGCGAAAGAGCGTCAAACATACATCCATACATCCATGTATACAAACTTTCGAGTTTATAACATTAGTAGAATGTTTTTCCAAACGAATAACATGAAGAACGTAGAAAACAACCCTCCTTCTTCACGGATCTTTCATCAGGCTTATCGTTAAGTTTAATCTATTGAAAGAGTCGAAACAAGCGTTTATGAAACCCATTATATCAATACGAATTGGTCGCACGTTTGCACAGACTCTGTAGTGGTGTAAGTTAGACCATATCTATTCCCTGTGATAATTAATCGATTGGAAAGCGGGCATACATTTGGATCGCTGTTTTGCAATACTATCTTAGCATATAAAATTCAGTATCACTATACTACTGTTCCAAATACGAGGCCGCGACAGCATATGTCTATCTTTTAAGGTTGACTAACTGTGACCTTTTTATTCTAACCAATTTTTTTCTATAATAATGTATTATGAGTGAAGTTGTTTTTATACTGGAGCGGCTCAACAACCCAAAATGAGGTTTGGCCTCCGATAGGATTTCGCGCCACTTGTCTCGGTTCTGCGCTGTCTCTTGCCAGTTTGCAGCTCGAAGATCCAGTGCAAGTCCGATTCAACGACGTCACACCAGCATACCTTTATCGCCCAACTGGTCGTTGACCAAACGGTTGTCCAAGATATGCCATATTGACGCCGCGATCGTCTCACATTCTTTCAAAATGGCCGAGCCATCGCGAACGTTGTAATTTTGTCTGCAATAATATGGGGCTCGTCAAAACGATCTTAAATTTCCGATTTCTCTCGGACTCGGAGACTACCATACCACACCACTACCAATAAACATGATATTAATCCTTATTCAACTTCTTTTAAACTATCAAGTGATAAGATGGGTCCACGTGGACGAAGTCGAGAGATACAGCTAATATAACATAATACTACATTAATATTAACCTTGCGTTTAAGCGTTAATTTATACAGGTGAACCAATTTAAAGTATACAAATTGACTTATAAAATAAATCTAGAACAATAAATAGTAAATTATTTTAAACATAAACGACATCAACACTAGAATGTATTGACCTGTTTGGACATGTTAACCAAATTAGAAATGTCCAAAACTGGTTGTATCGCTGCTAACAGAACTGATGCCAATCTTAGTAACGCTAATATTTTTTTTATAACAACTATATAAAATAATCACTAATGCACATAACATAATTTATGAGGACTTAAATAACATAACATTTAAAACTAAATAATATCTAAAACTAACTATACAACGGAACGTTTATGTTTGTATAATAAGTACTGTACTTCTTATGCCGGAGCCACATATAGTTCAAAGTGTTTGTACATTTTTGTCCTTGAAGTCTACAAAGTTCTACAAAACTTTGTGAAGTTACTCAAAGTCATTCATTCAAATGAAGCTACGTCTGGCTCCGGCATTATAAAGAAGACAGGCTTTTAAAACCTTCTCGAGCAACGCCATAACTGGTACGCCATTTAAGATAAAATAAATATAGAGAATACAAAATAAAACAACGTATCCGAATATATATTTTTTAATTACCATAAATAGTTTTTGTTTTATTATTATGGAGTTATTTCACATCCACGGCACGCTTCTAGCGGCGAATGGCGCGTCTTTATCATAATTTATTTAAACGAATCAAGATAATAATAGTTGTATCTTTTATTAGTGACGATGTTCATACCAAATTAAATCAAACGTTGGCATTTAGCTCGTGCTACATAATTAACAAAACTCGTTTCACATAAGAAATACTTTATAAAATGCAGCTATAAATCGTCCATCCTTGTACCGTGTTATAATTAATTGTATTAGGTATCGAGAAGTCTGGGCTATTTAACATTACTTTTGAATTCGGCTTGGACTGTACCGTTAGGCTAAATATTTGCATTGTTTTTTTATTCATGAAAAGGCTCTAACGAGTCTGGTTCACTGGATTATAAATTACCATGAGCGTCAAAACATGGAAATTTGTAGTCAAGTGTTGGTCTTTAATCAATAAAAAAAGAATGGCGAATAGCGTGTCGAGTCACGCTTATATAGAAGAGTTCCGTATCTGATTCGCTATAAACGTATTTGTTAAATAACTCTAAAAGTTGTTGTCCGATTTCGTTCAGACTAATTTTCCTAATGAATGTTTAGCATTTCTACTAACATGGAAAAATTCAAATCTCTACGTCTAATAGTTTGGAAATGCTAGGGGGGACCAACTTACGGGCAGATAGGCGGACGGATGGACGGACAGAGCATAATTATATGGGATCCTTGTAGTACTACGGAACCCTAAAAATGGAAGACTGTACTGCCAGGAGGCTAGCCGATGCGTTACCGGCTTTGCAAAAACTTGTCTTAAAGGACTCAAAGTAGTATCAGCTAGTTCTTCATATTCCTGGATTATGGATTACTAAGTTGGCGCATCTCTGTCTCAATGATGTAAAAAAAACTTCGCATAAATCGTATGTCGCAAGAAAAAATCTGATTTTTTTTGTCAGATTTGTTGAATGCCCTACTAGCCGCTACTCACGTTTCGATAAATCGTTGCGAATAAACTGTACAGTTTTATCGATACGTGTGTATATCAAATCGTTGTCGATTAAACTGCACATTTTTTTCGCAACGATTTAACTGTACAGTTTTTTCGCACCGATTTAACTGCACATTTTTTTCGCAACGATTTAACTGTACAGTTTTTTCGCACCAATTTAACTGCACAGTTTTTTCGCACCGATTTAACTGCACGAAAACAAATATTACCCTGACCCGTGACGAATCGGGAGCGCAGAGGCTTTGATAAATGTAATTTCCGTGTTTGTTTGAGCGTTAGGAAGCGTAATCAATACAACAGATCCCGTGGCATTGTAATCCTCAGCAAGTAACGTTATGAGCGTTGCGCAAAGAGCATGAATTTAACATCAACTATTTGTATAGATTATTAAGCTGGTGTTTTGATTTAGATATCTGGTGTGTTGATTTCATCATCGTTTAATTAGTAGTGTTTTAAATTTTTATCTATAATTCTAATACAAACTTAAATTATTCTAAAATGTCTTCGGCAAGGGGTTATGAAACTTAAAAACAGTAAAGAATCGTAAGAATTGAGAACACTTTTTTTTATTTATAAGAATTCTAACTACAGTGACCGAGATACATTTTATAATCCCTTGGAGTTTTTTTTGAATGACAACGTCAAATTTAAGACGCGTACAAATTAGTGTGGAGTGAAATTGGAATTTATTTTATTATAGGGATCCCAGAATTTCTCTAACTTCGTTTTATTTGGTTCAACCTTTTTTTTGTCTAGTTTTTATCGCGATAAAGTTTTTGACCGAATCCGAATACAAAAACACCTTTTCGGTAAAAACTACAAGTCCTAACCTATGAATGCTGTGAACGAATCAGCGTCAAGTACTTTGACCTAGTATCACTCATGGTATTAACAGCTCATGGCTCAGCGGTTTAGGTGTGACGACTACAACAGACAGAATTACTTTCACACTTAAATTATTAGTCAGAATTTGCAATTATAAAGCAGGTTTTTGTGTAATAATCAATAAAATATGTCATTGATGTCAAAAGTAAAACATTAACTTTTGACATTGTTGTACTTTCAACCGCACTTATATATATGCTTTATATGTTAATACAAAGATATTTTGAACTTTTTAATTGTAGTAAACACGCTAATCTCAGGAACTACTGATCCGATTTCAAAAATTATTTCAGTGTTAGATAGCCCATTTACCGAGGAAGGCTATAGGCTGTATATCATCACGCTAAGTCCAATAGGAGCGAAGCACCAATGAAGAATGTTACAAAATTGGGGTTTCTTTGCCCCATTTGAGAGCTTCCGCTGCGTGCGCTGCGTCAGTGGTTAAAGTTTCGCAAAAGTCATGTATGACAAAATTGTTCCCCTTTTCTCAATTTGACTGTATTTCATTTTTTTATGCTTTTTATCTCAGAACTTTCGACTGAGTGAACTGATTTTGGTGAAACTTTTTCTATTTTAAAGCTAGCACTTCCCACGTGGTCTAATTTTAATTTGCCTCAGGGGTGACAATTAGAAGTCGGTTTTCTTTGTTAAGAAATAAAGATTATTCGTTTTTTATGTGAATGTTCATCATAATCTCGAAATTCAATTATTTATTTGTACACATTACGTAAGAACCATTAAGGTTTATTAAAAAAAAATCTTTGTGTCTATCTAAAGTCTAACATATCAAATACATAAACGACTACATATTTACGTTTTTATGGTTTTACTCTGGGGAGAAATAAGCGAGACTCTGAGGATTGTAAATACACGTGAACAATATAGACGACGCATTATAGACAGAGAACATTATAGACGCTTTTCGATTATTTTAATATATTTACACGTAAGATAAATTTCATGGTTCTGGGACATCGGGAAGTACCCTATAGGTTTTGATTTCCGTTTCGAATGTACTGGTATAGGAAATGTGACATAAATGGTCATATCTTTTGATTGCGTATATTAAGAGAGTTGATATTTTCACAGCTTTAAGGGATTATAGACCTCAGTATTTGGTATTAATTTCAACTTTGTATCTGTTTGTGTTTCCGAGAAAAAGGGTACTGTCAGACAGACACAAAGATAGATCTCATGTGAGAAAGAGGTACTGGTACCCGGACGCGCCGGCCCAATTCGGCTACAAGCATGGCGTTACCTCTAATTAAATGTGTAACAAATAAATAAACGGACGATTTGAGAATCTCCTTTGTTTTGAAGTCGGTTTAAAATAAAAGTAAGAAGACTTTATTGATGAGTTCGTGGCGACAAACAGTTGTTTATTAATGAAAGACTTTCGAAAATCGTTTTCGCTAATGAGGGACACGAAACGCCAACTATCCGTGATTGGCTTTTCGGGGCGATCGAACTCGGCCATCCGTAGTCGCGATTAAGTGGCTGAATTTTTTATAACCGAATCGAGAATCGAGACAACGGGCGAATGTTTTTTCACTTCGTTTTTCAGAATTTCACCTGATTGTCGGCTGAATAATAAATAGAAATGCTGAATGTGGGCACTGATTTTTCAATTACACAACAATGCGCGGGGTCACAATGGTTGCGATCTGCGTCAATAACGGGTGAAAGGATTTTATTTTGCTCTGTTTGAACGAGCGATCAGTTCGTTTTTGGTTATCTGATCGATCTTTTTAGGATTCCGTAGACCTACAAGGAATCCTTATAGCATCGCTCAGTTGGTTTGTCCACCAGCAAGGTGCCTCCCACTAGGATTTCCAAACTATTGGATATAGAGACATTAAATTTTCCATGGTGACAGTACATGCTAAAAACCTATTAGAATATTTACTTTCAGCGAAATAGGACTACACTTTTCGAAGTTATTTTACAAATACCTTTATGATATGTATATCAGATACTGAACCCTACTATATAAGCGTGTCTTGACACGCTGTGGACCACTTTTTTATTTATAGCCGTTTATTCATAAGCTTTTGTGACCTGGGTACGGAACCCAGATCGATAGAAGTATGGAGTATACGTCCAGGTGGATATTCACTACAACATCAACTGGCCTGTCTCTGTGATGTGATGTCAGTCGATGACACACATTACGTCATGCCCTTAGGAGGAGCCAATGATTTCTTCTGATAAAGCGGTCAAACTGGCCGCGTCTTGGGACTCGATAATATAATTGGAAGAAATAAAAACAATAACAATGATTTTTATTGTTTTTATTTATAAATTTTGCCGTCGAATCCATAAGAAAAAAAGATAAGCTCTTGCAAATATCAACATAGACATTTATCTATCGAAACAATACTAGATTAACGTGAATTACTGTTTTTTTTTTTCTACTTAAGTGAGACTTTTTTAAATCGCCCAGTAGTGTGAGGGGAGGCAATGGGCTGTCGCCGCGAAGTGACCGAATAAATGGGACCTCGTTTTTTGTGTCCAAACTAGCGTCCACTGCCGATAATATCGCTACGGTACGTAATGTCCGCGTGGATTATTGAGATATAAATTGTACACATTGCCTGTTCGATTAGTTAGGGGTGTCAACAGTTTTATATAGATTTATATCATAGGCATACATCATACCTTTAGAAGAATTTGGCAGGCCAGTTGGCGCAGTGGCCAGTGACCCTGCCTTACACTCCGGGGGTCGTGTGTTCGAATCCCGCCTTAAGTCTGGGTATATTATTTATATATTTATGTATGTATTTATATATTTCCAAAAAGTATTAGTGTATAAGAGGCGTCTGTTACACATTAAGTTGTCTACCTTAGCAACAGAGGTACGGGCATCTGTACTGTAAATAAATAAATATATACAGGACTATATCTCTATACATATTTATTTATATTATAAAACAAACGTAGTATTTCGAATGGAAGGAATCTAAGATTGCAGTTTTAAATTCGAAAAACACTAGATATAGTATCTGTTTTATATCACAAGTAACTGGTGCTCGTGACAGTTTCCGCGTTGGTTTCAATGATTTTGTATTTCAGTTCGTGATTGCAGCCGAGTCAATGTCATCTAGGCTGGTGTCACTAATTTAAACCACAAGCTTTTAAACTTATTTCGAAAGGAAAATAAATTATATGCGTGTTTATAAGATTAACAGCTTTACCCCGCGTACTTTGATCCTTATCAATTAGGGGTTAAAAAAAATATTTTGCGGCCTATTCTCAGTCCTACGAAATACGAAAAAAAAATTTCATAAAAATCGGTCAAGCCGTTTCGGAGGAGTTTGTGAACAAACACTGTGACACGAGAATTTTATATATTAGATTATTATTCTTGATTTTACTAGGGGCAGGCGGTTCGCTTAAGTGACTACCGGCGCCCGCGGACATCTGCATCACCAGGAGGTTCGCAGATGTGTTGTCAGCCTTTAAGGAGGGGTTTGGGCCAAAGGCTTTATTTAACTAACATCCTAGTTTAGTTTTTCTGTCTTGCACACATTTATTGACAAGATAATACAATTACAACAGTGCCAGCCCTGCAGTTAGCTGAAATTTCGCTTTGAACAGTCACTCCCCAAACGACGTTTAACGTTATTAGGGCTTTATTTTTTATAGTTCGGGACAACGAACTGCCTCACATATAAGTAGCCACTACTTTCTTCTATTCACTTTTAGAGCCATACAAGTGTGTCATAATATAAATCTATGAAGGCTCTTCTTCGTCTTCCTAATAATATTAATCTATGATAGATCTTCTTCTTCTTCCTAGCGTCATCCCGGTGAAATACCAGGGTCCGCTTTGATTGCAGAGGATGTGGTTGTTGGGCGAGTTTAGATGACGGATTGCCATCTGACGTCATCCTCAGAATCCCCATGACTTCTACAACTTGACGACTAATGTCGCAAAGTGACATTAATCGGGTCCCACTGTTTTACGTGCCTTCC
The DNA here is from genome assembly GCA_024363005.1 of Charaxes varanes. Taxonomy (NCBI): domain Eukaryota; kingdom Metazoa; phylum Arthropoda; class Insecta; order Lepidoptera; family Nymphalidae; genus Charaxes; species Charaxes varanes. The sequence goes on from JANCMC010038415.1 coordinate 3,533,778, forward strand.
GAAACACGGAGGAGGTCGGATAAACGAGACTTGGGTAATATGTATGTACCTACAACTTTATAATTACGAGCGTCAATGAACGAGACCAAGTCCTCCTTATTGCCCACAGCAATTGTGGCACCACTCGGTGACCAGGCAATATTAATGTTTTCACCCTTAGTTGATATGGTCGCTGCACATTTGTGAGATCTGTAAAGTTTTTCATAAATTCGTTATTGTTTTTGACGTAATATCATCTTATAAACGCCAGCTACACTGTATTCCGGCAAGCTAGCATCCAATGCCGTACACGTGCCGAATAAGCTGTTACCGCGGTTGTCTTTAAGCTTAACGACATGCTTGATGATTTTGATTTACTCGTTGGATTACCCGCGTGCGTGTAAACCCTGTAAAAGCAATTTGTGCGGGACATTATTAATTTTAAACAACTTTGTAAATTGTTTTTTGTGTGTGCTGAGTTAACACTGATATTTTAATTGTTTTGTCGAAAGCGACCCTATCGTACTTTTAGTTCCCTAAGCCTGCTTTCTCTAACTGAGATTTTGAGATCAAATGTGTACTGTATTGATTATGTGCTGTAAATTACCGTTAGCTCCTGTTGCACACCTAATGAGTGTGGATGCTGTTGTTACGTTGGCGTTGAGGAACGGGACCCTATCGTACTTTTAGTTCCCTAAGCCTGCTTTCTCTAACTGAGATTTTGAGATCAAATGTGTACTGTATTGATTAATATTTTTCTACAATGTCTATGTGGTGTAGTTCCGAAAAATTGTTTTTCATGTTTAAAGTATATCTGGATGAACTCTTATAGAACAAATAACTTAATGAAGAATCTTTTTATTACAATTATTGTTATAATGAATGTTTTATTGTTGAATTTGTTTCTGTATAACTTATTTTGCTTGTAAACAATTATGTACCTACGATATTCTGTCGAATCGAAGTTGAAATTTTCTTTTAAAAACGCACGTTTCGCTTCGACACCGAAGCATCATCAGGAGATAGACTCTACAAAGGTTACTTTACGAATAACCTTTGTAGATTAAAGCAAAGTAGGATTAAAGCAAAGTAGTTTAGTTTAAAAGTAAACTAAGGATTACCAAAATCACGGAACACATAAAACATATGTGAAATTCTTTTAGTGCTATCTCTAAATAATCAAGATATGTGGTTTAATATCATTATTATATCACAAATGTATGTAGACTATAGCCTTCCTCAATAAATGGGCTATTTAACGTTGAAAGAATTTTTCATAACGGACCAGTATTTCCAGATATTAGCGCGTTCAAACAAACAAACAAACTTTTGAGTTTAATATTAGTATAAAGCTATAATACTTTATATATTGTGCCCCATAGGTTTGGACAGGCAGAATACACATTCTTAAAATATTAAAAAAATAATAAACATAAAAGCGAATTCTTATTTGCCAAAAAGAAATTAATTAAACAACGCGGTTAGAAAAATGTCGCAAACACAGAAACTCATTATCTCGTCAGCGACTAGTGACGATTTATCACACAATGATCTCCAAGAATGATCTATTTAGAATGAACTACTTAGAATGCACTCTAAGAATTATTATTAATAATAATAATAATAATCATTTATTTTAAAGCAACAAATGGCTCATACAAATTGTGTTAGTAATTACATAAATAACTATTATTGATCTTCTATTAAATTCCCTTAGGATTTGTGTTATAACTAATTGTTTATACAACTGGTTGTCTCTGCAGTTGTATATAAAAAGTGCAGATAAAATTAACATAGGTACCATTCGTGAAAACGAATTTAATATAGTAATTTAAATATTAAGTCACAAATCTTTAGACTTTTACCCATATATGCATTATTCGCGCGTATGACATTCTGAGATCATGGGGCATCAGAATATTAAAAGGTTGTGTGGAAGAAATCGCTCTTTACAGATAACACCGCCTTTTGTACTCTCTCTTTCCTCGTTTATATGTTTTTTTTATGAGTTCTTGTGGTGTACAATAAAGAGTATAAATAAATAAAATTTATCTCTCTAACTCAATTGATCTGTTTCTAGTAATTAACGCTTGTCGCCATTTAATTTCCATTCCTATTATTTGTTAAAAATATACTTTTTACCTAAATTTGGATCGTTTTAAAATAATGCCTTAAAAAGAACCTAAAATTGCTAAGATTCTTAAAATTTGTATTCTCTTTCAACTTGTCACTACGAGTGTGCAAGTTCTTTAGTATTTGTGTTATATCTTGTTACTTCATGGTTAGATTTGTTGTTAGATGTTGTGTTAAGTTTGTTTTATTTTACTGTTACCAAACGCGCTTCAGCCTTTTGTCTCAAGACTAAATGAATAGGGTATAGGTAAAACACCGCCGTTTTGAGTTTAAGTTAATTTTGTTGCGTATTATCCTTTTGCATTTGTAACCACTAATTGTATAAATTTATTGTACTCGTTTGAGCCGCTTAAAAGTTGTGGGGGGTGAAAGTGGGGAACTCAAATAAACGATAGGAAGCGAATATATACGAGTGACGTATCAAATGAAAAGGTTTGATCTGTGTATTACAAAATTGACGGCGTACTTTTATTTTTTTATGAGCATATCGTCGTACGAAGCTTTAATTTTGCGGACATTGTCCGCGTACTCGTAAACTTTTAACCAGCCATAAAAGCTTGCCCGGATCAAATCTGACATTGTCATGTTTGGAGTGGAGTTCTACTCGATCCGTGCGATACTCTGAGCCCGAGCTTTAAGCGTCCCTCGTCCGGAAGCCACTTAAGTGTTCATAAAACACTCGTACATCGGAGGAGCTATCTACATCGGTTCTTTGCCTCTTTGTACTATTTGCATTCGTGCGGTCTGCTACACGTGTACGCTTTGTACGATTATTGATTCTAAAGCTGTTTCATACGAGTTGCTCAGACATTTATATGAAAGTTATCTCCTGCAAGTACGCCATTTATACGGAATTTCATTATAGCTAGAAATTACAAGTATAATTTTCATTAAATTGTTCTTTTTTTTATTTAAAATGTTTCACCGGCAGTTTGTACAATAACATACATAAAAATAACATATAATAACGAAATGAACTAATTGTACGAATATATTAAGGTAAGCACCACATTCAAAATAGCAAGGTAAAAAAACTGTAATGACAGTATTATTCTCGATAAAGTAAATTTCTTCGTAAGTACTTAGAAGTCTTCTCGAGATTACTTAAGAAGGAGACTTCTTATAAAATGTGTATGTATAAGACTTCTTCGTAAATATTCTTATTAATACACATCTTATAAGAAGTCTTCTTAAGTAATCCCGAAGAGACTCGTAAAACTGCTTCCCACGATATTTGATTATACGTTATTATTCTTCATATATATTGTACAAGAACGCCAATTTCTTCGTAGGACAAAGAAAAGTTTATCTACGGAATTCAAGGAAATCACGAAAAACAGCACAGGGGTCATCAAGTTATAGGTTAAAGGTTTATTTTTTCGAAAAATCGTTCGAATCTATATGTACTGGAAATTTGAGGAGGTCTTAGCTTAATCAGTGGCCGACATTTGATTCGATCGCTAGATTAAGTATTTCTCACCGCGGCCGGATCAGAGATGGGTGTCCAATTATGATACTGGTTTTCAAATGTCCAACCTCCTCCGTGTTTCGGAAGGTACGTGAAACAGTGGGTCTCTATTAATGTTTGTCGTGACATATTAATTCGCCCCACAGCCATATATATCCTTTGCAATTTAAACAGACCCTGGAACTAGACCGGGATACGGTCTGGGTTGAAGGTATGGAGTAGAAAAATGGGTTTTGAGCTTTGTACTTGATAGTGTTAACATGCAAAAATGTGAAAAACTCATTTTTGTAAAAAATATTTTTAAGAGTGGTTAACGAGTTTCATGCTGATTCTTCTCGTGGCACGACTCATCCGAATCAGTGGTAGCTTTTAAAGTATTTGACTATTCAAATGTCCTCGTAAACGTCTAATTGAATAAAATATTATTTGAATTTGAATCGAATTGAGTAGGCACAGGCGACGAATTGACAAATTTTAGAATTGAAACCTCAACCTTCCGTAGCTGGTTAAGTTATAATTGAAGTAGCTCGGGCCAATGATCAAGTGCACGATACGTCACAGTAACAGGGAGCACTTTAAAGTTTTTCCTCGTAGCGCACGGATCCATCCGGGAGAGCCGGATAAATGATTGATGGCGGCCTTCCCAAGTATAAACTCGATTATCCGCGCCGAGACGGGAACAACTTACAAGTTTTATGTAACGATGGATCGGGATTAGTCGAAAAACTTCACCGGAAAAAAAATCGACCCGTGACAATCATACTTGTGATGAATACCAATAACGCCGGTTTTCTGCAGACTTTTTTAGGGGTCCGTTATAGCACACAATAGCTAGATTTTTAAGTCGGTCTAAGTAGTTTAGTATGTTATTTTTTTTTATGTTACAAGCGGCAAACGAGCAGGCAGCAGTTAGCTAAGTGCCTACTGACGCTCATGGACATCTGAACGACCAGGAAGCAAGCAGATGCGTGACCGGCCGTTAATGATGAGTTTAGGCCACCGGAGACTCTCACAAACCGAAAAAATCGCGACAACAATACCATCACTAGACGTAACAGCATTGCCTCCACTTCACGCCGATCTCATGTAAGAAAGATGTACTGGTACCTAGACGTGCCGGCCCAATTCGGCTACAAGCATGGCTTTACCTCTAATTAGAAAGACCGTAGTATGGGAAAGGGATGGAGTCAAAGAATATAAAGGTAGATGGAGAGGAGAGAAAGGATGCTGATACTTCTGTCACGGACGGTATAGGGGGAGTGACAATAGCAGCTAGGGTGCTCCGGTGTCGTGTACCCTTAGTGGATTTGACCAGTTGTCTGATATAGAAAGGAAGATTCACCCTCTGGGAGAAAAACATAATACGTTGATCACTGATTGATCTCCCTTGTTTACTTCATGAATGCATGCTAGCGACATCAATAGTGTTAAAATGAGCGCCTCATAGAGCTTGACCGGAATAGAGAAGAGTCTTCTGAAGGTCCGACCTCCAGTGGCCTACATTTATAATTACGTCGGTGGTATTTTTTATTTTTTTTTTATGTTACAAGGGGGCAGACGAGCAGGCAGTAGGCACCGAAGTGCCTACCGTCGCCCATGGCTCACTAGCCCCTTTTATGCTACCAGCATGTTGCATAAGAGCTTTCCGTCTGATAAAAAGCTCTGAAAAACTGAGAGTTATGAAGAACAGTATCCGAATTGCGTTAATACTATCAAGTATAGGAAAAATTGAACTTAGTGGCACATTTTTTGCTACTTGAAAATCGCATTAGAATTTCCGTCGGACAAAAAGCTCTGAAAAGCTCAAAGTTAAGGACAGCAGTATCCGAAATTGGATAAAACGTTATTCGCGTAATATTTTTTAAGTCATTTTCTTTTAACAAATTTATACTTTGTAAAATGTAAATAAAGCAAAAATGCTATACAAGATTCTTATAAAAAAAAACTTATTTTTTTAATTAATATTATTTTATTGCCCAAAAAGACCCATTACCAAATTGACAGGTAGTTTTAATGGTAGATTCACCACGTTTTTTAAGCTCGATGTTATCCCTGATTCGATGTTGCCAGGGCTACAATGGGTCACCCATCTATAACCCGGTCGCAACAAGTGCTACAGAACCTAGCGATCAACTCTCTTCGTCGTATTCTTATCGTCGTATTTTCTCGTTCATCTATACATACATACATATAAATAAAATTGAAGGGTCTGTTTGTTATGCCGAATTTATTTATTTTTAATAAAAAATTTAAAAATTTGTATCTATATATACGAGACCTATAGCAAAAACGCAATTCAAAATAAGGCGAAGTGGCGGAAGAAAGTTTGGAAGGCTGACCCCACCACCATGTGGGACGAACAGTAAAGGAGGAGAGAGATAAAGTATGTTTTAAATTAAAAACGAGATCGTGTTTGTTAAGTTGTTTGTTATTACTTAAATACTTGCGCTTTTGTATTCTTTGTGGATAATTTGTACACTGCATACTTATTTTTTGTATATTAAATCTAGTGGAATGCACTATACCCTGTATCTCAGTTTAGGGTTCGACAAAATTTTTTCCTTGAGGGGTTAAAAGATTTGAGTAGTGAGGGAAAGAAATGTTTATTGTTTTGCAACTTCGCATCTGTAAAGAAGAGCGCAAAGAATATTTTTAATATTCCTTAACACTCTCTTAAAATTGTTTAATAGTTAAAATAAAGAAATCAAAAAGGTAACTTGCAACGTCTAATATATTAACGGGCATGATCGTAGTCAGGCGTTAATAAAAAAAAACTGGTTTCATTGAAAATGTGCAAAGTTGAAGCCATTACGCGTCCACCATTTTATAATGGCTGTTATTATTTTGATGCATATATATGTATTACATCCTCATCATATCTATTTTGTTTTAATTTATCTATATAGGCATTTAGTCATATCAATAATGTTTAAAATTATATGTGGTATAACAAATGGACTGGTTTCATTGAAAATGTGCAAAGTTGAAGCCATTACGCGTCCACCATTTTCTTTTGTTGACGACCGTATTTTGCTACACAAAAAATGAATTGATTGCAATTATTTTATTTCAACAAGCGTTTTACGGGTTCCGTAGTGCTACAAGGAACTCTTATTTCGCTCTGTCCGTCCGTCTGTCCGCCAGCAAGATGGTCCCTGTTTCCAAACTATTAGACGTAGAGACTAGAAATTTTCCATGTTGATAGAACATGCTAAAATCTCATTAGGAAATTTATTCTGAATGAATTTGTGACATTTTTCTAACTGCGTTGTTTAATTAATTTCTTTTTGGTTAAATTATTGTGAGAACGTTATATTTAACGATATTTTGTAGCTGGTTATTTTTTTGTTTAATTGAAATAGGATCGAATCTGCAAGAATACAGTACTCACTCAAATCTGTAGGTAGAGGAGGTCGTGGCCTAATCAGTGGTCGGCATTTGAGTCGATCGCTAAGTTAAGTTGCTCTGGCTGCGACCGGGAATTAATCAGAGGAATTGTCCGACATATTAAATTTAATTGTGCAATCTAAATTTGTAAGCCGCTTGTTCTGAATCGAATGACGCATTTACATTATAGAATGGCGCGATATATCGTCGTTGACTATTCATATATCGATATATCGTCGTTGACTATTCACATATCGATATATCGTCGTTGACTATTCATATATCGATATATCGTTGTTGACTATTCATAGTTATTAAGGTAGACATACGCTATTTATATGCTTCATCTATTAAATTTATGTAGACTCTAAATATTTCAGTTACGCTATGGGCGCGAATATTTGTGATATCACTAGTAAGTGTTTTATTATTTCTTTATGAATCTATCTTTAATGTTTTATTATTTCTTTATGAATCTATCTTTAATGTTTTATTATTTCTTTATGAATCTATCTTTAATGTTTTAGCAAGTCTTCAACTTTAATGATATATTATACTTCATGTTAGGGACCTTCAAGAAAAGAGCATACTCATTTCTCAAAGGCCGGCAACGCATCTGCGGTCCCTCTGATGTTGCAGTTTTCCATGGGCGTCGGTAGTCGCTTGGGTGAAAGCCGGCTGCTCGTTTGCCCCTTATTATATAATAAAAAAATATATATAACAAACTTAATCCAGCCTATTCTTCATTGCGCCTGTGTCAATCATGTCCTGAGTTATAATTATTTTGCATGTAATTTATATTTGTATTTAGACCCTGATTACAACTGTCGATCACCGCTAAGTCGCATATCGAATGCAAATCGAAATCTGAGGTGACAACCGACCGTGCTCGATTCAACTGGGAGCTATATTTATCTATACCGAGTTGATAGTACCGCTAACTTATTTCCATTCAAACAACGATATTATTATGTCCACAATTGTTTTAAAAATGTCATGGAAGTAACGCATTATATTCATTTTTTACAAACTCCCCAACAAGGTAACATGTAAAATAAAATATGTTCCGTCATTTTTACGCACCTGATATTTATGTTGTTATAGCGAAGATTTTAATAAGAAGCTTAAGTTAAAATCAAAAATGATTTATTCATATAAACTTTGCAGTACTAACGAACGTCATGTGTACAAAAATAATAATTATTATTTTTATCACCATTTCACAATATTTCAGACACGGTTAGATCAATTTATTCCCAAGCTTTTTTATCATTCAAATAACCCTTTACATCTTAATAAGATTATTGAATGAGCTTACCCTTAATAAAGGTTTTAAATTTATTTAAGCACTTAAAGATATTGCGCCTAACTGTTGGATCTAAAGGCAAATAGAAATGGCGTTACTGTGATTTATATGATACATAATGAGAAAGTTTTAAAGAGAAAAATATTTACCAATAATCCCATAGTTTGGCCGCTCTTAATACAACGAAAACGCAAAGAAGAATTAAAGCGAGGAAGACCGTTAGGGTGCAACTCTTTGCGGCGTCTAGTTTACTACTAAAACAGACATGATCACAAGATAGGAATAAAAATCAAGAATGTTAATCAAATATTACTATCTTATAAACTGTGAATTTACTTATAAATTATATCCTGAAATTGGAACCATATTTGTAACTTACAATGGTAAATATGTGTTAAATTGTATTAGCTTGTAATGTTATGTGATTATGAAAGTCTATCTTATTTTTAGAGTATGCAATCAATATAATAAAAAAATTCTCATATTGACCCATTTACATGTTCGTATGCTAAATTTAAGAAACTAATCTTAGAATGCTTGTAATTTTTTTAATATAGTATGTATATATATCAATAACTCTTATGCACTGTTTCAATTCAACTTCTCTAACGAATTCTGCTCTTTCTTGTATGTTGTATTTATCTGTGGAAACTTTACTGGTCAATGTATTAGTTTTATTAGCCTGAAGTTTATGAAAAACATGTACTGTAAATGAAATTTTATTAATCAATCATAAGAGAAATAAAGATATTTACAATGTACTTCAATTTAAATAATAAGAAGAACACTATATACACAATTAATAAAAAAAAGAAACTAATTCTAAATTAAATTAAAAAAAAAAAACATAATACATAATAAAAATAAAACAAAAATATAGAACAAAGAAAATGTACTGTATGTTTCCCTTAAAAATAAAATGTTTCGGAGTCTGGGCTTGTGCAGTAAAGGTGGTATTGACCACTGGGTGTAGTTCCACGAAAATCCAAAGACGGTCGTCTCGGATAATTTGATTCGCATTTAATTAAAGCGGCTTCGATCTGTGAAGTGACTCGGCCCGTAATTTCCCCGGCTGCTCAGCGCGTCGGTATGCGCGCTATGTGATTGGGGTCCGCTTGTTTTGTTTGTATGCACGCGAACAGTATTGGCTGAAGATTCCTAAGTATTGGAATTATTTGCGATTGATGTTTAGCGTGACGCATAACGAGGGGTTTGTGCTTTTATAAGATTCGCCTTTAATGCTCTGCATACAACATCTGAGCGCAAAATATACAGCATTTGTATGTTCTATATATAAAGGGGACACGTCAAAGGTCAAAATTACTTGATAGAACACGTAATTTCGAAAGCCGTGGGACTTCATATTAAGTTAACCAAGACCCACTGTTTTACGTGCCGAAACACGGAGGAGGTAGTTATTTGAAAAACTATCTTAGAATGGGTAACCCATCCGCCCAGCCGCGGTAAAAGCTACATGACTTAGTGATCGACGCAAATGCCGGTCACTGATGAAGCTACTCCGTTTGCCCTTATTATATAATAAAGAATCCAGTAACCTTAGTATGCTTAAATTTTATTTTATTTTATTTAACACGGTACCCTGTAAGGGCGTTTGGCGGCTCTGTGAGAGATTGCTTACGAACAGACCTATTCAGGAATATTTATCTTCATACTAGTTGTTTCCTGCGACTACGTCCGTCGAATTACTAGGTTATATAATAAAACTTGCGAGCAGTGGCGGTGCTAGACCATACGTGGACGTCGGCGAAATTAGCAACGTTAAATTATATGAGTCGAAGTGTAGTTAAACTAAAATTATTTATGTTAAACGAAAATGATTTTTAAAAACAATCTTTTATTACTTGTTACTAATGGACTAAAGAGTTAAAAATAATTTAATTACGATATGAAATACCCCATTTCATATTTACATTACAATCCAATTTTATTTTATAAATACGGGAGATGAGACGAATTTCTTAGCATTGAATGGATTCACCGTGCGGGTGCCGGGTCCATCGCGTTGCAGAGGAAGGAACCATAGCAGTGCCCGGGACTTGTGACCCATATGTGACGGCTTCCACATCCAAGATTGGTTCGTAATTAGTAAAAACATAAACTCAATTATTAAACGGAATTTGAGTAAAAAGTGTTATTTAACAATCATTTTAAGTAGCGACAAACACAATTTTTTGTAGAAAAACAATTCCTTATTTTTGTGTTATACTGTTTTATTATTCTAAGTAAGGAATTTTTTATACGGCTGAAAAGGTTAAACAAATTTTTGACATGATAACGTGTGCTCATTATCGAATTTAATCTCTATTTCTTTTTCAACTTTAGATTGATGATGAATAATAATTTTATATTATTTCAAGCAACATTACATATCTTACATCATACCATATCATAATATTACATACCATTAATATACTTTTGTATGTTTTGTTTAAGATTGAGATTAATGTAATTGTAATATTTTTTAATCAATAATAATTTATTACACTACACGCCATATAATCGTATTTACATTTATTCTGGCATACATGATTTTTGCGAACCATTAACAATTTACGCGGGGAACGTAGTGGAAGCTCCCAAAGGAAAAAAAAACCCAATTTTGAAATACTCTTCATTTGTGCTCTGCTCCAATCGGTCTTAGTGTTATGATATAGCCTATAGTCTTCCTCGACAAATGGGCTATCTAATACTGAAAGAATTTTTTCAAATCGGATCAGTAGTTCCTGAGATTTAGCGTCCAAGTAAACAATCCCTAGCCATGCACAAAAATAGCCCAAGTCAAATATATTCACGTAGGGCGCAGTTTACTATGTATAAACAAATTCCGACAACTTATTCCAATTTTAGACGCCAAAATGTGGATACTCTTTGGTGTTATTGTAATTTCTTCTTCTTCTTTTGATTGACGGCTTGCTTTTGTGCATAAGCACAATTTAATTCGCCAATGTCACGTTCAATGGAAAAGACACGAAGGAGATTGGGCAACGACTAGAAAAATAAATAAAAAATTAAACTTTACAGATAGAGTTGTCTAAATAGATCTTTTGCTAATGAAAAATTTCCATATACAATTTCCATTTTATATTTATTTTTTAAGAATTTATATAGTTTATAAATTTATGAGTTTTCACTTAATTTTTTATTTTCTTTATGTATAACTTTCTAAAGTAATAATGTTTAGCTGGAACATTGTTTTAGCTCTAAGTTCTGGAGGTGGGCATCCATATAAAGTATCTACAAAGCTAACAAAACCATCTACATCCCTTCCATCCCAAATTAATTTAAATGATTTTCTACCTTGGATCCCATAACAAATTCCTTTAATACTACCGTCCCATTTAGAGCTCCACGTACTCTTTCATATTCCATAGTCCTTTTAGACTGTGAAAAAAATATATGATATTGCGTTTAATTCCAAATCTTTTTTTATTACTGACCAGATACAATCTACATTACTGACAAACACTTTGAGCTATGTGTGGCTCCGGCATTAAGCTTCGTTGAGACATTTACAAGTGATTCGTTCAGAAACTACATAATGCGTATTGATGAAAGACAACTATTTTTGTCTAAAATATGCAATAACCACATAAAAAGAGATGTTAAGTAATTTTCCATACATGATATGTAGATATCTTTTCTTTTACACACGCTCGTCATAAATTTAGTAATAAAGTTTGCGTTTTGATGTAGAAGTGCACGTTAATACGTTATTTATTCAATTAATTTAATATTCTTGATTTTTTTAATCTATTAAAACAATTGAAAGTATATTGAAAAAAAATCTAATTTTTTTGATTATCACGTGAGCAAAGTACTGAGACCAGTGAAGCTCGAAAGCTCTAGTGCTCACAGTACAGAAATGGTCACTACTTATGACGTCATATACTCCTATAGGGCACTGCGGCAGTATACTCGCATTGTATTGTACTAGCGAAGGGGCAGCCCTAGAAAATGTCTTGCATTCAAATTGCATCCATTAAGGATAATTTAAGCAATATAAAAATTTGTTTCTTTTTCACTATAAAACTTAAAACCTTAACCACAAAGAGGCAATTAAATCGAAAACATTTTTAATTGTTGCGCTTGTAATACTTTTTTGTAGAAGCGTCAATGACATATACAAATTTAATCCATTAAAACACACAAATTACTTGACAATGCTAGGGGGGGACCACCTTACGGGCAGACAGACGGACGGACGATCAGAGCGAAACTTTAAGGGTTCCTTGTAGTTTCTACGGAACCCTAAAAATGTGTTAAAATGTTAAAATGGAACGTCTTCGTTATTTTTATTCGTATCTATAATACAGAATGTTTTCTCCATTCCTAAATACTAAATTAATAATCAAATAACGGAGATCTTTAGAATATTAACTTAAATTTTAAAAGGCTTTTACGAGGATTGACTACTAAATTTGCGTGAACGGAGGACTACGTAATTTGGCAAAGTTATAGTTTTTGGTTTGTTGATATATATATGTTTATTTATTTATTTACGTGCCTATAAAAATGATAATAAGTATTTGTTGATTATATTCATACAAGAAGTACTGACGTACACACCCTAAAAATCATGTGCTTTATATACAGTAGACATAAATCTGTTTTTTTTAAGGTGTCACCGTCTATAGGAGACTACTGAAATATACATTCTGCCTTATATTATAAGATTCAAAATGCAGTAAAACTGTTTCTAAGACAGCTTGTGCTAGAAATGAGCCTAAAGGGATCGTTGTTTAAACCGAGGGCATTAGGAAGTATAGTTCATCTGTCTGTCTTTGAACTACCGCTGCTTTATTAACAAGTAAGTTACTTGCTCAAGTTACTGTCCTCAAGTGAACAGGTCGTCCAGTTCATCCAATCTCTCAGGTGCGCGGCGACAGAATTATCTGCTGAACCGAAATTGTTCGATCCACGACAGTTGAAAGGAACAATTCATGATTACCTGCTATTACTTTGGGAATCCCACGACTTTCATCGCTGGATGTATATTTGAATGCACTTCGTTGAATGGTGTTCACAACGGAGCATAATGTTTTGTTTGCTACAAAACATTGATTAATTCTAATTACGGGCGTATTCCTAATTGTAAATGGAAAATTATGAATTTGAATTTATGTTAGATCTATCATTTGATTAATAATATGATTATTAACTAAAACTATACTAACTTTTGACACCTCCGACGTAAATCGCTGTAAACCCATTTTCACATCACAGTAAACCGTTGCAAACATATAAATTGAATTATAATCTTTATTATTGAATATTTTTTGGTTGTATACAATAATGTAATCGTCAGTATTAAATATATATGCATATGTTGAAGTAAGAACATGTTTTTTAAACCAGTTTCCAAAATCCCTTAAAATCCTTAATGGCTCACATGTCAGTCATGGCTGCTCTGCAATGTCGATAAACAAACGCAATCGAGAATCATCATCAGCGTGTCAACGACATGAACCTCATGAGGGATCACGTAGATCGTGAGTCATTGCAATAAAACATTTTTGAATATCAGCAGCTCCCACGTATAAAGCAATAAAGATAATTTTAAATACAAAAGCACAAGCACGCGCTGCAATCGCGGCCGCAGTCATGACGAGATAAAAATCGTGCGCTCGCGCATAACGAGTTCCGCTATCAGATCGATTTCGGGGGCGTGGCTGAACCATCCCTGCGATCGTCTCCCTCTAACCAGTTCATCTCGCGCATCTTTAGAAAGAGACAGCCGATTTCACGCTTGATCGATCGAAGGATTTTCATTTACAGCACGCTTTTTTAGACGGCTATATAATTTGTTAACACGATCTGCGTTGATTAATTTACTTATTTTTATTAATTCTTTGCGAAAATTTTTGATATTTTTTTTTAATCAATTTGTAGATTCCTTTATAGACGTCGTTTTTAAATTATTTGTTTTTTGTTTTAATTATTTAGTTATTAGACCCAAATCTTCATGTGGATTTATCTCCCTTTTAGATAAAAGGGAGAGAAATCCTGAAAGAAAGATTGATGATACATAGATATGTACAAACTCAGTGGGAAAATATTTGTCTATGTAATAGTAGTTCCTAAAGTAGACAACTTAATGCCTGAGTTATCGGTAACACGCACACTTTTTGCAATATATAAATACATATAGATAATACACCTAGAGTCGAGGCAAGAATCGAACCTGCAACCCACGGAGCGGAAGGCAGGATCACTGCCAACTGCGCCAATGAGCCAGTCAAACGTAATAGTTGAGGTTTGCGCTTCAGATTGCCACTGAATAGCCTGGTTGGAACCCAGATTCGTAATACCCAGTTCTTGGGCTGGATTTAGCTCAATGATCTCTCCCGAAATGGTTTTAACCAGCTTTTGAGCAAGGCATATCCATCTTCCGTGAACTATTTCTTGAGCTATCGAGACTTGTTTGAATACGTTATATTCGAATTTATTTGGGTTGGGTGTTTATGACCTGTGCAAATAATATTATTGCAGTGTTTTGAAAGATAATTTAATTATAAAAAAACTTTATTTAAATATATTTCTCGCCTTGTAAAAGAACACACTATATATAAAGCCATTAAGTCCTGTGAGGTTATGAACAAGTTCTGAAATGACTTGACTTTTGCAAAATATTATCTTTTATAAGAATTTTCTTTATAATATGAAATCATACGTGAGCTCCTGTTTACAATAACTATGTACTATCACAATGTTTAATCTTAAGTGTTTAATATGATCTTTATATATATTTGAAAGGCCCGTTGGCGCAGTGGGCAGTATCCTGCTTTCCGCCCCGTGGGTCGTGGGTTCGATTCCCGCCACGAGTCTGGGTGTTTTATTTATATGTATTGTATGTATTAACATATTTTCATAAAATAAGTATTAATGTATTACAGGCGTCTACACAGGCATTAAGTTGTCTACCTTAGGAACAGGCGTCCATGTGTCATATAGTACTGTATATATTTATTTATTTATTATTTGTTTATTTATGTTTTATTTATTTTATTTTATCTCATCCCATCTTATCTTATCTTATCTTTTTATCGTGTAATGAATTGAAAAGGAGATATTGTAATAAAACTGCTTTTAGTCGCCATTTTTCCAATATGGCGGCGCAAGGGGTAGAATTACGATGTGGTAAAGTCGAATTTCGGAAAGAGCACATCAAAATCTGTAAAATTGTCAGTTTTCGAAATTCCCGCCATGATGCCCCGTTAGGGCGTTGCAATTTTAATGGATAAATTTTATATCGAAATTATTTTATATTAGTATAATTTCATAATACATTAAAGTCGGAAGATGTCAAGAAAATTAGATAATTATAATAAATTTAATTTAATTAGCAGGATAAAAAAAAATTGATAAAATAATTTCGATTTTCAAATGTCAAGGTTATTCTAATAATGTCAAATTTGCAAATAATGTCAAGTACTAATAGTAAAATAGATTCAATTTTAGTGTGATGATAAGCCTTTAGTCTTTATCGATAAATGGGCTATCTAACACTGAAATAAATTTTTATAATCGGACAAGTAGCTCCTGAGATTAGCTGGTTCAAGCAAATAAAAAAACTCTTCAGCTTTACATGTTAGTATATATAGATACATACTATATTGTGGATATATATGAGTTTCAAATAGCGGAAAGAAACCTTCCTAATATATTTTTCATACAGGTTAATACTTAACTTTTTAATTTAATAATTATCTTTCCATGGTATAAAACAAAGTCGCTTCTCGTTCTTTAACGCTTAGACCTTTTAATGCTGCTTTCATCAATAAATAGCATTCTTGTCTGTCTGTCTTTGCATGTAAAATCTGAATCACTATTCACGAATAAGGTTTATAATGTATAATATCTACATTGTGCCAGTGCAAAGCCCTGACAGGTCACTAGTAGAGTAATAATTTCAGCGTAAACCTAAAAGATAAAATGTCACTTTGGTTATGCGCATAGTCATAAACTGACCTAACTCAAAAAAGTTGATATATAGGAAATCGCAAAAATCGTTTTGTCATTTACGACTTATTTCGTTTATAATTTGATAAAAACGGCCTTATAGTGTACCAATGATGTACTTTAATAATAGTTAATGATGTGATTAATGACATTGAAATGTTACTTTAATGATATTTTATTATTTATAAATTAAATTGCCTCTTACATTTCTGTCCTACATCAAGACATTCTAGCGTTTTGTTGCAAAGACATACTTTTATAGGTTCTTTTAAACATTAATATCATATAACTAACTGATGCTGAGGAAATTCATTCTAAAACGGACCCGTTTTAGAATGAATTTCCTACGTTATTCTTATGAAAATCAAATCGCCTACATTTTGAGGGTCTTTTGATACTGAAGAAGTTTCCTTTGTAATTTGTATTTCAAAGGAGGGTAAAAATTTCTAATATTTTCTTCGCAACGTGAGCGAAATAAGTGTACGATTCCTTTCTGTTGAGATACGTTTTGTAATTTGTCCTGTTCTAGATGTACTTTATCATAAAGTCTCTATAGTATATCATATAATATAATATATAATAGCTTTAAGTTTTCTTGATTCTTACTTTCGCTATAATTATGATCCTTGTCGTAACCGGGACAACTATTTCTTAAACAAACAAACATGCATATATATTTGCGTAGTATATGCTTATTTAAAGATAATCCGAATAAATAAACTTTCAATTATTTCTACAACGAAATTTTAATATTTGTTATTTAATAGTATTACCTAAGCCATGTCTACGCTTTGACACTATCGTGTAGTAAAATATATATATGTGTGTGTAAATCGTTTGGCATTGGTGTGCGTGTGGCTTTATTTTAATAATTGAATATATTAATATGTATCATATTTGAAACATTAAATTACTAAAATGCATTAATGAAAATAGATGTTCTATTTTCAACTAATATTACGGTTTGTGGCGGCTCTGCCTTACATTTAAAGAAAAATATTAATAAAATTATAAATATTAAATATCTAAAATTTTTAATATTAAACTATTAAAATTATGTTAAAAACTATTGTAGGGAGGTGTACAATATGTATTTTATATGTAAATAACATTTTCATAAAAAATATATTAAATGGTAAATTTGAATCGGGAATTCGTCATGGAAATATTTTGAGCGTCTATAAAAGATTTTAAGAGATGGAGTGATCTATAAACTGTTTGAAGAACATAATTGTCAGTACCGACATCGAAACTCTTCACAGCATTGAACGTTAAGTTTCGATCTGCAATTCATCACCGGGGACATTTTGTGCGTTTATTTAAATTGACGTTTCGTAAAATCGGTGGTTTTGTGAAAATTTCTAGTATATATAGAAGCAAAAGGTCGCCTAACACGAAATTCCCATAACCGCGGTCGTACAAAGATAAAATTTGGCTATACTAATCTATAAAGTTGAAGAGTTTTTATAAACATGATATTGACCCTTATGCAAAACCAATTTTTTAAATGCCTAAATCATAAAAGACTCGCGGCATACATCTAGTAATATATAAAGCTGTAGAGTTTGTTTGTTTGCTTGCACACTTTAATCTCGAACGGATACGACTTAGGGACCTTCAAGAAAAGAGCATACTCATTTCTCAAAGGCCGGCAACGCATCTGCGATCCCTTTGTTGTTGCATTTATCTATGGACGTCATTAGTCACTCGAGTGAGTTGTTATTAAAAAAAAACATATATAACAATTAATAATAAATTTCTTTATTGTAAAAACCATACAATAATCATTACATTAAGGAGCCCTGACTTCTGAGATACTTTTTAAAAACCGTGTGTCAGAAGTCACTTCCTTCCCTTGCAGTTTACAGAGGTATTGCAATTACAACAAATAGAAAGCTTAAAACTAACATAACAGAAAATATATATAATAATGGGTGATAGTGTAGGTGTGTATGTGAGTCCTTTTAGTGTCTGAAATATAATAATTCCTCTACTTATTCATAATTTAATTGACTTAACCATGTTTTTATTTTATTATATACCAATAGACATTTGGGTCGTACGGAACTCTCGGATTTTAACGGCGTATCAAAATTCAAAACACTTACGACTAGTGTTGTTTTGTAACGGAAGTGTGAGGGTTGAGCAGAAATCGTGAATCGGTGGCTCTTTGATCTCGTGTAATGGAGACTAGTAGCCATTACGGTTTGAATATTTAACATATCCGGCGCGAGAGTTAATTATGACGCTTTGATATATTAGAAGGGTTATAAAATTTACTGTCATTTTTACTGTTAGACGCGTAGCTTTTAAAAATAGCGCGTACGGCCTGGTCCAATAGGGTTGTCGTATTTTGTATATAACATAACAACTTTAGATTTGCGTACCATATGCTTATGTAAGAATATATGACAATTTTTTATTTTTAATATAACATTTGACTATAAGCGTGATGACAAATTAAAAAAAAATAGGTTTAACTGATAAACCAATTTTTTTTATATAGGCTTTGTCTAGATCTAGATCGTGGGCTAATCAGTGGTCGGCATTTGAGTCGATCGCTAGGTTACGTTGCTCATGCTGTGACCGGGTGATAGATGGGTGAACCATTCTAGCACTGTTATATATTTGATATCCGACCTCCTCCGTGTTTCGGAAGGCACGTAAAACAGAGGGACCCGATTAATGACACTTTGTGATATTAGTCGTAAAGTTGTAGAGATCGTGGGGGTTCCGAGGATGACGTCAGATGGCAATCGGTTATCTTAACTCGCCCCACAGCCAAATACTCTACAATCTAAGCGGACCCTGGTATTAAATCGGGATAATGCTAGGAAGAAGAAGAAGAAGATTTTATTAATACGTTTATAAATTCATTTGTGATATAGGCACTGCTATTTTCTAACGACGTAATCACATATTGCTATATGTCGATGGTTGTGTAAGGCTCTACCGACATAAACTAGCTCCAACAAGGCCCGTTTAATATATTATTCACTAGCTAGCCACTACGCACACTGTAGACCTAAGTAACAACTCCTATGTAACGTATGTGAATACATTATTTACACGATGCGAAGGTTTGGGCTCTTTGCTTAATTTTATTATATGCTTCGTTCTATGGGTGTTGCATAAGCATTCAGGGTTAAAACTGTGACAATTTTCGGATACAATTTGAATACCTAACTATTTCACGATAGCGCTGAGTGTTGGACGCTAATGTCCACCTTCTGCGAGACAGCTACCTCGTACAAAGAGGCAGCGAAGAGAGAGCGGGATCGGGAGACAAACGCTCTTGCAAATCCGGTGCGGACGAGTGTTCCAAAGAGGAAGGCACTCTGCACATCTTCCTACTCCATCACTTTGATAGTACCTTACGGGCATGTGGTTACAAATGGCGCACTCTGAGAAAACCGATTCGTCACGGTACATATATAAAACAGCGATCCCGTGACGCCTCTCATCGTGACGTAGGGAGTAATCCTGGTTTTTAGTGGGTATTCTGGCAAGTAGCCGGCGAGTCCTACACTCCCAGTTGAGACTGTACTTGAATATCGAGTTCAGTGTCGACTGGGGTGGATAAACGCATCTTATAAAAGAAAAAATCGGAGTCCGAAAATTTAAAATATTTTCTAATTCCTTTCGACTATATCCAGGAATGGGCGTTTATATTCCAAAACGTGTTGAAAAATCAAAGATGTGCTGATAATGCAGTGTTTACGATTTCGAATTTTAAATATTTTTTTTTTTTTTTGGACATTTGTGGACCCGAATAGTAGACAGAGTGCCCTACTGAATTCCGCTGAATTTAAAATTAAACGATATTTGTAAAATGAACAACATCTTAAATTTAAAAAACGATCTTATAATGCAGTAATTCTCATATCAGCATTCATCATTGTCAAACAAAACTGACATTGACGGCCGCAATACTCGTAAATGCTATACAATCAATCAATTTAATGTGAAGGCATTTTTTGATAAAAAATATTTCTTTATTAATTTACAAAATATATTAATTGCATTGTTTATAAGCTAGTTTAATTCAATATGTTTCAGCTAAAACAAGAATGAACATAATTAAACATGAGTAAACAATCTGCATTTATTTGAAATTTAATAACTTCAGTTGAAATGTGTTGACAGATGAACAGATCCGAGTTAACAAAGGACTTGTTGAATCGCCTGCGGCTATTTTAATAGCAGCTCTTCAAACTTGTGTAGGGTTGGTCTTCTTTTTTATTAAAAATATAATTATGATTGCTTTAGTTTTGTTAAAAACTTTGTTTTCTTCCTTTGATTACGCCAAATAATGCTTAGTAAAGCTGGGATATTCCTCAGCGGAATCTATTATATAGAACCACTCACAAACCAAAAGAAGCGCTGCATGAGAAAACCCGCCCCTTGGTTGAATTAATTAGCATATTGCCTACTATATTGTAAATAGCTATGCCTTCGACTTCGTCAGCATAAAACCAGGTAAAAAAATTAGATTCGCTCTTAGCGTGATGATAAAGCCTATTATAGCCTTCCTCGATAAATGGGCTATCTAAAACTGTAAGAATTAATTGATAGAATCAGGCGTTACTTTGCGGAAATCCATGACATGCATGAGAAACTAAACTACTTTGCTTTATCCTTATCTTTGTGCCTAAAGCCTTTTGTAGGAGTCGTTTTATAAAATATTTAAGGTTACGAACAATCAGGTTTTTTTTATTATACTATTTATGGATGTTAAAAAAAGTAGCCAAAAAACTCAGACTAAGTCTGGATGACTTAATATGAACCAATAGGAACCATAATGTAAAACTTTAAATTACAATACTATTACATATATTTATTATTTTATATATTATAATTTATACTGTGAACAAAAAATGCAAATATAAATCCATACAAATATTACATAAAATTCAAATAAGCTGCCAATTATTTATAAAAAAAAAAACAATCGTTAGTTAGCGTCGTTAAAACTCAATGCCGCAGCTTAAGTTCTGTTTGTTCTGTTTATATTTCCCTTATTTCAGGGAAGAACGGAAAAGTCGAAAGACTATTTGAAAATACAAATTTTGTCGCTACTTCAAAATACTTGACCGACCGTTAATGTTAGATCATTATTTGCTGAAGAATGGAGACTACCTGTATTATTTACCTAAACATCGAAACCTCAAAATTCGACTGCTGGACGGTATGTACATAATATATATACAGTACGTTGATTTTCCTATTTTAAAAGCACTTTTGAACTCATTAAGTATACGTAATTCTACTAAATATATTTTTTTATTTTTGGTAATGAAATAGTTTGTTGGTTGAGTATTGTTAAATTTTCTAATTTTCCATACGTCCAATCCTTAATCAATTTTTAAAAACAATTATATGTATACAATTAGTCGTTAAAATAGATTCCACTTAATATTTGTCGATATATAAGAAATGTATTTTAAAATTATTTGTTGTTTTTCTAAAATCATTTGAGGAAATATTATTAATATGCATTTTGTTGATATTATCAGGTTAATTATTTGTTAACGGTATTTGTTACTTTTTTCCAAGAGTCTAGTCAATTTGATTTATATCTTTCATGACAGCGTTAGATCATTGAGGCAGAAAATGAGCAATGTGTTTTTCAAAACATGATATTATGTATTGTGTTTATTTCGTATAGTTAAGTTTAAAATTTTATATGACCTAACAAGGCTTAGCACGTTTCTACATGTGAAGACATATTAATGGTAACACTGTTTTTTATTATTGTTATAAAATTTGTTTCTCCGATTGTTTCCGTAAAAAAATAAAATAAATAAATAACCCTGCCTTCCGCTTCGTGGGTCGTGGGTTCAATTCCCGCCTCGAATCCGGGTGTATTATATATATGTACATATTTATATATTTCTAAAAAATATATTTGTGTATAACAGGCGTCTGTTACCTATAACACAAGCATTAAGTTGTCTCCCCTAGGAACAGACGCCCGTGTCTCATATAGCCCTCTATATATTTATATTATATTATAATTTATTATATTGCAGTCTTTATTTATATAAAGCTTAGTAGGAGGGGAAAAGGTAATTAGACATACCTAAAAAGTATTCCTAATATTCTTTTACAAAAAAAAAATTTTCATTGCTAGTTCCGCGTTTTACAGTGTTGCCAAACCAATCAAAAAATTTCTACTTTATTGTATGCATATCAAATTCATAGACAGATTTTGATGCCGCGATATCCGGATTACCTCCATGTCCTACAACCGATGATCATAACCTCATTAACCGTATCTATAATTAGAGAAACAATTATTTCCTTTTCTGGTGTTGCCAATTAATAACAAAACATGTTAATTTAATTGTTGTTTTATGTTTAACTACATATTTATATTTTCTTTTTTTTGTGTTCCGCTAATTCTGCCGGTATCTGTACATATATAAAGATAATATCGATTTTGGTTAATGTATAATAAATCTGTCTAAAGCTTAATGCACTGCAATCGATTCAGTGTCTAAATCTGGAGCTCAAATATATATTGTTTAATATTTACATGTTTCTGTATGCGGTGTGATGATATAGCAAATAAATATTTTCTTATTCTTATTTATTCTTATTGTTTCGTTATAAAATTTGTTCTTAATTACACAACCATAATAAAAGTACAGTTCCAGCTAGCTATTACTGTGGAATTGACTCAAGTGTTTATATAGATTCCTAAGCATTGTTCCGTATGACAGATCGCTCCACCTGAGTAAACAAGTGTATTAAAGCAAAGTAGTTTAGTTTCTCATGCATGTCATGGATTTCCGCAAAGTAACGCCTGATTCTATCAATTACTTCATAATATTATAATTCGTGAAGCAAAAACTTTCGGTACCATTTTTAAAAATTGTGCGAATGAAAGGGTATGAAATTTGGCACAACAAAATCTATTCAGTATTACTAGAGATCACGGACTGATCGAAATTCGGCAACAAATCTTTAAACTTCCGTGCCATAAGCTCAAAAAAAATTCTTTTTTGTACAATAACATCCGTTGTTATATTTTTTCAATGTAATACATACAATCGTCATGACTACGCTTCGACGCCATCTTATAAATAACATAATAGTAAATGTTTATGTGTGTATAAAACCAATGGCATTGGTGTGTCGTACGGGTAATTTCCGATAATAGCGAAAATAACGATTCTGACAGGATTACCACTGGTAAGTTTTACAAAGCAGAACATAGATAAGGTACTTTAGTTTTATCAAAAGAGTATTAAATATAAATAATAAAAAATAATATTAAAAAATAAAAATTTAGGGTTGCACACCTGTAAAATGAGAACCCTTAAATTATAATGACAGGATTCACGAGGGCAAAGTCGCGGATATCAGGTAGTATTAAAATATAGATAAGTGACAACCCTGAAATATTATTAGATCTTGAGCGCCCCAGCTCCGGACGGTCACTGCTGTTATCTATGGAAACCATAGAAAAAAACTAATTACATATTCCTATTGACATTTCGAGTGGGGGCTGTCCACGATAACCTTACGGGACCCATTCAATTAGATTATAAATTCTAAAATATACACGTTTGATATTTTTAATGCATCAAAAGGGTTTTGTTATTATTAAAAAAATTGTTTGTTTGTAAAGTCGGTTTACGGACGATAATTTTACGTGATAACGCCGATCGTGCCTGTATATCGCTTGTTCCGCGCT
Source organism: Charaxes varanes (assembly GCA_024363005.1). NCBI lineage: Eukaryota > Metazoa > Arthropoda > Insecta > Lepidoptera > Nymphalidae > Charaxes > Charaxes varanes. The sequence continues at coordinate 3,557,733 of JANCMC010038415.1, forward strand.
TGCAAGCTCGGCTCAGAGGGAACGTGACAATGAGTCATGCTTTTTCGTGCGTGTATCCGGTGTTCATCGATTTATAAGACGTTATCACGTCAAAAGAATATTAAAACTCTAGAAATTGAAAAAGCTTATTGATTCCAAACAAGGCCGAAGTCTCCGGCTAATAGCTAGTAGAGAAATACAACTATAGGATGGTAGATGTTTGATAGAAGGAAAAACATGGCGTAATTATAAATAACGACATTGAATTTAATGAGTGCGTTATCTGTAAAGATCTATAATTCCATTGTAGTGCTATAAAAACGCGATACAATCTACTCATTTCTATAAAGCAATGAGTCACTAGGCGAGTTACGGGTACTTATGAATTAAAAATGATATATTGTATTAGGTATTTATGCGTCATAGTATTCTTGCAAGTTTGTCGTTTGTTGAGGTAGAGTTTTTTGGTTTTAGTTTGGGGGTAATCTCTGAATCGGTTGGATTTGTTTCGACGGGACCTTTACTGGCTTATAGCTAATAGTACAAGGAATAAACTAGGCTCCTTTACTTTTAGAAAAATATTTTGGGATTCACAAAAAAAACAAAGAAAACACTCGATATTTAAAAAAAAAGCTGAATTCGTGCGGACCAGGACGCGGATTACAGGTAGTTGTTAATAATAATAAAAATTCGTTTTTATAAAATGGGTATGCGGTTGTCCTAATCGAACGCGAACGCGCAATGCGGTTGAACTTAGTTCGTACGAACGAGCGTACAAATATCATGATGTCTAAAGACCGATTTCCATGAGACGATCGAATGCTCATTCTAGCAATACTCTATCAAATTCTCTTAGTTTAAACAGGCGCAGAGCATTCTTTTGTTGTTCTGTCTGCGTTCACAAACATTCTAGTTTTTATTCTAGATTTATGCTCGTGGATATAAAAGCTAAGAACGAGCTTTCGTTCACACTAAAAGATCGAGAAAGAATGCTCATATTCTACCACTATGATAATAATAATAATATTAAAGCTTTATTTTCCTCCCTTACAGTTTGTTTTTTGTTAATATAATTTTAGAACTATGTTAGTATATGTTAATTATAAGGGCCGCCTTTTGCGGTAAAAACCTCCTCCAAACTGCTCCAGTGAACTCTGGCTAACCTTAACCACGTTGTTTTAGCCACATCACGAATATTCATTTATATACTGTATTTATATACGACCTTTCGTTCTAGCACTATGTTTTTTTTTATATATACGGTATAGGCTGTTTAGAAGTGTCCTAATATAATTCGTGTGAACGCATGTAACTTAAATCAGGACGCTTCTTAGACATTAATATGTTTGATTGCACGTTCGTATGATCTAAGTTCGCGCGCATCGTGCTTTCGCTTTCTATAAGGACGACGCCTAATATTGCCACTTTATAGAGTATTCTTAAATCTACACCTGGGTTGCAAGTCCTAGGCACAGCTATAGTTCCTTCCTCTGCAACGCGACAGATCCGACATCTTCACGGTGAGTCAATGGATTGCTAAGAAATTCGTCTCGTCTCTTTCCATAGAGACGTGAAGTCAAACTAACACCAGAGCAAGCGGCGGAGCTGTACAGAGGACACTATGGGCGGCACCATTTCCCACACCTGGTCGCGCATATGTCCAGTGGACCCATCATCGCCATGGTACTTGCCAGTAGAAACTGCATACACAAGTGGCATACCTTAATGGGGCCAGCGCGGTAAATATCTGTACCAATTATGGATCATACTATATAGATCCTGAAATTTTGTGAATAATATTTATATATACAGGGTGGGCCAGAAAGAATTGCGAATTTGAAAAAAATATAATAAAAAAACTAAATACAGTTCACATACAGGCAGACTTGTTGAACTCTGTACTAAAACTTTCAGTCTTAAAGATCTTATAATGTTAAGGATGTTAACTATTTAAGATCGTTTTACCATCTATACATTTGCACTTGCAGACTCATTAGATGTTGTCCGACCAAAGATGGAAGTCAGCATAAATATTTTTAAGGTACAAAATCGAGACATATCTATACAAATGTATAAAGCAGAAGAATTTCTTTGTTTGCTTTAACACGCTAATTTTATGTCTTGACGCGGAGTACGCGCGCGTGGAAAAATGGCGGAAAAAGGGAATCCAAAACTTTATTATAATATAAGAACTGCACTCTCCGTATTATTGTGCACTATAATTGAACGTTTAGATTTAAGCGCCATTCAATCTTATTATACAATAATTTTATTTTGCAATGTCATTGTAACGCTAGGGAACGTCCATAGTTCAAAAACACTTGTATAAAAAATACTACTAATAAGGGTATTTTGTAACAAATAAACAAATAAATATAACTGTACTAAACACTTTAAATATTACTGTATTTTAAATATTACTGTAGTTGCCTATTTCTCGTTATCCTAATATATTTATGTTAAGGACTAGTTGTGAAAAATGTTTTATAAGTAAATAAATTTTAAATAACCTTTTCCTTGGCGTGAATGAAGGTTTCAATGAAGAACGACGTTGAAAGCCTCGCAGCTACCTCGGTCACCTCCTTATGATTCTTGACTAGATTTTAAAAACATTTAATTCGGATTTTCCTTATATTTCTTAATAATAAATATGCTTTTTTAAATAATATAAAGCATATTTGGAAATCATTATTACTAATCAAATTTATTTATATTTATAATTAGTTTTACATATACATATGACAATATAAGATTGTTATATTTTTGTCATTAGGTATAATAATTATGATTCTTGACTCTAAATCATTTGATTAGGATTCTTTTCTTGAAGGTGCCTAAGTCGTATCCGTTCGGAAATACCGAAGTTGGCAATTGATTCCACAAAGGAATTGTGCGGCGCAATAAGTTTCTAGAGAATCGCACAGTTGTTTTTTTTTTTTTTTTTTATTTTTTTTTTATGTTACAAACTGTCCTGTGTACTGTCGACTTAATATTTTTAATTACAGCATATATAAAGATATTTAAAAAAATAGGTTTTCATAAAAGAGCTCATAAACTCTAAGTTGCTGAAATGGCTGCCACGAAGAAGAGCCCCGATAAAGAAACTAGAACTATAGAAGAATAATGGAATTGGATACCAGTAAAAAGATAGAAAAAATAAAGATAATGTAGGAGATAATAAAATTACAATAGCACGGGCCCTTCAGCCAGTAGATAATAAATAAATAATAAATAAATATATAGGACTATATGACACACGGACGTCTGTTCCTAAGGTAGACAACTTAAAGAAGGCTCGCAGATGCACTGCCGGCCTTCGTGGAGTGATTATGCTCTATTGAAGGTCCCTAAGCCCTAAGTCATTTGGCTTCGGAAACACCAAAGCTGCTAACGTCCACAAAAAAATTGTGCGGATTAAAGGTTCTAGAGAATCGCACGGCTGTGCATTTTTTTTAAAGAATATTAGGAATACTTTTTAGATATGTCTAATATTCCCTTTTCCCCCTCCTACTAAGCTTAAATTTATTTTTTATTTTTTACTATTTTTAGATTTTGACTGAGAATTTTATAAATGTTGTGTTAGCTTATAAGTTAGACCTACAATGTAACATGTTACCAATGTACGTAAAAAATGAGTTTTTATTTTTTTTTTTATTTAGAGACAATTTTCTTATAAAATATAGCAAACTCATTAGTGTGATGCTTATACAGGTTGTTCAATAAAATATTTTTTAAGTAAGGTTTTGTAGTTATTTCGAAAGATCAGAGTTAACCGCATTAATTGTAGCTGTTAATTCAGATACAGTTGTGTGTCTATACAGTTGCAAATCATCTGTGATTTAGTGAGTTCATTAATAAATATTGAGAAGAGTAGAGGGGATAGTACGCCGCCTTGGGGAACACCAGCAGAGAGATTAGCCCATTCAGAAAAAGCTTCTTCCGTGCGAATTCTCTGCCGGCGTCCATGAAGATAAGAATGAAACCATTCAACCAAGCAGGCACCGAAGTGCCTACCGGCGCCCATGGACATCTGCACGACCAGAAGGCCAACAGATGCGCTGCCGGCCTTTTCATACGAGAAAGAGTCTTTTTAATTTCAATATTAACTTATTTGCCTGTAAAAGAACCTAAGAAAAAGAGAAAGAGAATACATTAACCAATAAATAATAAATTGAGTAAATTCTATTTATATCTCAACATTTAGTGAAATTTTTTTATGAATGCAGTTCAAATCCCTGGGGTGGACTGTTTTATGAATTGTACGAGTTAATTGGCCGCATATTGAACATTAAATATAAAGGGGGGTTTACACGAGTCGATTTTCGCCGTGCGGCTAAACTCTTTACAAATCGCTTCACCAAGCCGCATCGCTAGGCCATTTACACAGTTGACTGCAATCGCAAGCGGCCAGCTCATTTCTTTCGAGAACGTTGAGCAAAATAGGTATTCGAGAGAATAGAAATAGTTAGTTAGAAGCGAGCGATCGCGCTTTACTGATCGTTTATACTAGCCGCATGCAGCTTATAGTCGCACGGCCAAAGTAGGATGCTTCCCAACTTTGGACCTTGCGGCTTTAGTCACTTGTGACCTAGCCGAATTGTCATTTAGACGGTCAATTTTTTCCGCGCGGAAAAATTGTTCGCCCTTAGTCATCCGTGTAAACCGCATAAGGCAGCGTCACACGAAGGCATGAGGTTGTCTTCAGTTTCCCGCGATTTCCAATCACGAGAGAGATTCGCGAGAGCCAATGGGCTTCCTTGTTCTGGCTCTATCGGAAAATCCTTTCTTAGAGGATGTGTACTAACTATAAACTTGCCAAATTTCATCACTGTACGTCCCGGGATTTTTGAGTGCGTCTACTACACCGAAACCGCAAACGACGCAGTTGGTCGCTTCGTTAAGAAAACGCTTGCCGTGAGCGAGCATACCGTAGAGGAATATAACCATAAAGCGGCCATCTACCATCGTGACGCCCATCTCGTGGCTGTCCCGAAGAAGAAGCCCGATCCGGAAGACAAAGACACCCATCATAGCTCATATTCCTAGCAAAGGTTCCGTTCTACTTTTCATCTTTGTCCCCCCATAAATTTAACACGTGGAACTATAAACAGTGTGAATGAAACTATAAGAAAGATAACAATTGGTACAGACCTCATGCCCGTGGTGCATAATTTTAATGACAAAAATAACCCCGACACCCATCCTGATGTGCCTTTAAATACATTATATACTTTCCTCTTGAATCACTCGATTTATTGATGAAAACCGCATAAAAAACGTTTTGTAGTCTAAAAGATCTACGCGTACAAGAACGGGTAGCGACTTTGTGTCATACGATGTAAATATAATGAAGATGCGACTGTTTTAAGGGTAAATTTTTAATCCAAGCGCACAATGGTACATGCATTACCTAGTCCTAAAATAAATTCAGCACAAAACCAGCGTAATTTTATTCCCTTTATAGGATTACAATGTCCTTTTTTTGGGTCCCCAAAAGTGATTATCTAATCCACTTTGGGCTGGCTTAAGCAAAAAACGGCGTGTCCTGAGGGTCAAGCCATAAATAAGTTGCCGGCATTATTTGAGTGTAATTAGAGATTAGCGAATGGACGGGGGATCTTTCTGGATGATCCCTCTCATAGTGTCATCAAAAATGTTTCTAAAATACGAAATGTCCTTAGGGTCAAGCCATAAATAACTTGCCATAAGTATATGGTGTATTTTTATCTTTTACCCCATACTTACTGTCATACAGAGTGTTTCTAATACCGGCATGGGGGTCAAATTATAAATAAATTGCCAGTATTTTATTGGCATAATTAAAGATTGGGGAATATACGGAGATCCTATTGAATGACACCATGCTACAAATTAAAATTCACTTATATACAATACTATTTAAAAAGCCTTAAAATGATAATCCAACCCGTTTTACCAAAAAAATTAAATGGACCAGGATCCAATGTCACATTTTCGGTCCATAAATTTACCAAATTAAAGCTGAGGGCCAATGGACGGTCGATTAAGACCCTCAGATTTTTAATGGGCCGTCGCTTTTTGGATGTTCGGAATATTTTATGCGAGACCAGCGGCGAGCCCGGGCTTCGCACAGGTATTTACATTATCGAAGTTCACACCTCTAACTTTCTTGGAGATATTCTATCGCCTAGGTTCATGGCCGAGGCTAGGAAAGCGAAACATTGGTCGTCTAGCAATAAGATGGGTCGACGGCAGCATCTGTCGCGGGTCGAAACTGGTCCTAATTAACTCAAAACTGTGAATACTGGTACAAACGGAATGAAGCCTTTAGCCAGCAGTGGGAGCGAAAAGGCTGTGGAAGATGATGATATTCTTCAGAGTTGATGTAACCTTCTAATAGTGAAAGAGTTTTTCAAATCAATCCAGTAGTTTCAGAGTCTATACAATGAAAACAAACAATAAATATTTTCGTCTTTAAAATATAACTATCGATTAAGCTAGGCATCTGACTATCTACATACTTTTTAATATATAAAACTGAAGAGTTTATTTGTTTGTTAACGAGCTAAGCTCAGGAACTACTAGTCCGATTTTAAAAGATTCTTTCAGTGTTAGATATCCAATTTATCGAGGAAAGCTATAGGCTATATATCATCACGCTAAAACCAATAGGAGCGGAGCACCAATGAATAATGTTTTAAAATCGAGGGTTTTCTTTTCCTCTGCGTGCGTTGCCTAAACGGTTAAAGGTTTGCAAAAATCATGTTTGACGGAATTGTTCCCCTTTAAAAGATCTAAATAAAAGTCCGCGACAGCATATGTCTATCTTTTAAGGTTTGCTCAATATAACTTCTTTTACGCTAACCAAATCTGTTCTAAAATAATTATTTGTGAAGGTGTTTTTATAAACATAATATTTAACCTTATCCAAAAACTATGATTTAAACCCCTAAGTGATAAAGCATAATAAGGCACGTGGCAAGGATGGACAGGCAAAGGTTGGCCAATGTCGCGACAGTATGGACTCCCATCAGTGACCGCCGACAACCAGGTAGACATGTGTACTTTAAAAACGCCTACGCCAAAGCTAAAGTCAATGTCAAGTGTTCGGTAAAGACGAAGCGATCTTCACGGCTTTTATTTACCCATTGGCGTCACCGTTACCGACACCTCTGTCAATTTGTTTTCATTATTGGGACTCACGGAGTGCTTTTTTATTAATTAAGTCCTTCTTTAAATTAAATTCTAGGTGCTATTCCTTATTTTTAAATATTTTATAATTTATCAAAACGATAAACACTTACCTTAAAGGCGTCTCTAAATTTGTTAGACATAATATTGTAGAAAATGGGGTTGATACACGTTGACATATAGTAGAATACCCCAGATAGATAAGTCAAGAAGTAATATACTGAGAGCAGTATAGGTGATTTTGCAAGATGGTTCTCAGAAGTACCATAAATTGCCACTAATCGTTGTGCGTGAAAAGGCGCCCAGCAAACAAAGAACGCCACAACCACAGCAACTGTTGATAAGTGTTACATAATATGTGTTAGTAAAGATTCAGTTTGATTGTAATTTAGTGTCTTAATCCAATTTGATAACGTTTGTTTGACACTTCTAGTCGGTAGCTTGTAAATATTTAGTATATGATTTACCTGGTTGTATATAAAACTTGATTGTGTAAGAAATTGTCTTTGAGCGAATTTAGTTTTTATTTTATGTAATTTAGCTACTTTATCGCTTCTTCTCTTACTTAATAAAGTAATTCGTTGAACTGAGGTTCGTTATGTTGAGGTTAGGTTGGTCTAAAATTTGTTATAAAGAGGTAAAAAAATAGTTTCTCGAACAAAAGCGTGCCGAAACATGTCGCGAATCACATAATATAAGATTAAGAGTTATATATTGGTGGGAACTTTGTATAAAGGTTTTGGGTTGACAAAATTCGTTAATTAGAGGTATGAATACTTTTTCTTGATAGTTGAAAATTCGTTATAAATATGCGTATAAAATTTCATAAAAATCGGTCAAGCCGTTTCAGAGGAGTACGGTAACTAACATTGTGACACGAGAATTTTATGTATAAGATGTTTAAATTCCGCAGATCGCTTAAAGTATATTTTAAATTATTCTTCTTCCTAGCGTTATCCCGGTTAAGGACTAGGGTCCGCTAAGATTACAGAGGATGTGGCTGGGGGACGAGTTAAGATGACGTCATCCTCGGAACCCCCAATGACATGCATGAGAAACTAAACTACTTTGCTTTAATCCGCGAATGATCATTCGCGGATTAAAGCAAAGTAGTTTAGAATATTTTGTGGCAAAACCTTCGACAGACTATAAAAGATAATTGAAAAAGGTTTAATTTTTTCTCGTCTGGATTTCAGACAATAATACACGGTGACATTGTCGCGGTTAGGATGGTTACGTAGATCTTATCCTAAGGTTGAATAAAAAATATTCGCACCGGTAGTCACTTAGGTGAACCGCCTGCTCGTTTGCCCCTTGTTATATAAAAAAAAAAAAAAAAAAAAAAAAAAAAAAAAAGTCAGTCGATAGTAATGTGTGTACATTTCGAAAATTAATTGTTATTTATATAGAAGAGAAGATATATCGCATACACAGAGTAATCTAATCTAAACTATCAAAAATTAAACTACATAATTTATAAGTCAATTTAATATGAAGTCAATAAATAAATAGTATTGTCGCACCCACTCCTAATACAAGCTTTTAATTTAAGCTTAGTAGAAGGGTAAAGGGAATATTAGACATACCTAAAAAATATTCCTAATATTCTTTTTCAAAAAAAAAAATATATCTTCAATCTTATAGTAACTTTAATTAAGTAAAATTTTTTTTTTTTTTTTTTTTATGTTACAAGGAGGCAGACGAGCAGGCAGTAGGCACCGAAGTGCCTACCGTCGCCCATGGACACTTTCCCATCCACATTTAACTTTCCGCTCACCTATTGAATAAATGTTGCAAATTTAAATACGATATTTATATTATAAATATCGATCATTATATATAACAATCTACTAAATCCAATAAAAAACTTAACCATGTTTACTTTGTGGTATATTAATATCACGACAAACATGGTTAAGTTTTTTTAATGATGGGTTATAACTCAAAATTTTGGTTTCATTATATACAGAAATCCTTCATGTCATGGCTTCGGCCAGCCCGAAGAGGGAGTTTACTTTACCTGAAAATATACTTTGTATTTATTCATATTAGACAAATTGCCACTAGATCTTTCTCTACAAAGAGATAGAAAACAATAATTTTTAAAGGTATCCTAAGTTCTTCTCTATCATCAACATGATTGTTAGCAGGTTATTGAAAGACAATGGAAGCTATACAGATTTATTGACATGTTCCGGATTAGGTTAACAAAGTAACAAGCTTTTAATATAAGCTTAGTAGGAGGGGAAAAGGGAATATTAGACATACCTAAAAAGTATTCCTAATATTCTTTCAAAAAAACGTTTTCCTGCCCGAAGTAAGCTATTTACTTACTACATTCTATTATTCTATAATATTTATTACCTTTCCCGTTCCATTAATAATTATTTAATATGGTTGTTAAGTATTCTTAAATTTTCTAATTTACCTCGCAATTTCCTTAATTTTTATCTTTCGTAACAACCTCCTGAGAATTAAAAATGTAACAAAAAAGAATTGGCGAAATCTGTACAGCCAGTCACGTGTGATGCCGTGACCAAGGGAAATAGGGATTCATTTTTATATATGACTAGCGGACACAGCAGACGTTGTCCTGCTCGAACATTCAGTTACTTTTGAGATGTAAGCTATAAGATAAGATATATCTTTCAAGTTGAATCAAATTGCACTCGGTGTGCAAATTTGATTAAAATCGGTTTAGTTGTTTAGGAGCCCATCGCGGACAAACCACGTAACGCCTAATTTATATATATTAAGATATGTCGAGATTTCTACATCGTGGAGTATTCTAAAAAAGCGCCATCTGAGAATTCCTGGCAAAATATACTTCAAATACGTACATTTTGCCAGGAATTCTGAGATGGCGCATAGTGACAAAGGCTTTATGCCCTGAAGTGAAGAGCTATAGGCCGATGTTGATATATTTTACGTAAGCATGATTATTACTCATTGTTGCATAACAGATTATTTATTATTTATATAATGACTGCCGAAAACAGTTTTTTTTTCTTCCGAGCTTAGAACTGGAAAACGCAAGTATGGTGGTCAATAATTTGAAGAATGTCCTAAAACGCAACCTTACATCGTGCATAACAACTCACCGGCACCTGGGAACAGATCGCATTGCAAAGGCAAAAATGATTACTGACTTAATCCTTTGATACCAAGCGCTTAGAATATCTCGACCCAAAGCGCCAAAATCCAAATACAGAAAGCCAAATATTCACACGTATAATAGCAGCGTTCAGCTTTACTACAGACCATGCAACCGAACTTTAGAGACCAAATTCAGTTATGGTTACATTCGTTCACATTCCAGACATAAAGCTAGAGTGTCGCCGTTGACGGACACGTCATGTAGGATTATCGAAACATTCGGCAATTCCCGAGTAAGAGTAGTCTGTCCTATTAAAGTTCTACATCGCGGTAAAGAGAGTAAAATTCGTCTTCGTGCTAACGCATAACAATCCAGCACGTGTAAAAATACCAGCTCTAACACTGTCTCATTACCTCTTCTACCTTGAATTAGATAAAGAACATGCAAAGCTAAAGAAACAGTACGTTTAAGTTCCAGGATATTATAGCCGGTCTGCCCAGTAGAAATATTAAAAGAAGTCATATATCTGCCAAAAACGTAACTTTTGTTACCTAAGGTAAGTCGCGTATTACGTAGGTTTTGTAAGTTTGGCAAAATCTGCCTTAACTTCGTTACCTTCAACTTTGGTTTGTTCAAAAATCATACCACTATCTCTGATGTCAGACGTTTTTCATACCCATTAATGTCAGACACTTTTAATACACTTTAAAATTGATGCATAAACCACTTCAGTTATATCTGTTTAAGCAAGTTGATGACTTTTAAAAAGATATGGTCTGTTTTGGAGCTAAGTAGAAAATCTGATTAGAAAGCAGAACACGTCAGAAGTTTGGTTACATAAGCAGTGGTACACGACAGCGCATTAATGAGAGCGCCCGGCCCCCGTGTTTTGTCATTATGACCCGTTCTCTACTGCTGACTGGATTATAAATAATCTCGTAAGTATGTATATTTTTCCTAGTAAATAGATTAATATCTATAAAACCTCCCCTAAGTCAGTCTTAATCCTGTTTAAAGTATGCCCAAAAAATCGTACCAACGTCCATCTTTTTATATCATTCTTTTTCCGATACTTTTTGATACTTCGGTGTGGAACCAAGAGGGCTTAGGGCGAACTTTTCGAACCGAAGTGAGTCGGCGAGTCGCGATACGAGAAACTGTACGTGCTAGACCCACAGGAGGCAAATGTTAATCTTGTCACGCTTTTAATCAATGCTAATAAAACCAATGTTAACGTTTAGAAGAGTCCACTATGGGTCTAGCATGAACGTTTTCTTCCTAAGTAAAGTCGACTCGTCGACTTACTTCACTTCGGAATGTTCGTGCTAGGCTCCCAGAACACTTGGCTTATAATAAACGACTCATTGATTCGCTCTTATAAACGCTGTGGTGCATACTTTTAAAACTAAAAATTTTATTAAAATTACAAAAACCTGTTTTTATTTCATGTAGGTAACATTTGTGGCGTAGCAGGTAATAATATTTTTCAGCCTAAAATCAGCGAGTATAATTAAATTAATTCAAAATGCTAATTGGCAGTTCAAATTAATTATCACGCACAGAGATGCCGCTGTTACTGTAGAATGCTAAGACTAAATTACACCCAGCAGTATTAAACGTAACAATGAAAAAATCCAAATTAACAACCTTTAAAAAAATTATATATTTCTTAATATTTTATCCGCTTTTACCATTCTATTTATATTTAGGGAATTTTCACCCATATGAATATGTCAGTCCTGTCGGACCCAAAACTTTTTTAGAAATCCATAACCACTATAAATTTTGCAGGTTCCTCTGATGGATTCGATAATATAGTTCTTGAGTTATAAAAAGTGGCGTAACTAACCCAGAAAGATGTGTTAAATTTTGTAAAATTAATTAATCAAATAAAGAATTTTCATACAAGATGACGTCCACTATCTTGCCGTGTGTCATATAGTCCTGTATATATTTTATTTATTTATTTATATATAAAGATTATTAGCTCTTTAAAAGCTTTACCTTTAAGCTGATGTATCGGATACTGAGCCGAGATCTCCGGCTCCAAGTAATGGGCTGTCGCATGCAATCAGTGTCATCGGTCTACGAGGCTAAAGCGATTGGATTTGCAAAGAGGAAACTGAGGTAATACGCGAAATTTATGTGAAAAAAAAATGCCTCTCTTTGTTTGCCAATGTGTCTTTCGGATGTTCACTTGCATGTGACCTAGAAAATTATAAAGTAATGTTGTTTAATTAATAATAAAAAAAAAAGCTTTTTTAACAATATACTGTTATATGCATCTATTCTTATGATTTCATCTTAACTTATAAAACAGAAGACGAATTTCTTAGCATTCCATGGATTCACCGTGCGGGTGCCGGGTCCATCGCGTTGCAGAGGAAGGAACCATAGATCATCCATTCTCACGGCCCTGTGAAATTAAATTTCGCCACTGGGTTCAATATAATGATTTATATCAATATAATTCTGATAATTGCTTCTCTATAGCAGTCTGTCTTATAATTAATACAGACTGTTCTAATCATATTATAATAAGGCAATTCAAAAGATCAGCAAGCAGCATCTTCCACGTCCATTTCGCGGCGAGTTCCACGAACGACTGTCAGCATCCCGTGAATGTGGAGGGAATTGTTTTAAGATATTGTTCAGTGATTTGTTCACAATTTAAATGGGGTTTTATTCTTTTGATAAAAAAGCGTTATTAAATGAAATATCAGCTCTCTATCGGTGGAAGTTTTGCGTGCATAAACCTATTTTATAAGATTTTAACAAATAATTTTATTTAGATGTACAGACACCTAAATTTAGTTTATTTTTATAAGTTTCCTAGCGGTCCCGGCAGACGTTGTCTTGCCCGATTTATATTAGCTTATTAATAAATGTAATAATATTGGTCGCTCCTATACATAAATATAGAAAATAAAAACAATTTAAAAAACATAGAAAATTTTCAAATTTTTCAAAAACAACTTGTTGTTAATGCCAATATAAAAATTGAAAATTTAAAAATATGGATAAGTAATGAATTGTTACAAAATCTAAGTGAAGTAAACAACATTATCATAAATTATAAGGTCAACAGATTATCAAATTCATTTTAAACTAAAAGGGGTTGACAGACTAGGGGGTAGAATGAGCATCCGCTCGTCTGATGTACATCGACCTTTAGGCGTCGTCCTACTAGAACAACAATGCGCGATGCGAGCGCACTTACTTCGTAGGAGCGTGCGATCAAACATATTGATTCCTAATAGAAGAAGATACGATCGCGCGAATTTCAATTAGGACACTTTACAGGCATCAATAAGTTTCATCGCACGTTCCTACGAAGATATTTAACATCGCTGCCTCCCCTACTATAACTATTACAGTCTCTACAAGGTTGTTAAAAAATTGTCGTTAAAAATCTATACCATCAATTCATATTATGACTGACTTAAAAAATAAATTAAAAGTACATACTTAAGGAAATATTTAGACGCACCTCGAGAAAATGGAAAAATGATGTTGGATTTATGAAATAAACAGCTAAATAGAAGACTGGCTTCTTGCGAGAAACGAACGTAAAAAAATAAATTGGTTGTCTGTAAAGTCTGCTTAAGGTCGATAATTTTACGTGATAACGCGGAACGCTTAGGCCGATCGTGCCTCTATATCGTTTGTTCCGCGTTTTCGCTTGCACGCTCGGTTTAGGCAGAATGTGACAAGGAGTCATGTTTTTGCAAGCGTGCAGCCGGCGTTTATCGATTTATAAGACTGTTTCGATACATAGTCAATACTGTTTCGATACATTAATTATTTATAAATATTACAAAATGGCCAATAGCGTGTCAAGACACGCTTATATATAAGAATTCTTTAACTGATACGCGATAAAGGTATTTGTTATATAACTTTTAAAAGCTGTTATCCGATTTCGCTAAAAATAATTTTCCTAATGAGTTATCAACATGAAAAATTTTAAGACTCTACATCTAATAGTTTGGTTAACCTAGTGGAGGGAACCACCTTGCGGGCAGACAGACGGATATAACGAAATTCTGAATGGCGCGAAGCTTACGCACTTCGCGGCTCCTTTGATGCAAACGCCGCGCCGACATGCAAAAACAATTGTTCAAAATTTCAAGTTTTATTTACATTATGGTTCGATGTAAAAACATTGAAGAAATTTGTTTCTGATTAAAAATCGCATTGTATTAGGTAGTAATAATGATATTCTACACTATTCAGTTAAAAAAAAGTAAAAAAAAAATTACATTTCATGAAAAAGCCGGCCCAGGAGCTTCGGAGATTGCTCGGAACCTATAGAAGGACAGACAATTTTTTTTAACTTGCTTTTTGTTTTAGGGCGCCGCGACGCGTCCTCCAGCGTGCCGCTGGTGCAGCCGCTGCGCGACGAGGCGCGGGACGACGCGCGCGTCGCGGACAGCGTGCCGCCTGCCAAGTGCCAACAAGCGAGTGTCAGTCGTAGCTCGGAAAACGTCACTTAATCTTGCATTTCTAAGAAGTGTCGTAATTGACGTTCGCGCGTTCGTTTTATTTAAAAAATTAAAAGAGTCAGAAGTGACTTTGTGTGGTTTGGCTTTGAAGAAGTGAATTTTTTCCTCTTCCGTGGAGGTGGAACTCAAAATTTAAAAAAAATTATAGTGCAAGTAAATAAATTAAAGTATTCCAAACAAAAACCTCCCCGGGACACTAGACTGTGCAGCGAGAAGTTACGTCGCGCCTGAAAACTTGTCTATGATATTATATAGAAGCTTCTATTTTTATGACACTCGATGCGCAACGACAGTCGCATTACCATCAAAAATGTCTTTGCTTGTACAATCTAGCCTGCGATTGTGATACTTAAATATATACAAACACTGTGTTAATCAATGAATGTGTCTATACATAATTCTTCGCTTGATTTAGTTTTTAATTTACCGTATGATTTCTAAATACTGAATCAGCTGATACCTTAGGATGCCTATCCTAAAACTTTTGTCCAAATGATTAACATGAGTGAAACATGAGTCGCAATATATCGAATATTGCGACTTTCTGGATGCCCACCAATGGCCACCGAGGACCAGACAAGCCAAGGAAGAGGTGGCGCGACGATTTGGGTTCCTTTACGACAAAGTTGTCGATAAGATTTGCTCAAAAGAGTGAAAATGTACCGAGAAGGGGGAGATCTTTGCACAGAAGTGGGCTAATTAAAAAGAAATCGAGATAATCCAGAATAATTTACATTATCAGTGTTAGAATAGAAGATTATTAGCTCCAACGCGAGCTGATTTCATCGAGATGTACTTCGTGGTAGGAAGTCGAATTTCACTTTAGTATCAAGTTTGGTTTATTTAGTAGAATCCACTCACCAGTATCGTTAAGTGAATACAAACAGGGTGGCGTGAGCCTCGCGTCGGCGAGGTGCGCGGGGTGGTACCTCGCCTTGGTGTAGAGGTGCAGCACCATGCAGAGCAGCCCGGCCAACACGAAGATGCCCGACGCCACGCCTAACAGCGTCGGCATGTCCGCCGTCAGCAGCACCAAGTCTGAAACACATAGTACACTAGTAAAAACTCTAATGATTAATAAAACCAGGTTTCAGTAGTTCGATGATAGAAAGACGGACTGAAATCACCTTTGTTCTTCTACCTAGGGTTATCCCGGTCTAGAATCGAGGTCCGCTCAAATTGCAAAGGATATGGTTGTGGGTCTAGTTAAGATGACCGACTACCGTCCAAACGTTGGCAATTGATTACCTCCTCAAAATGACGGAATCGCCCGAGTATTTACCTATATGTTTAACTGGTTTAGTTCTCATTTTATGACACAAGTAACACTAGAGGTTCTAAATATATCTGCATGTACAGATAAAGGCTGTACAGGAAAAGTGGGGGGAAGGGAAGGTGTAAAAATCTTCATAAATGTTCAGATAATGCTGGAACGTCTGCCAAGTGCGTTCTTTGAATATAAACTGGATTTTGGACTGACCTTCTGTACAGAAGATGCGCTGCGTCGGCCGGGAGTGGCTGGTGGTGTGGTAGCCAGGGTCGCACTGGCAATAAGCGTTGTGGTTGACCTGAGCGCAGGACGCGTGCGCGTCGAAGGCGCGGCACGTTTCCTGATAGAAGCACTGCTCACCCAACTTTTTTGCTGAAATTTTAATTAATCAATCTGCAGTTTACGTTGCCTTTAAAATAAGAATACTGGTTTGCGCTATTCATCAACTCAAGCTTTAACCCTTAGAGTGTTATTCCAGAATAAAGTGAATTAAGTCCAATATGTGTATCTCAGCTAACAAGCGCTTATGAATGAAACAAATATATTGCTTACATATTTAAAATTATTATGGTAAGACTTTCGGCTTAAAATCTAACTTTTCATTATAACATACAATAAAAATTTTGCATAGGTCCTTTTTGGTCTTCAAAATACAGCGAATTCTATTTTGGGGACACTGCTTTTTGGACTAGTCTAATATAGAGTTCTTGAAGTTAATAAGCAATGTTTATCTATTATTCTCTTTTCCCATTGTCGGGAACTGCAAAAGAAGCAGCTTACGTTTAGCACATCCCCTGGCAACGCCGAGCGAGACAGGATGTTTTGGGTCACATTGGCACGAGCTGGTGCGGGGCTCACAATACACGTGTCGCAGTTCAGGGTTGCACGTGAACTCGCAAGGGGAGCCCAGGTACATGCCCTTCTCTGTAAAAGAAAAAGAAGTAGTACAGAAAATCAATTACAACCTGAAGGTAATCTTGGTACTTCAACTAGTCGATCAATATAATCTAATTCGTTATCCAAACTTGTATAGTCGACCATGGAATTGGTTTGCCACGTTAAGGTCGAATGTCGTTTGCACGTCAATTAGTTAAAAGGCTCATTTTTTGCTTGTTATGCATTATGTTAATTTCTAACAATAACCCTTAGCAAAATTTTCTTTAAGTAGGACCTGTTATCCAAAATGATAAAGCACTTTCTTGGTGGACAATACTTCCACAGACACCTTGATACCCGTTTTCCGGAAAAACAACACTCTGTGTTAATTTACGGCCTGGAGTTGAGTCAATTCGGTGGCATAGGAGTATATTCTTTGTCTGTCAAGGAAGCAAAGACATTATTGGTTAAAGTCATTACAGAACAATATAAAACAAACAGCAATAATAGACTTAGGAAAGTATGTATGAAAGTCATGTTCATGCAGTCATGTTCATATCCCTTCATGTTTAGAGATACTCTGAAAAATAGTAATTTTTTTTTTTTTATGTTACAAGGGGGCAGACGAGCAGGCAGTAGGCACCGAAGTGCCTACCGTCGCCCATGGACGTTTCGAAAAAAGTTAGCAATATCCTTATGATTGGCTACTTTCTTTGTTTGTTTCATTCCAAATTTCATTGATTTTATAGTTTGTGGCCATGTTGTTTAGAGACTAGTTTATATTTGAATACTGTATGTACCTATAATAGCGTTGGAAACTGAACGGATAATTGATAGAATCAGACGTTACTTTGCGGAAATCCATGACATGCATGAGAAGCTAAACTACTTTGCTTTAATCCGCGTCTGACAATCAAAGTGTATGTCATTTGGAATTCTTTACTTGATCTTAGCCGTGAAAAGACGTTGATTACTACATTTATTGTTATATATCTAAGGGTCTTGACTCACGTTATTTGATATATTGTAAAATACTTTGGAAAATCCAAAGTGCACGCCCCATAACACTAACACCAGACATCAGATGTTTACATTTTGTTACAACTTTTGTATAAAAAAAGTAAAAATATTATAAAAAATTATCATTTTATTTTCACTTTACATCGAGGCTTTTAAAAATTGCGTGATTCTTCAAGGCAGGCGACGCGACGGGCGAGCTTATTATATTTAATTCTAATTCAACTAAAATAAAAACAATTTAGTCAGCTCGAGCTAAAGGTTTCGTCGACTCGATGCTGGCATGATTTCATATGAACAAAATGAAAAAATAATAATTTTTAAGATTTATTTTATGTAAAAAGTAGTTTAGAATCTTCTTAAACCTACACCTGGGTCACAAGTCCCGGGCACTGCTATGGTTCCTTCCTCTGCAACGCGATGGACCCCGCACCAGCACGGTGAATCCATGGAATGCTAAAAAATTCGTCTTAAAAAGGAATATGACATCACTTTAATTAAAGGTAGCGCCATGTTTGTAGCCGAATTGGGCCGGCGCGTCCGGGTACCAGTACCTCTTTCTCACATGAGATCGACGTGAAGTGGCGGCAATAGATAATTAGTTTGTGTTTGTGACATTTTTCTAACCGCGTTGTTTAATTAATTTCTTTTTGGTTAAATTATTGTGAGTATGCTATATTTAACGTTATTTTGTAGATGGTTATTTGTTTTTTTAATTGAAATAGGATCGAATCTGCAAGAATATATTAAGATTTTACGTTGGCAGACATGAATAATTTCATACAGTATAATGGGAATAACTTTTTAATAGGTAGATGTTTCCAAAGGCAAGAGAGATATTTTCGATATCGTTTATTATTGACCTCAGCTCAGCCATAATTTGATAGTAACATATAAGAGTGCATTTAATATACTATAATATACTATAATATAATAAAAAATACATATAAGAGAACATTACAACACTATTTTGGTTCTAAGCAGTAAAGGCGTAGTTTCTTATCATATAGTGAGTGTATTGTATACAAACAAGGGGGTAGTTGTTCATAAGAGTATAAATACAGGAAGCTAAAGATTATGTTATATTCAGAAAAGATACCTCGAGGCATAAAGTCGTCACTAGAACGAACTTTATCTATTCGTTCGACGGCAGCGCGCGCGCGGTAGCAGAATTCTTTTAT
The DNA here is from genome assembly GCA_024363005.1 of Charaxes varanes. NCBI lineage: Eukaryota > Metazoa > Arthropoda > Insecta > Lepidoptera > Nymphalidae > Charaxes > Charaxes varanes. The sequence continues at coordinate 3,576,828 of JANCMC010038415.1, forward strand.
ATACAATTCTGGTATCTCTGGACCTGACCACAAAAGCTGCCACTCATCCGGCACCTGCAATTATATTCCATCGTATTATTGATTATTTACCTATGGAGAAGAAACTATTGTTAAATTCAGCTGTTCATTGATTGACCGCGCGGTAAACATTTGCCGCCGCACGTGTCGCGTGCGACAGCGATAGAGAGTGGCGGTCAACGAGCTTACCTACAAATGTATACGCCGTTCATTCATTTATTAGGGTGAGCATATTTTATATATAAAAAACAGAGACATTATTATGATTATTTTTGCAAATACTTGTAGGATTGATATTCTGATATTATGACAGTGCGAATATTTTTTATTCAATACTTAATGTTAAAAGCTGTTTAAGGTTAGTATATAATTAACTTCTAATTAGTGTTAGTATTGTAGCATCCACTGATGCTACGTAAATATTATTAAATATTTACTGTAATTATGTCTCACCAAATTGGTGTATGCACGCGTCGTAATCACACTGATACCAATGTACTTAGATAGTTGTTACCCAGTCAACGGTCGTAACAGAACTCTCCCGCATAACCGATTGTCTCTGTATTTAGTTTATTTAATAAGTAAATGGTAGGCAAACGTAAGGAGGGACGGCAAAGGCGCGGGCTCATAGTTATGGTGGAATTGTGTCCGTGTGATGTAACAAAACATGGCGGCGCGCGTTCAAACAGGTCACATTTAATCATTGTTTTCGAATTATAGTTTGAGCATTGCCAAAAGCATTTATACTTTTAATGATTATCAATAATTTTGTTTATAACAGTAATATTTATCTCATTGCCTTCGGGGTCTTGCCCCTGGGGTCAGCGATGGTTCTATCTCCACATAATATTATGTACCTACAATGCTTGTTCTTCGTTGTCCCTAAAGAGATAACAAATATTTTAACATTTTTATTCATTTTAAAAACTTATCTACTTATTAGGTTGGTCTAAAATTCGTTATAAAGAGGTAAAACATGTCGCGACATGAATCAAGGTTTTGGGTTGACAAAATTCGTTAATTAGAGGTATGCATACTTTTTCTTGATAGTTGAAAATTCGTTATAAAAAAGGTTGTTCGCAAAAAATGTTTGCATTGTAAAGGTATATTTTATATTGACTCCTATGGACAATTCAAGGGGATTACGAAGAATTTGTTAAATCGAGGAAGTCGTTATATTGAGGTACGTTACGTTAAGGTTGCACTGCAGTTAGAAACAGCCCGCTATGACTGCAAATAGTAATGGCTTACTAGGATCGAAGTTGTCATTTATGTTATAATAATCTTAAATATTGACTCTGCCAATCTGTCATATTGTGGAGGTTAAGAGGACGACGTCAGACGGCTGTCGTTCATCTTAACTCCCCCCTCAGCCACATCCTCTACAGTCTAAGCGGACCCTGGCACGGGTAACGCTCGGAGGAAGACGAAGAAGACAGCCAATCTCTCGTTTTTTCACGCCATTAACGCCTAAGTGGACTAATGGCGGCATCTAATCAGCACTCAGTTGGCGTTCACGCCAACATAATGAAGTGTTACCATAAGTATCGTGTCGACACGTCATAATATTCCACAACCATGCCAATTTCTCGGACTTCCGTCCCTCGCACTACATCTTCGTAGCTGACAGTTCTAGTGTTTCCGAACGACGCCTTAGAGGCTTTCAACAATAAAGCATATTCGTTCCTCGAAGGCCGGCAACTTATCTGTATGCGTTCTGATAGAGTTAGAGGTCTACGAGCGCTTACAAATCATCCTCCACAGCCATTTCTCTCCCACAGTTGGGTATAGGTCTCTCCCCGCGTGTATCACTCTCTACGGTCGTAAGACTATCTGGACCAGGTTCGACCCGCGACAGATATTATACTCAAGTGCTCAATTTCAGTATCAATAATTCCGCTCACCCCACCGTTTGCCCTGATAGCAATTAACGGTTCTCCTACAGCTAAACGTGCCCACAAACAAATGCACGTCGGCTAGTCAGGTCGAGAGCAGACAATGTGTCTGATCACTTCTTCGTCAATTCAGAAAACAATTCTAAGACCGTAAATTAGGAAAGAAAATAAATTAAAGTAAATCTCACATAAAGTTTAAATCTTAAAATAACCTGGTAAAGTATTACGTGGTGGTACGGAATCCTTAGTAAGCGAGTCGGACTCGTTCTTGCCCGGTTTTTAAATTTTTTCTTATCCAAATAAGCACATCGGAGAATAATTTATTTCTATTAGGGCGAGCAAAACGGAGTACTGACACTCCCCCACAACTTGAGCCGTTTTGGGCTACACTTTACTGAAACCTTCCAATACCTTATGAAATACCATCTTACCACAATAGTCATTAAAAAGTATTTCTTTAAATTAATTGCTATTATATGAACGCAAATTTGCGTATTAAATATAATAATTTATTTCGTTAATATAACGAAGTAAATACTTAAGCGTCTAATGCTTAGTATGAACTCTTTATGAATTACGAAACTGAAGGAACCATGTAATTTATGACGTTAAACTTACAAATTACAGCTGTGAATTTAGATCCACTGTTGCGAAAACAAAATAGGCATAATAATTAATAAAATTAAAGGAAAAACCTGGGTATAGCTCTTTATTAAAATGAACAAAAGGTACTAAGTCTAAAAAAAGCGAGTTTCATCTTCTTTATTTTTCTTGCCGTCATAATGTCACACGCTTTTAATAATTTAAAAAATTGGGTTTATATTAAGTACCTATGAAATGGTATATATTCTTTATTAGATTTAAATATTTTTTTACCTTTTAGTTCATTTTGCTAACAAGCAATAAAAACGTGTTTTAAAAGATATTTATTCTTTAATCTTATTTTTAACTTTTTAGTACAATTATGATTTGCGTTCTCTCGTGTGGATGAATTGTATGGATATCGTCCTTAATAAACATTGTTCTAAAGTTTTCAATAAATCTTTAACTAATGCCAAAGATACTTTTCCAAGTGTTAGCAATGTTTTCCTGCCACTTCAATCTCGCTAAACGTCTTTTCCTTTGTGTAGGAGGTTCTTTTTTATTGATCGTGTTATTTCCAGGAGTATAGAACTAAAAACGGTCAATACTCCTAGAGGTCACATGGAAGGGGGGTAAGGGCTTCAGTACAACATAGATTGTAATACTTTTATTAACTTTTAAAAGACTATGAATGAATTAGGCTACTTCTATTTTCTGTAAATAAATATTATCCTGCCGGAAAAAAGTGACAAGTCCTGACAAAAAAAGGAATTGGCTATAAATTCTAGAATTCACGCGTTCAGGAAACAATTTTTTTTATCAGGGATTGAAGAAGTATGGACTTTCGCTTCAGTATAAATAACTTTTGCAGAAACATCGCATTATTAGAGAAAAAAAACGATCCGCTTTTTAATTAAGGTCTTTTCGTGGCTTCGATTTATTCTAATATAATCTTCTATTAAATAGATAAAAAAATAATATATCAAAAAGGTAAACGGAGTTACGCACACATGTACAAAAAGCATTGAAATAGCTCCATATAACCGCTAACAAAAACTTCAGCACATCTAACTATGTACAAGTGCCGTATTATATTCGTGGTGCCGTGATTTAAATAAGCTTATAAGCATGCGCGCGTGTTACATTCGGATACCCTTTATACGTGACAACAACGTTTTTAGGAATATTTTGAATGGTATAAAAAGCTTTATGTTCTCCAGTGTATATAATATCTTATAATAAATATTTATTTATTATTTTATTTTTTCTTTTTTTTCATAAAAATAATATAAGGAATACTTTTTAGGTATGTCTAATATTCCCTTTTTTCCCCTCCTACTAAGCTTAAATTAAAAGCTTGTATTAGGAATATTTGCAACTAAGTTAGGGCATACTGTGTTTTCTCACTAGATGTATCTCAAATCCCTTTTCGCTCAAAGGTATGTCACCTACCATTACCGTTTTACGAAAATTGCGTGAACTCTTATTATATTTTAATCGCACTAAAGTGTATAATTTTATAGTGTTTTTTTTTTGAAATCCATTAATAGAAGCCCGATGAATTATTGTACAAAATTTGGGAATGAAGAAAAAATTTACCACTGTCCTTGAGAAAGATTTCTAGTTTTAGTGAGTAATACTTGGTTTACTTTTCAATTTCTTTTGCTCCAATATTATAATCTGTTACATCTATTAAATGCAGTTAAATCTATAAAATATACATTTTATTTCCGAATTTATTGGTCTGGTCTATTATGTTTCAAAAGTTATCATGGTATTTTCGACATTATTTTTGCTGCTTTATTTTCTTTAACTTTAGATTATCATAATTTTTTGTATTGAATCATCATCTCCATAGCCATTTCTAGATCCATCTTGCCGCGAGGAAGAATCTGTGAAATAAGTACTTCAATTAAGAATAATTGAAGTACTTATTTCACAGATTAAACTAAGAATAGTTTGTATATCAAATTATCAATAAAATTGTTGATTGTACATAAAATTTTACATCCTATACTATTTCTATGAAAATTAGAATTACCATCATCATCTGAAGATCCATCGTTAGAAGAAATGACAAAGTTATACAAAGTAAACTAAATAAAGCCAAACGGTATTACACTAATTAACCACAAATAGAACAGTCTTGGGAGAAAAAATAACAGACTTGGGCTCTAAGAGTTTCGTATCATCACGTAATACTTTAAGAAGTAATACTTCTTAATGTAAGAATAGTTAAGCAGCATATTAAAATATTTTTGGTATAACCTTGGCGGTTTTGAAAATTTAAAGTTTTTTAATAACCTTAGACTGCTTTCGGCTTTTATTTAATTTTTATAAATTCGTCTATGTAGCTACATTCTTTTATCAAAGAGCTATAATAGCTCTTTTATCAAAGAGCTTTATACCGGAGCCAATCACAGCTCAGTGTTTGTACATTTTTGTCCTTTAAGTCTACAAAGTTCTACAAAACTTTGTGAAGTTACACAAAGCCCCTGGCCACACTACATGATCATTGAAATTATCATTCACATGAAGCTATGGTGAGTAACTGCGGTCGTCATCCGTACAGCGCCATCTAGTTTGCTTTGGTGTAGCCTTTTCCACTTGACATCATTGCTATCTTGCTATGTAGCTGCCGCTACACCTGATAAACTTATTTTATCAAAACTAGCGGATCCGGTAGAGGCTGTCTTGCCAGATTTTTGGCTCATTGGTCTTCTATTAGCGGATTTAGCAAAGTTTTTATCAATATTGTATGAAACACCATCTTTTTTTCAAGGGTGTTATTTCATCGACCTTTCGAATGATAATGCAGAGGCTAATTTTGTAAATATCGCTGATGCTAACACAAGTAATTACTAGAATTGAAAATGTAAAATCAAAGTAGATAATCTTCTAAGGGCTAACACAGTAAGTTTGGAAACTTGGCTTTCTGTAGCCAGAACAACGAGAAATGAGGAGGAAAAATAAAATGCCAAAGAAGCGAGCGACATTGGGACCACGAGATGCATTGGAACGGGTCACCTATCTATAATCCCGGCCGCGGTAAGAACTGCTTAACCTAGCGATCGGCTCAAATGCCGACCAATGACTAAGCTTCGACCTATGAATATATGATTATATTAATTACAAGTCACGGGAAGGTTTAAGAAACTTACTGGATATTTTTGTTTACGTACCTTTAAAAAAACGGAGGAGGCCAGATATTTCATGACCAGTGTTAGAACGGGTCACCCATCTATAACATTAAGAAATGTAAAATATCTTAATTAAGTTTACATTGTATATCGTGTTGGCTTCCTATATAAATAAATAAATAAATAAAAAAATAAAACATATTATAAACGCGACAGTTTGTACACATGGATGTACATATGTTTGACGCTCCTTAACGGAAAACTACTGAATGGATTTTGATGAAACCTTACAATAATGTAGTTTATGCATCAGAATAACAAATAGGCTATAAATTATAAAGATCTATAACACAGGCATTAAGTTGTCTACCTTAGGAACAGACGTCCGTGTGTCATACAGTCCTGTATATATTTATTATTTATTAAGTATGAATATGCTAGTAAAAAAGCTACCTAAGTAGTTTTTTTTGCTTTATTTGAGCACAATGAAAACACGGCGTATTGTGTGAACATTTAAAAAGTAAATCTTTCAAAGTTCTTATATCTATTATGTCAAAGGGGAGATCTATTCCGTATCTACATATATTAGGAGAGGAGAGAAGGGGATCGTTCCGTGAAAAGACCATACCTAAATCGCCCAGTTGGTAAACGTCCAGGTATCGCTGGAAAGATGATATTATAGCCACCGCTACATAAAGGTATAACAATGATGTCAAGTCAAAAAATACAACAAAGCAAACTAGATGGCGCTGTACGGACAGGTCGACGGACGCGGTACAAACGTTGTTGCGTACCATGTAAAATCCAACTCACGGTTGTAGAAAGAATTACATTTATAAAATGTATGTTTTAACTATGTAATTCGCTGCTCGGAGTTTGAGGTTGTGTAGATTCTGATTTATTTGCTTTTTGAAAAATAAATAAATTAAATAAATAAACAGCATACTTATAAACAATATGTCATAGGAAGTTTTCAGAAAATTTGGTAAGGCAAGACATCATAATAATATAATTGTAACATTTATATAACAAAATAGAAATTAAGGCTTGTAATTAACACTTAAAGTACGTAACAGGGGTAGCGCGGCGCGGTTCGTTGACTAGTTTTGCGCGTCAACATTTTGTCGACGATTGTTTCCCAATGTTCACGGTACATTGCGCGCTCAAGAATGGGATGAGAATGGCGATATCTGTAATCTCTATACTATACGGAAGAAATATTTATACATACTCGTATCTAAAAATAACAATAAATAAAGTTAATATACGTAAAACATTAATATAGATAAGCAACGTACTAGTACCTACCTTTAATTACGTTGTGAATAAATTCCTATTTCTGTAATCCACGTAAATAGATAAAGCGATTTTGTCAAATTGTGTCTATTGGAATGAATCTTGGCAACTAAATTACAATTCCAATTGATCTAAGATCTTGAAGAAGATGGCTGCAACAATTAATTAGCAATCTGTTTACCGTTGTAGTGGTAATTTCCAAGGTGAGTCATCTTTGTTCACACCTACACAATTATTATGCAAACGAAGCCGCGGGTAAGATTAAGTTATTATTCAAATATGGATGCGATAACATCCGAGTATAATTTCATTATAATAAATAATCAAACAATTTAATATCATAATTATATAAAAATACTTTTTTTATTTTATTATTATGTATATTAGGAATACTTTTTAGGTATGTCTAATATTCCCTTTTTCACCTCCTACTAAGCTTAAATTAAAAGCTTGTATTTAGAATAAATCTAACTTATATATACATGAAGCTGATTAGTTTGTTTGTTTGTTTATTTGCTTGAACGCCCTAATCTCAGGAGCTACTGGTTCATCGATTTGAAAAATTCTTTCAGTGTTAGATAGCCCATTTATCGATCACATCAAAATAAATGAAAGTTTTTTTTTTTTTTTTTTTTTTTTAATGTTACAAGGGGGCAGACGAGCAGGCAGCAGGCACCGAAGTGCCTACCGGCGGCCCAAATAGAATGCTGGCCAGAAGGACTGTAACCTGCTACCAGTCTAACTAACAAAGAGACCAGTTTATAAACATTTTAATAGCTTCGTTTTGTTATTACAATTCTATTGTAGTACTTGCTGTTCTTCTGAAGTAATGTTTAAAATTTCGTATAAAAATTTAGAAACATTTTCGGTCATAGAGATTCAATTACAAAAAATGCGAATCGCAATTGCTTTTATTGGAACATTGTAAGTTCAAAGTCGCTCAGCGAGCTATGGAGCGTGCTATGCTCGGAGTTTCTCTGAAGGATAAAATTCGTAATGAAGTTGTCCGACAGAGAACTAAAGTCATCAACATAGCACAAATAATTAGCACGCTGAAGTGGCAATGGGCTGGCCATATCTTCTTAGAGTTCTTGAGTGGAGACCGCGTCTCAGTAAACGTAGTGTAGGACGCCCTCCAGCTAGGTGGAGTGACGACTTGCGACTCTAACAGTTTTCTAGTAATTGCGTCATAATTAACTCAAAAGCACCCTTGATTATGGCAAAATATCTACAGGTGGCAAAACTCACCCTTATTACAATAAATTAAGGTCAGTTCACAACGGATCTATTTTATCATTAAATGTATTCTGAACGATGGTATCAGTTTTACTAGAAGAGCCGGTATATTTTGTACAACTTTTTTTAGAAAGATGTATTCTGAACAATGATATGGTTTTTACTAGAAGAGTCGGTATTTTTTATACAATTTTTTTAGAAAGATACAAAGTATCTTTCTGTATTTGTATCACATAAAGTGATATAGATAACACATATTTATATCACTGTATGTGTGTTATAGATAACACACATGAAGATATATTTAATACGTAAAGTATAATCTAACAATTGTAATTCCGTTAACATGAAATTTATAATGATTGCATGACTTATAGTTTCGTAGGTAGAGTGCGTTCAGTCCAAAAATGCACGCCCCTACGCCTAAACCGCTAAAGCTAAACCATTAGTACGATTAGTCGACCTTGCAGTACGTATTTACAATCAAAATCACTGCCCACACACAAGCAAACGTTGCAATTAATATTTGCTTTCACACTTTAAAGTAATCGATTTAAGTTGAGGGATGTGCATTCTTAGACTGAACGCACTATACGTCAATGTTATAATTGTATAACGAATGGATAAGTCTATAAGGTATTCTGAACCCCGGTTTATTCGCATCTACTACATGTTTAACTCTGAGGGGAAAACGAGAATATTAGGTGAACTTTTAGTCTTTTTAAAAGTACTAGAGGAATACTTTTAAAGTACTTATCTATATTTCTAGACCTTTATGATAAAGTGTCATAGTCTCATCAATTTTATCAATTGGATTACTTGAATAATTTAGAGGAGCGAACATATTTGAGAAAAACATTTCAATACAACAACTTCGTAAAAATTAATTTCATCTTGGATAGTAATTTAAAAAAAATGAATACTATCTATACCAAACGTTCTATATTAAAAAAAAATACTGGTGTATAATCTGCATACGATGGGCGTTATATCATAAAGTAAAAGAGACAGAACGCAGCTAATATGCAGATTAGTATACTAGAAGTGTCCTGCCTCGACCCTGGTCAAATAATCAACGATTCCACTGCAAGTCACGATGCGCGCGCACCCTCGATAGAAAGCTGAAGATTGATGTTCAATTTAGAAACTCTATCTATGAAATAATAATTGTGTTATATTAAATATACAATACAGGAATACTTTTAAAAACGGAAGTGGATATTTGACAATTATATAGATGTACTTTTAAAAATAGTATCACCTATGAAAACATTAAATTTAGTATACCAGAAATGTCTTGCCTCGAGTCTGGTCAAATAATCAAAGCAAGATGCAAATTCAAATCACGACGCGCGCGCTATAGAAACTGTATCTATGAAAGTAATTAACTATCGTGAGTCGCCAGACCATAGTATGATACTGACGATATTGAAATAGTACTTTTAAAACTAGTATCGTCTATGGAAACATTTAACTTAGTATACTAGAAGTGTCCTGCCACGACCCTGATCCAAGGATTGACGATTCCACTGTGAGTCAAGTTGCGTGCGCATCCTCTATGGAAAGCTGATTATAGATGTTCATTACAGAAACTATATCTATGAAAATAATGAAGTACCGTGAGTAGTATGGCTAAAGTAAAATTAAAATATGGTAGTACTTTTAAAAACGGTACGGTTTTTAAATAACAATAAACAATCCCAAGAACCTATTACTTATTGTAAAGGAGCACTGGCCATATTATAATAGTACTTTTAAAAACGGAAATCATTGAAAATAATGAACTACCACGAGTACTTGAATCGTAATGGAATACTGGCGATATTAAAATAGTACTTTTAAAACAGTTACGTCTGTGTCATTTAGCTATCACAAGTAAACGTAATCGGGAGTATGGTAAAAGTTTAATTTATTATTATGTCTTATTTTATTTATGTAAATGGCGTCCTCACATGTAGCAACTGTTCGAAAAAATTCACCGCTAAAATTGGATACACAAGTCACGTGAAAACGCATTTATTACTTATATAAACAAAAAAAAACCGCATATGGTCGCCGTTGCCGAAATCGGCATGGAAGGCCTCATTTTATTTAATAATATACAAAAGATATAAAGAAATATATACAATACATAATGAAAGATCCATTTGTGTATTTAATTTAATGTGTAAACATTAATTATACAAAAGAAACATTTTATTATCACAGAAAAGTTAATTTTTAATGGATTTTGAAAGGAAAGGAGTTTTTACTGTTTTCGCAGCAAATAACTGGTCATATTTAAAATTGGAAAATTCTAAAAGTTTTAATTTTCTTTCGACTACGCGCATTTGTGTAAAAAAGTTTTATTTTGTCTATGGTGGACATAATATAATGGAGTTGGATATTTATCAATGTTTAATTAAATATTAGCTATTTATAGACCAATAAATAAAGTTAACAATCTTAACCAATATTTGCTCCGAGGCTCTGGCCTAAAACCAATAAATTTATCGATTTCGGATATTGACCAATACAAGCTTGTTTTCATTTTATGCAACAGCATTTGAATAAGCTTTGATGGTATTTTAAGATAAAGCACTACCTGTTTTTGTATGTGAATCTCTCGTATGGAACAGCCGTCAAAGCAGTTTTTACTGTATTTAAAAAAAAATCCAAGATTTTTCTTAAATATTTTTTCCTATCACATTCGACTGGCCCGTTGGCACAGTGGGCAGTGACCCTGCCTTCTGCTTGATTCCTGTCCGAGTTAATTTTTTTTAAGTTCTCAAAAAAGTGAAATGGATTTTTGATGGTTGACTTTTAACAGGCGTAAATATAAGCTGTCCTTCGAATGGATTTTGCTAAGTGGTTCTAAAATGAACACCACATTTTGATAAAATGAATATGTAAATGATTTCGATACTTTAAGAAACCTAATATATTATATGCAGTTACATAAAAGTAAATTCGTGGCATAAGAAGAATATAATTATTTCGGTCAATCTTGCAATCAGAGTCATTGACTTAAATTTATCATTCATTATTTTTGACTTCTTTTATTCTTTTTTTTTATATAGAATAAAAGGGGGCAAACAGGCAGACAGTCCACCTGATCGTAAGTGGTTACCGTTGCCCATGGACATCTTCTCTCCTTGCCTCTTTAATTCATGATTGCTTAATATGTTGCTCAGTAAAATAGAGTTACATATGCTTATTGTATTATTTATTTTATACTAATATATAAAGTTGAAGAGTTTGTTCGTTTGTTTGTTTATTTATTCGCTTGAACGCCCTAATCAATGGTCTAATTGGAAAATCCCTAATTACTGGTCTAATTTGAAAATTTCTTTCAGTGTTTGATAGCCCGTTCATCGAGGAGGGCTGTATATCATCACGCTAAAATTTATCACCTAATTTTACGCGGACGAAGTTGCGTGTAACAGCTAGTATGTTATACTACCCACGACACAGGAGTACCTAGTGTGGGTTCCTTTGGAGATATTTTTATGTCCTGTTTCTTTAAGTTAAATAAAGATTTTTGAATTTTGAATTTGAATTTGAAGGTCAGTTACGGGATGTAAAATCAAAGTAACCAAAACACTAAATTTTTACGCTAAACGTACTACAGACTATCCACTACCGAGCTGCTGAGCTGCTACTACTGAGCTGCCAGCAAATGTTAAAGAAAAAAGCTGGCAACATGGTGCTTTTTTTTTAAATCAGAAGATTCCGATTGCGATCACAGTTATATATCCTTTTTAAAATATAGCTAGAGATCGCCTAGTAGTCGAAATTGCGCGATAAATCTTTGTATTTGCGTACTTATACGAATATTAATTGACAAATATAACAACGACATTGTTATATTTGTCAATTAATATTCGTATACGGTCGTCACGACTACACTTTGAGATAATCATATTGTAGATGTGGATAAAGTATTCAGCGATTGATTTTTGACAATGATATAATTACATGCAAAATTGATTGATTGAATGGATCTTTGCAAAATTGATTGATTGAATGGATCTACGCATAATTGAAATAGCTTCTGTAAAATTAAACTTCATATTATATGCTATGTACCTTAATAATGGCCTTAAAATGCCTAATGGAATAAAGAAATTTGAAAGTTACTTACAGTGAAAATATTTCTTTAAATCTGTTGCAAAAGATACGCGATAGGCCTACAAAAGATAATACATAGGTTTCATACCTCTCGTGAATAACCAGCGTGGAGCGTTGAGAGAAAGCCTTCCCGCAGTGGCTGCACACGTGCGGCTTCTCGCCGGAGTGCACGCGCTCGTGCAACGTCAGGTTGCACTTCTTGACGAATCCCTTACCGCAAGTCCTGCGTACAACCAATAATCCATACTAATGTATAAAGCTAAGAGTTTTAATGAAAAACTGTGCAATAATGAAAATTTAAATACGTCCTTTGTTATGGTTTAGTAGTAAATAATGATGAGATTGGAACCCTAAATATCAATCATGTGAAGTTCAAAATATTAAAAAAATATTATTGAAAGGAAACCTGTAAAGGATTTCTAAACTTGTTCTTTGCTTCTACTTACATGATTTAAGAAAAGTGTCATGAAGTCAAATTAAAAAATACTGATTGTCCAGGTTTATATTAAATGATTAAAAAAAGAATCATAATAAAATTATACATATATTTTTTCTTTATAAAGTAAGTATAAGATACGTACCTACTTTATAAAATTACAAACTAGCTTAATAGCTAATAAGTAATTTAAATTCTAACTTATGCTAATATATTATTTGATGGCTCTACGAATGTGTCCAATAACACAATCTTATTGTCTCTAATAACTTAAGGGTAAGACACTTTGTTCTTGTGCACATTAGGCTATGACGGCAGAATTGACGATGGAATAGCGATGATATGTTCAGATTTGACTAAACCCTCATCGGGACCAGAGTTTTTTAAACGCGCTTTTTAAATTTCCCATCTCGTATATTAATAATATTCTTAATTCTAGTACAATACTATATCTAATGTATAAAGTGTAAATAAACAAAACAATTTTAAAATAACAAATTAACAATAATCTAAAATTGAACAATGATAAATACAAAAGAAGCACTGATTAACAGTTTTAGCACCGTCTTCTGCGAATGCCAGACAAGAACTGGCTCTGTCAAACTTTCTTTTCTTCATCGCAAATCTTTCATTTTTTCTTCTTTTAAACTTTCCCTGAAATGAGGGGAATGAAACAAAAGAACCCTAAACGGTGCAGCGGTTTTTGAGTTTAAACGAGACTGACAGACAACGATTGATTTATATATAAAGGCACATCAGGATGGGTGAAAGCTCAACAGTGGGCGTACTTCAATAATAGTGGTTTCGTTCGTTTGTCACCTTCCATAAATGGGTTAACTCACGCAGCACTTCGAGTTGAAATCTAAAAGAGACGTATTTCTGAGCAATGCTCCATGGATTGGACGTGCGGGTATCCAGTCCATCGTATTGCAGAGGAAGGAACCAGGGCAGTGCTAGGGACTTGTGACCCAAGTAGGTGTGTAGGTGTGTAGGTTTGAGAGATCCCTTTAACGTGTACACGAACATTCACTTCCACTGCCCGTATTCCCTGCCCAACTAGTTCTAATCTGATCTCATCCTACAATGATATCCTTGTATTAGTTTTCATCATTGATGGTGATCAATCTTATGTCTTCAAACGTCTCTAAGGTTGCTAATAGATGGCGCTTTACCAAATTACATACTCCTATACATCCCCCATAGATATGACGTCATAAAAACGTATTCCACATAGTAATTTATCCAGTATTTTCACAGTTCAAAAATGCAAATCGCATCGAACGCAGCGACGCAATCACATTTGTGCGCTAAGCCTAATGCCATCAACGTTTATGTAAATGCCGGTCACAATGGACGCTGCGGACGAGCCGGTGCCAAACCGGCGACAGGAATCAATTCCCAAATTACCTGCGAAGGTTATTTACTCCTACATTGCTATGTGACCCTTGTAGAAGGCTATTTACTTCTGGTAAATTGTTATGTACTCCTTAATGGCTATGTTTTCTTCTGTGAAAGTTATTTATAACTTCATAGCTATTTTGTCATCTGAGATGGTTATTTATACTAACATTGCAATGTTGTCTGCCTTCTTTGAAGGTTATTTACTACTACATTGCTATGTGATCCTTGAAGAAGGCTATTTACTTGTGGTAAATTGTTATTTACTCCTTAATGGCTATGTTTTCTTCTGAAAAAGTTATTTATAATAACTTCATTGCTATTTTGTCATCTTTAAAAGTTATTTATACTTCATTGCTATATAGTCATCTTTGAAGGTAATTTACTCCTAAATTGTTGTCTTGTCCTTGCTTCTGCTGGAAAGTTATTTATACCTTAATTGTTATTTAACTACCTTTGAAGGTTATTTATTCTTTCATTGCTATGTTGTCTTCTTTTAAGGTAATTAACTCTTACATTTTTATGTGGTCCTAGTAATAGGGTATATACTTCTGGTAGAATGTTATTTCATTGCTATGTTTTCTTCTTAGAATTTTATTTAATGCAATATACATCATTACTATGTGGGCCTGATAGAGGGTTATTCAAATGTCACTACATACTCCTGCTAAATGATTTCGATGCTAACTTATATTAAAGGGTTGTCAAAGGCCGGTAACGCATCTGCGAGCCTTCTGGTGTTGCAGTTGTCCATGGGGTAGTCCCTTACATCATCCACGGAACCCCCACAATCTCTACAATCTCACGACTAATATGTTAGAATTGGTCTCCCATCTATCAGTCAGCTGTGGTAAATAATGCTTAATGTAGTGATCGACTCGAATGACGGCTACGACCTCCTTTGTATACAGAAGAAAATAACGCAAACAGAACCACGGACAAATATTAGTGTAAAAACTTCAGCCAAAAGAGACATCCCGACTTCGGAATATATTTGATTAGCATACGAATTGCTTCTGCTGAGAGATTCCGGAGAAACTTCTCGAATAAAACCTGTCTCTAAAGCAGTCCTATTGATGGCTTGGAAAATATTGCCCGTTACTTTGTTTATCGGTTTGTTTACGTGCGAATTAGGTTGGGCCGCAACGAAAACGAATTTATTACTTACAATTAATACATCTATATACATAAAATTAATTGCAAAATGTGTTGGTAAGCGCATAACTCAACAACGCCTGGTCCAATTTTACCACATCTTTCTTTTAAAAGTTCGTTGAAGTCGAAGGATGGTTTTTACGGCGAGAAAATTTCGAATAATTGCCGGGAAAACCCTAAAAACAGCCCTTTTTCCCATACAAACGTTTTGTAACTAAAATGTAGAGTCAGTTTGAACTTTATTGCTATTCAATAAAGTTCATATTAAATTACAAGCACTCACTGTTTTCTAAGCTATGTAGGTGTGTTCCTAACGTCAAAGAGTCAATTTGCACTTTATTACCGTTGCATAAAGCAGAAACGATTCGAAGTCATTCGTTATTTCTAATAATACGGAAACGGGAACGCGAAAAAGCAGGCAGCCAACTGACTACTGACGCCCATGGACATCTGCACGACCAGGAGACTGGCAGATGCGTTGCCGGCTTTTAACATAACATGCGCAATACCAAGACCTAGCTATTTCTCGCGACTTCGGCCATGTTAAATTAAACTAGCGAGAGTCCCTAAACTCCTTAATCTGGTACCTTAAAAAAATTCGTTCAAAGCTGATGTCACCTAAGTATAAAACTTCTCGTCAAATTTTATATTTGTACGTCCTGCGGTTTTGAGATTTCGTAATAGGTGACCTTACGCTTTATATATAGGTTTAGATATACTTTGAGGAGGTCGTGGCCTAATCAGTGGTCGGCATTTGAGTCGATCGCTAAGTTAAGTTGCTCTGGCTGCGAGTGGTACATCTCTCTGACATCGAGTGGCGAATACTTTCTATACAAGAACTTTCTCTTTGGAACTTTTAACTCTTATGTCTGATATAATGTTATTTTAACCTTATAATGTTCTGAGATATGTGTTATTAAGCAATTAACCACATGTATTAATAAGTTGGCGCTATAAATACTAGAGACTTTAAAATTTATATATTTGTAAAAACTCATTATCTCCAACGCTCTAAAAGATCTTGGGATATTAAATTGGTGAGTGTAACTTGTACTATTTTTATTATTGCATTTTTATAAACTGCCTTAGATAATGCTTTTTATGGCATATGGCACTAGGAATTATATTATTATTATATAAATATAATATATTTTTTCTTTAGAAAGAATATTAGGAATACTTTTTAGATAAATATTGCACACGTAAAACAAAAAGTGATTACGAAGTAGTTTGATTTTATTTTTATTTAAACAATTAAAGTTAGTAAAACTAGATAAAATTTCCACAAAGGAATTCTCCACATTTCAAAATTTGTATACACGAGAAAATGAGAGTTAACTTAATTAATAATTCTTGGGAAACGTATAAATTGAGTATTATTATTATAAACAAATGATTAAAGTTATTAGTCTAATAAATTTAATCATTTGTTTAAAATATGAAAGAAAACATTAAGAAGACTGCGCAGTAAATTAGAAAATTAATAAATACTTAACGATAGATGGGTGACCCATTCTAGCACTGGTTTATATTTGATATCCGACCTCCTCCGTGTTTCGGAAGGCACGTAAACACTTTGTGACATTAATCGTAATTAGAGGTAGCGCCATGCTTGTAGCCGAATTGGTCCGGCGCGTCCGGGTACCAGTACCTATTTCTCACATGAGATCGGCGTGAAGTGGCGGCAATGCTGTCATGTCTAGTGATGGTGTTGTTGTCGCGTTTCGTTCGGACATCACGCTAAAATTGAATTTATTTATTTTTACCTAATTTTACGCGGACAAAGTCGCGGGCCCAGCTAGTAAAACTTATTTTGATTTGATACTTGTTTACACTTTTCTTAAAGAAATGCAGATGCAGGCAGTGTTCAACAGCTTCACAACTTGCTGTAAAACATAGCATTTCGGTTGTTACTCCTACAATTTTAGCAGTTAAACAAATTTCGGCAAATTATATAAACATATAACGGTAAACACAGTAAGGTGCGCTATCACACTAGATACTTTTATTAAATACGTGTTTGAGAATGGGGACATGTTTTTTCCATTATACAGTGCAACCTTAATGTAACGTACCTCAATATAACGACTTCCTCGATTTAACAAATTCTTCGTTATCCCCTTAAATTGTCCATAAGAGTCAATATAAAATATACCTTTACAATGCGAACATTTTTTGCGAACAACCTCTTTATAACGAATAGCAATCCATCACGCTCGAATACTTGCGGCTAAGCGAGTTCCTGGAAAAGGGATTAGAAATTGATTCGCTTAAAAGCATTTCTACGCTGTGAAAATGGAACGCACTAGATAGATTTATTTTAAACCCCAAAATCTGCATTACTTTCAAATTCTTCTTTGCTATCACCAATAACAATGATATTTCTTATGGCTGACAATGACAATGATGATAAATATTTTATTGATAATATCACTCGGGCAAAGACATGATCCTCGGTCTGGGCTGATGTCGTTTATATACACAATGAACTCTATAGGTGATATTTCAATTGGATTTTATATGATTTTGTGATAAAAAGTACATCAGGCGTCTGTTGAAGCTGTAGCAAAAACTTAAATTGGTTAGCAAAAACCGAATTCGTTGAAAAAAAGCTGTCAGCCAGGTGACAGCCCGTACTTTGCTGTTACTAAGCCCTCATTTGCACGAGAGCTATTGTAAGTTATAATTTTGTTTTTCTCTGTAAGTGAATTTTGTAACAAATTCTTTGAGAAATAAATTCTTTAACCAGATTTAAACTAGAGCTCGCCAAGCTATGATCCAAATTTGCCACACTTCTTTAGATTTGCATACCATATGCTTATTTAAAGCTATATACAACCGTATAATTCTTTGTACAAATACATTGTTATATTTGAGAATTCATTTGACACCATATTATCGTAAAAGATAAAATTAGAAGCTTAAAATATATATCCCCTATTTGATGGGTTGATGCCAAAAGTAAAATGTGTGAACTCTTTATGACGAATCTCAAGGGATCGAGTATTTTATTCGTTATAAAGAGTTTTCGTTACTAACTTTTCTATCGCAAGCGTCAAAGAATCTTCGTTAACACATTACGCTTTTCTTTCACTAGCCATCTTGACACTTTCAAAGTTGGCTTGAGGCTGATGGTGCACATGTATACACCTGTAATGGCGCGTCATACTGAACTATTTTGTACACCTTTTAAATATTGTATTGTATATGACGATGTCTATGGTGTCTTTTAAAAAATAAATAAATAAAAATTTGTACAGGTGAATGACCAAATATTCCCGCAAGTGATGCACGGTTTCCTGGACACCAACGCGGTGATCAGGGAGCAGACGGTCAAATCCATCGTCCACTTGGCCCCAAAGCTCAACTACAACAACTTGAACGTGGAAGTGCTTAAGCACTTTGCCCGTCTGCAGTCCAAGGATGACCAGGGTGGAATCAGGTATACCTGTATACTTTTTTATAAAAAAAAAAATATGGCCAAAAAAAGCTGAGCCTATGAATCAAAGGCCTATATAGTTTTCACTTCAAAAACTAACACTGGCACTCCGGGAGCCCCAACAGAAGTGAAAACAAAAAAAAACAAAATGCGTGAACTTTGACTTGACTTTGACGTCACCGTTACCGACAGCTCTGACGAATCCATTTCACTTATGTTAGGACTCAGAAGTTCCAGTGTTCGTACTTTTAAAATACACATCGCATGCTTAATCGTAAACTGACCTAACTCAGAAAAACTGATTTTTGGGAAATCGCAAAAAAGGTTTTGTCATTTAGGACTTATGCCGCTTATAAAGTAAAATACATAATTTGTTACTACAAAGCCATAAAAACGACATTGTAGTAGCAAATTATGTATTTTAATTATAGTCAATAAAGTGTTAAATGTTATTGAAATGTTATGTTAGCGATTTGTTTGTATTTTTAACATAAACCTATTTTTCTTTTTAATTAGCGTATGCTGTGCCACTGCTGGGCAAAGGCCTCCACCCTTTCCAACCACACCTTCCTTTCTTGATTTTTGCCTATTTTAGTTAAAAATACACAAACAGCTGCATCTCAGCGTTAGATCTAGATATCGAAATAATTCTTAGATTGGCTGATAGAGGATGTTGAAAGGATGCTGCCTGTATCATTACCTCACTTTAGACCTAGAACGTAACCGGTCAGCTTAGGATTAAACATGTGACATATATACACAGCATGCATTTAGCTTTATTAATAGATGTTGTACTCGAAATTTTAAACAGTACTTGGACTTAGATATATTTCATCTTTCTCTTATTAGTTTTAAGAATAAAATTAAGACTGTCTCAAATGGAACATAATGATATTTTTAAGTTAAGTTACTTTTATTTATTATTATTAATTTTTGTAAACTTTGTATCAGCTCATTTCGTTTATAAAACTAAATCGTTAAACTTCCACATGTCTACTACCTATTATTATTTGGAGACTGTTTTTGGTTTAAGTAGTTTTATTATCTTTATAAATGTGTAATTGTAGTTGCACTGTTTGTTTTCATAAAATATATAAAATAAAAAATGCATATAGCTTATGGAAACTGTTCGGGCCCAACGCACCTTAAGAAGTTTTTACTATGAATGCTAGATCCATTTTAATGTACTTTTATTAAGAAGATAACTTTTTTTTATTTTCAGAACAAACACAACTGTGTGTTTAGGCAAAGTGGCAGCGCACCTACACCCCCAAATTCGACAGAAAGTACTAGTGTCGGCCTTCGTTCGGGCCACAAGGGACGCTTTCCCCCCGGCGAGACAAGCCGGCGTCCTGGCTTTGGCCGCCACGCAGCAGTACTTCTTGCTGGCCGAGGTCGCTCACAGAATCCTGCCTGCCTTGTGCCCTTTGACTGCCGATCCAGAAAAACAGGTAAATTTTCATTCTACCCTCACGGAACGCTAAAATTGGCTATACTTTGTCGTACCTAATTCCGGTCTAGTACCAGGGTCCGCTTAAATTGCGTAGGATGTGTCTATGGGGAGAGTTAAGATGACCCACTGCCGTCTGACTTTATCCCCAAAATCCCCATAATCTATACAATCCCACAGATTTTTTAAAGTATTATTATTTAAACATAACTTTTGGAATTCATTGTGTATTAACAAAATTTGTTAATTTCACTTTGGCACTGTTTTTTTTTTTGATTTTAGATATTACTCTGGTTTATGTCCAACAGTGGATTATACCCGATTTTGATTTTTTTTTTTAAAGGCTTACTACCTACTAGAGTACATATTCGTTATACGTATATATACTAAAAAAAAAAAATTTGAATCGTGTCATTATATGACCCTAACTTACTGGAAAGCACATTGTTCTAAAAATATAATGTCAAACATTTAGCTGATTGAAAATTAAAAAGAGAAAGAAAATGTAAACATAGAAGTTAAAAGCTAAATGAAAATTATATTACACAGAGGAATTGCAAGATATTATATTAAAGCGGAGTTCATTCATTTTGTTCAAAAAGATATCTATATTAGTGGTTACATGAAAAATGTCTTTGTAGTTACGTAGCATTTATTAAAAAAAAAAAAAATGTTAAATGGACGGTAATTGTGAAGACGTGCTTAGATACTTAGATACTAGATTAGAGGGTCCGTTATGTTAATTTGAGATAAAAGTTGATTATTTTATATTCTTTTATATAATAAACTTTAATGATTTCAATTTTCATCTTATATTGTGATTTCGTATTTGCAGGTGCGAGATGCTGCATTTAGAACTATTAAAGGTTTCCTCGGTAAATTAGAAAAGGTTTCGGAAGATCCCAGTTTGAAGGAGGGAATGGGTGAGTCACCCAGTTTCTTAATTTCCTATTTGGAAATTGTTAGAGACAAGGTGTCCTTTTAAAACCTTTTTAATTACTCTCAAAGTCGTTTTTTTTTAACTTTTGGTGTAATTGATGTCAATTTATTACGTTCCTGTGCAACATGCAAGCTAGTCAATATCATTGGCTTACAGTGTGTGGTTGAGTTTGAGTTAATAAGAAAAACGTTGCGCGTTTAATTAGTGGCAGGGCGTGCATTTTTAAACTGTACGTACTATATTATATTTTTTGACGAATGAAATAGGTTCTTTACGGATTTCAGCCCATCCTTTCCATCACTGAGCTATAGACGCTAAAAACAAGTACGTTATCTATTCCTCATCTATTAAAATTATATAAAAAAATAGATCTCCGCCGGCAGCGGGGCAAGGACCCAAGCAACCGGTGGTTAGGGCTCCAGATTGAGAAATTATTATTATTATTATTCTTATTATTATTTGCATGAGAGATCGTGTTTAATTATTACTATTTATTAAAAAGAAGTCTTTTGGAATCCGCGCAGCGTATCGCATAGAAATGCCATTAATTTAATCATATTATATCGATTTTGTATGCACGAAAAATTTATTCTAATTGAAATAACTTTTTAGTTAAAGAGACAAAAAAAATACTATAATATCATTAAAATAACATTTAAATATCATAAACGGCTTCGTAATTAATATTAAAATAAAAAATTTTGTAGAGCCTCAATAACTCAACGGAATAAGGTATGAACTGAAATACGCAAGGTACCCGATTCAAACCCCACCGCCGTTGGGGTATTGTCGCACCCACTCCTAATACAAGCTTTTAATTTAAGCTCAACCACCGCAAAGGAAGATCTTCGTGTCTGGGCTAGTTGGAGTTGCCCGGGGCGGCCGCGCCTCGCCGACAGTTGTTTCTTGGAAGGTCTATATATAGTAATCGTAAGAAGAAACTTCGCTAACGTGAGTTAGTTTGTATGGAGATTTTAAGTGATTGTACTGCGGTCGTCGTCATCCGTACAGCGCCATCTAGTTTGCTTTGGTGTAACCTTTTCCACTCGACATCATTGCTACCCGTTTTCTTACTTTTCGCTTCACAGCTCTTCTTGACGGGTCACTAACGTGATTCCAGGTACGAAAAAAACCAATGAGCCAAGTTGATTAAAGTTTATGTCGTTGGATCAATTCATTCGTTCAATTTATTTGTACAAACGTATTGACCATTTTTCAGTCCAAACTCGTTAAATCAACATAGCTTCAGTAAAATATAACTGCTGTTACAGGCCTTTACAATTAGGCCAAGCTGATTAAGCAAAAAAAAAGTTTCAATTTAGCATGAAGCAATATAGCTTGCAGCCTTTCTCGATAAATGGGCTATCTAACACTGAAAGAATTTTTCAAATCGGCCGAGTAGTTTCTGAGATTAGTACGTTCAAGCAAACAAACAAACTCTTCAGCTTTATGTATTAAAAGTATAGATTCTCTGATAGTGAATTTCAGGCCTATTCTGAGCACAATGTGCATTGAGTGTCTGATAAAGACTATTGGTTGATTTTTATTTCTAAGATTTCTGGAAATAACATCAAATTTTTAATTTTATTTATATTTATTTGCACCTCGTCAAGGATCACGGTAGTGCACGTAGCACTACTTGCCTTTTCCCGAAAGGCTTCATCGTTGCTCTAATAATTTCTGTCCAAAAAGTAATGATATCTCATCAAAACCATAAATGTGAAAGGAGAAACAAATTCAATATCATGATATGTGCCTTGCTTGCTACTCGTATGAATATGCTATTTCGTATAATAGTTTTATTTCGGTGTTTGTTCATGACAGAAACTTTAATTTTGTATAGATAAGATAATATAATAAAAAAATATAGATAAGATAATATAATACAAAATACCAAAATAATGTATAGATAAGATAATACACCACCATCAAAAAAATATAATATCTTCAGTGAAAATGAATTAGTGTTTCGAAAAGTGCGTAACTGAAAAACGTACGGAAGAAAACTCACGTTCGAGCCCTTACACTATTTTTGACAAATTCTTATATAGAGGTAGTATTTAATGAAACAATTCAACGTTTCAAGTGTGATGTTAAATGAAAAGAATTAAAGGCAGAAGACACGAACACCAGACGGGCGACACCGTTTTACGAAATTAATGCGCAGTTTAATTTGAGGGGGAATGCCCCAGGGAACTAATTTTATTTTATTCGCGTGAGGAGTTTGATCAATTGCCTTTGAGGAATGAGTATGCTCTTTTCTTGAAGGTCCCCAAGTCATATCGGTTCGGAAATACAGAAGCTGGTAACTAATTCCACAAAGGAACTCGGTGAACCGATTTTGATTCTATGTTATTTGAAAGCTGGTACTTCCTGTGCATTTCAGTTTGGCCCAATTCTGACAATTTGAAGTCTTTTTCTTGTGAAAATTTTATAGTAATTCCGTTATACATTCTTCTTTTGTACATATTGCATGCTACAAGGCAGAATATTGTTAATCGCATATTCAGCAAATAAAAATCATTTCATTTCATTTCATTTCATTTATTGGAAACTTATAAGGGTGGCCCAGTGACCCCAATTAAGCCTTGGCCTCCGAAATCAGTTTATATATCTTTTTAAGTTTTTCGTGTCCACCATTCAGCCATGTTCAGGTACGCGAACAGCATTGCCCATGGCCTGCATTAAATCCCCCCGCGCACAGTTGAGCCAACTTTACCAAGAAGTACCAAATTGTTATCTTCAACTATATAACGAATATAACAGATTAAACAGAATACACAGATTAGGGAATGTGTTATCAAATTGCGAGCCGCCCTTGCTAGTGATGTCATGGTCAAGTCATATAAAATAGAGATAAATCATATTTTAACCAGAAATCATATTTTTCTCCAAAGTAACCTCTGTATAAATGTACTACTCAATGCCAGCCCTTAAGTATCCAGGACTAAAAACAATTTGGTAGGCAGACATCTTGTCCCAACATCACGTTATCGACGGACATACATCGCATTTCACACCCGATAATTACACCGCTACAAACTTTAATAAATGGAATTATAATTACTGTTTTGTTCGAATACATCGCACGAACTGCTCATCATTATTTTTTATTCAGCAACGAATTTATTTAATAACTGATCCTCAGGTTCTTTCATTAATTTTAACCTTCGGAAAATTTCTAAGTTTAGTTCTTCTTGTTTCTAAATATATTAAAGATTTCAGGAAAAGAAGCAAAAGATTTATTGATCTTATAAATAATTTAACTGAGAAATGGGTTTTAAAAAAGTTACCAGAAAAATGAACCGTAGTTTTTTATTTAACAAGGAGCAAACGTGCAGATAGTCCTTAGTTGCTACCAAAATTCAGGCTCGTGAATGCACTTTTGTAAAGACTTAAAAATATTCCGCTTAACCAAAATTAGTAGGTACATAGTTTTGCAAATAGATTACTATAAATATCATTGTAAACTTTTCGTAACCCGGAGGTATACAAACTTGTTAATTTCCCATATCCAAACAAGCCCATAAAATCACGATCGTTTTAGGTTCGTTTTAATTAATTCCAAATTAAAAGCATACTTACTTGACCCAACCATATATACCTATACTGACTAAAATATCAATACGTAATGCATTAAAGAGTTTCTGGTTGCAGACTGTCCACCAAAAAGAGAACATGTGACATTTTATCACCGCACAGCTACTGACTCGCAAACCCCTACCATCAATACACAGTCCCTGGAAGAGCTTTTAACTTAAAATCAAGGTCAAAGTACTTTTATTCAATGTGATTTTTAAGCTCCATTAAATTTTCTTTTTTTGAAGTGTCAAGTTTTTATTGAGTTCTGAGAATACATACAGGTATTCTTTTTAAATGTATGTATAAGCTAATCATCTCAAAAACTAAGCGTACCAGGATTCATTGCGCTATAACCTGACAAAAGCCTAGGACAAACCTGATTGTTTCGGTTAATCAGGTTTTTTTTATCTTCACTATTCAGGTACAAGTAGAATATTTTGCTTTGAGATGACATCGACTTTGAAATAAGCGAAGGCTTTAAATGAATTATGAGTCATTTCCTAATTTTTGCGTGAGAGTATTCTTATGGCAAGGCTAGCAACTTTAATTTTTAATTTTTCTTTTTTGTCTTATAATGAATGACCTTATTTCAATATCACGATCTTTACATCTTAGATTTATGAAGCTACACCCAACAGACTCCGTGGCGCAACGGTAGCGCGTCTGACTCCAGATCAGAAGGTTGCGTGTTCAAATCACGTCGGGGTCAAACTCATTTTTACTTTTACTATGACATTACTGCATAGAACGTAATATAGCTTCATATTTTAAAGTTATGATAGTCAACACTACCTACACATACTTTTTCTTCTGTAACTGAAAACGTAAGTTTTAGTCAGAGTTTTTTATCATCATATGCCTAAGATCTTAAAGGGGACCAGTTAAGTCAAAGTACTTGCTGGTATTATCACACGGTCTTTAAGGATATCAGTTTCCCTGTAGTTTTAAGCTCTATAATCTCTTCAATTAATTATACACGTGATAACATTAACATTTCTAGTATCAGTGATCTTTGTTATGCATTTTTATCACCTTTTCCAGTACTCAGCGTTTAATCTCCGTCCGATGCTTTTAGCGTGTACCGTGTACTAATTAGCGTGCGGTTCGTGTCGCTAAAATCACACCATTAATTGTCCGTCCGTTTATAATTGCACGGAAATTACGCATCGACACCTTTTAGGGGAAGGGCTACTTGCGAACTTGGTGCATTAATGATATATATTTATCTTTTGACGCATTCTTAATATCAATACTTCCCACGTAAGTTGTTGTAACCTCAAATTCCCAGCTTTACAGTAGAGCGTTACAAACCACTAAATTATAATATAACAGTATTTTTTTTATATGTTATAATACACAGTAATGTAATCGACGATTTCATTTCAATTTACATATTTGTAACGCTCTACTATGAAGTTGGAAATTTGGGGTTACTAAAATTTGCATGGGAGGTATCGATATATGTATAAACCAAATCTAAAAAAATACACCTTACTTAAAGGTCTTTATCACCATTTTGTGTAAATTCTAGACATTTCAAAATATATTTACTTTATTTATTATAAGTTATTTTTATTGAATATAAAAAAACCACCTAAGATCCTTTGGTAGGGGATTATTATTAAAATGTGTTAATCAGTCATTATCGCGCAGTCGCTTTGACAGGACGCATTACTCACCATATTAACAAGTATCGTCTTTTTCTTATATTTTAATATTATAAATGCGAAAGTAACTCTGTCTATTTCTCGCGCTTTCATGCTAAAACTGCTGAAATGATTTAAACAAAATTTTACCTCCTCCGTGTTTGTGATGTCATGTCATCACATCCCATGTCACTGATGTCGGTGCTAGACATAGCTTCATTTGAATGATCATGTAGTGTGGCCGGGGACTTTGTGTAGCTGCGCAAAGTTTTGTAGTACTTTGTAGAAGTAACTTTCTCCGTTGTTTGTCATCAAATTATCTTTATTTTTGTTTAAGTAACCATTGATGAGTTTTAGTATTAGCAGTAAAAAAATGGGAATATATTTTACATTTGTTCTAACATTAGTGATTAAAAGAGTAGTCAAAGAGATACTCGCTGATTATTCTCAGTGGCCCAACTATTCTGATTGAACTAGACTCTAAAGGAATAATAATAAGATTGATTGCCTTTCGGGGCCACATGTGCCCTCATGTGCTCTCAAGCAACCGTAGCTGGTACGTTAATGTGGCAATAATGAATACTAGATATCGCCATGTGGGCGAAATTATCCCAAAAACCTTTAGATTTGCGTACTATATACTTATATAAAGCTATTCGTATAAAAAGGGGTCAATTACTTGATAGAATCAGGCGTTACTTTGCGGAAATCCATGACATGCATGAGAAACTAAACTACTTTGCTTTAATCCGCTACATTTCATTATAAATATATTGTTAGGAATTTTAAGACATTACGAAGCTATAAAGTGACGTCATTGCTACTTGCATCTAAAGTCATTAGTTAATTGTTAGCTAACCGTGCCCACTGTGACTATGAAAGGCTTTACACATACATACACGCACACATTTCATTTAAATATATTGTTAGGAATATTAGGACATTACGAAGCCACAAAATGAAGTCATTGCTACTTGCGTCTAATGTCGGCTGTTGTGCTATAATGAGTGCACTATCAATTTGACCTAATTTCTACGTAATAGGGAGTTTTTCGTTATAAAGAAATCACGTTATAAAGAGTTTACACTGTATATATAATTTATCTGTACATATAGATTTTTCTAGGGTTGGGTAATCGTCGCTCCAACTCCTAATACAAGTTTTTAATTTAAGCTTAGTAGGAGGGGAAAAGGGAATATTAGACATACCTAAAAAGTATTCCTATAACGTGTTTGTATTTGTAATTAATCAGAATTCATCTTCACTGTAATTAAATTTTCTGTAAGTAAGTCGTTTACTCAATCATTTATATAAATGATTGATTAAAGGCCTATACCTTATCATTATTTAACTACCATTACTAAAACTTAACTCCGAAAACCAATCAAAATACATCATTTTCCGCATAACATACGATAACAACGTAGTTGAACGAAAACAAGCATCAAAATTAATGATTTACCAACAATATGTTATTGAATGTTAATCCACGATAACATTATAAATGCAAAAGTAACGCTGGCCCTTTGTTAACTAAAGATAAAAAGATAAAAAGATAAAGATAAAAATAAAGATAAAAAGTCGAATGAATTTATTCGGCATTATAGGAAAACGCGTTGTAGGATTATTCTCGTACAACGCGCTTGTACGGCCCCGTATACACATAATACAATAAATTATATATTATAATATTACTTCATTTAACTTTATTCGAGTTACAGGAAAATTTACGTGAATCGATACTTACTTACTCTTGTTAAGTCTGGTGTTATGAGATTTTTTTTATTCAGGAAATTTTACTATACATACATAAAAGCGAAAGGACAGAAATTTGACATTGATTTTTAAATCCCATTCCTATCTCTCTCCTCTCTTATTACTGTCTTACATTCTTCTGTATAGTTTGCTAAGGTGGTATACTCGCTCTTTCGTTATCAGTTAATTTACTGATGTCGGCCTTAAAGCAGTTTTGACATCATTATTGTATTCATTGAAAGATCGGCTTCGATTCATTCCTATGTAATTGATAGAATCAGGCGTTACTTTGCAGAAATCCATGACATGCATGAGAAACTAAACTACTTTGCTTTGTAGAGTCTATCTCCTGATGATGCTTCGGTGTCGAAGCGATACGTGCGTTGAGGCACATCGGAAAGTCAGTGTACGGATTATGAGTTTAAAAATAATTATACGCATTCGTGCATCTTGAATTCGTGGTCGAAGCCAGACTTAGGAAAAAATATTGATATTAAATAATTTATTAAATATCCATATTTTTTTACCTTAATTTAATATTAAAGTAAAGTTAAAATTCTTGAGGGACACGTTTAAGGGGCTAAATTTGAAAAATAAAAATAACATTGAATCTATTTCGCTGCGACAAAGCTCGTATGTGCGAACAAAGATCTATTTTGGGCCGCTGATGTCCAGCGTCACCCTGCGAACCTTACCAGATCGTCCGTCCACCGTGTAGGAGGCCTTCCAGCTTTACGATACTCGGAGACCTGATATTTGATGATCGTGTATGACGAAAAAAATTAACATTAAATGTAAATATCAATTAACTACTACTGAGAATATGATTAAGTTAACTAATTATGTATGGAACGCATGGAAATACTGGCGTGGATGCAAGATGATGGTCCGTTTTCCCTTCACACTTTAGTCCTGGCTTAGGAAAGACAAAAATACCTATTTCACTCATCACCTATTGTTTAACAAGTATAGCAAAAAAATTATCTGAATTATTTTTATTTTATTTATTATTGATATCCCGTTAAATTCCGACTGGCAGGCGTCATTAAATATTTTTTTAAAACTGACCGGTTTTTTTTATGCTGAGAAATGCATTTACGAACTAACTTTTTCGAACAGCAAATTAACAACAGAACGTAAGGCCAAAAAAAATTAAGTACCTATTTTTATTACATAATTATAACGAGGATGGATCATCGAGTACCGAGTGTCTCACCAGTCACCCTGAATAATACACGATATAAACCTATATGTTTTCTAACTTCTTTTTATATACTTTGTTTTCAATGATATTGCAAGTTCCCTCCGAATGAAAAATACAACGTACTAGCAAATATAAGATTGTCTCTAGTGAAATATTTTTGAAGAAAACATTTGATCTCGACAAATATTTTCGATGTGAGAATTCAGTATTCTTAGTACCATACCGCGCGGTCTCGATTTTTGCAGCAATTTATACAGCACAAAGTTTTAGATACATGAAAACTAAATAGATAAAGCACTTCATTGCATTTACATAAGAATTTAGTACAAATATTGTAAATTCTATTACGAATGCTAAGTAACGAATTAGAATAATTTATCATCTTCTCGTCAACATATCCTAAGATGTTTTGTAAAATTATGTATAAGTCAATTCTACAAATAAGAAACTTTAGTAGTTATTTATTTTTATATTACAAGGGACAAACGAGCGGTAAGTGACTACTGACGCCAGTGGACATCTGCACTGAGAAGGCTCGCAGATCCGTTGCGGGCCTTTAAAGAGTTTATGCGAAACGCGACTACAATACCATCATTTGGCGTGACAGCATTGCTGCTACTTCACAACGATTTTAGTGACAAAAAGTACTCTTACTCGCCAACCCAATTCGACTGCAGACCAAAAGGACTGCAAGCATGGCGCTACTTCTAATTAGCATTTGATATTTTTATCGCTTAAAAATTGCAAACACATACATTTGATACTTCCACTGTCAACTACAAATAATCTGCCCTCTGGAGTTGCAGTTGCCCATGGGCGTCGGTACTCACATAGTTACCTGTGCCGGCTCCTCGTTTGCCCCTCGTTATATCAAAAAAATAAGAAAATAAAAAACGAGTTGAAACAAGAAGATAAGACATATCTCAAAATGACTCTTAGTATTCTTTAAAAAGGAATGCCGTAATAAAGATATAGGGATAAGAAGCAGTATATTATTCTGCCTTCCCGTCATTGTGTTGCCAGTATATATACGGTATGTAAGAGCTCGTAATACCTTCGTATCCGCGGACTCAGTGTAAGCGGTTAAAGTAATCCACGGGTTGAATAAGCGTGTGAAGCCTTCGACCCATGTTTGTGTTAAGATAGTTATGTTTTTACCTTTTATTTTTCTTAAACTTGACAAAGGTCTACTACATACATCCATAGACTACTATAAAAAAATAGTGGTATTATTTTTAACTTATTTGTATGTACTTTAAAAAATGTCTAAAAAAGAATTTAGATCAAGCAAATTAATGTTTTACATTTACTAATAAATAAGTTACGACATCTCTCAATATTTTAGGTTTAGAATTTACATAAATTAATACAAATAAACTGTTTTACTTGGTCTTGTATTTCTTTACGAAGATATTGAAGTGCCTTTATTTAAAATCGTGTACTTTTTAAGTCCTATTGTTTTCATAGTTTACAAGTATAGATAACAGCTTTGTAAAGTTTGATTTAATATAATTAATTAATAGCTTTATATAAATTTTCACTTTTAATTTGGGATTTGCAAATTGATATCGCCATTTTTCAGTAAAAAGTTCCTGGGACATTTTTGGTACTCTGTTAATTATTCAAAAGCATTTTATAAGTAACACTCGTCGGATAAGCTGGCTCCTTTTCTTTTCTGTTTGTTGGAGTTTCATCCAAAAAGCAGGAATGAGGAAACTCCCCCTCCGCTGTAGGGTGTCAATTAGGGGATCCCTATCAATATAACCCCGGAAAAGACACCAACGTGTCCGTTACAATATTCTTCATCCATATTGGACTATCTAACACTGAAAGAATTTTTCAAAGCGGCCCACTAGTTCCTGAGATTAGCGCGTTCAAGCAAACAAACAAAGAAACTCTTCAGTTTTATATATTAGTATAAGATATAAGATGTAAAATATAATTATATGACCAAAACTACATATAAATTTAAAAAAAAAAGATTCGATAGAAAATAGGTATTATTAAGAAAATATAATATTACAATCAATAATTCAGTTATCTATACATATAAGATATGTCAAATCTATTAAAGTTTATAATCGCCTGCCAGAATATATACGAGGTATAAATAACCTGAATATGTTTGTTCGAGAACTGAAAAAATATTTAATTGAAAATTTCTTTTACAATCTACAAGAATATTTTAATGCAACTTGACTATATAGAAGCATCGGTCTCCCTGCGTGACTGTAAATTATAAATTGGTTGAGAAATTTTTGCGTGATGGCTAGGCTATAGCCTTCCTCGATAAATGGGCTAACTAACACTGAAAGAATTTTTCAAATCGGACCAGTAGTTCCTGAGATTATCGCAACAAACTAATTATTTTTTTATCGATTAATGCAACAAATTAAAGAAACAAACTAACTCTTCAGCTTTACATATTAGTATAGAGTACAGATTTAATTTGTAAATGTATAAAATATAATTCTATACATTGGTTTCCTCCTGGCGCCTGTAGGGTGCCTGTGAGGAACCGTGCGGCCGCGCGGCGAGTCTGCTCCTAGAGCGGCTATTGGCTTCGGCCACGCCGGGCGGTCCGCGAGGGACGGGCTTCCCTTTGTGTCCCTATGTTGGGATGCACTGGAGAAGCGAGAGACGGGCTTCCCTTAGTGTCCCTGTGTTGGGATGCTTTGGTGAAGCGCTTGCGCGACGCGTCCGCCCCTAGGGCGGCGGCACTCAAACGCGTTGCCGGCCTTGAAACAGGGTCCTTGGCCATTTATATGTATAGGCGACCCAGAAATTGGTTTGCCACGCTAAGGTCGAATTTCATTTGCACGTCAATTAGTTAAAAGGTTCATTTTTGCTTGTTACGTAGATTTCGAACAATAGCCCATAGCAAAATTTTCTTTAAGTAGGAACTGTCACCCAAAAGGGTAAAGTACTTTCTAGGACGACTATATAAATTTAGCGGACTCGGCAGACGCTGTCTTGCCCGAACGTTAGGTTACTTACAACTTCCGACATTCTATTATCCTATAATATTGTCCGCGTTCCCGTTCCTTTCCCTTTCCCGTTCCATAATGGTTCACTATTTTGGCGTTAATGGCTTAAACGATATAAGCATTACAGTTGTTTAATTTAATAGTGTGACTATTTATATTTCGGTCACCAAACATTGTAGTCTATATATTAATAAGTGAATGCGGAAATCAACAATTATCTTGTTTCTGTCTAATATTCGTCTTTAATAAGGTCATGTGTCTGCCTATTTGCATACCTTTTAGATGCCTCATTCCTTTGTAGAAATACTCCTTATGTATTTAAAAAACTGACGACTTTTATTAACTAATAACAAAGACTTTAAAAATAGCTTTCATAGGTATCCGACAGTCTAGCATTATAATAAACTTTGTACGTACGCTATCTAAAACATTCACCCCACTCTGCCAAGAGTGAACGAATAAGAAGAAGAAGAAGAATTAGTATAGAAGTATAAATATAAATATATATAAATAAATATAAATATAAATAAATACATAGAGGACTATATGACGCACGGACGTCTGTTCCTAAGGTAGACAACTTAATGCCTGTGTTATAGGCAACAGCCGCCTGTAAAACACAAATATTTTTTTTTTTAGAAATATATAAATACATACATATGGATAATATTACCCGTTACAAACCCTCAGACGGACAAAAATGTTTTAATATACAAGTCGTGACAATAAAGAAAACAACAAAAAAAGAATTACCCATTTTCGTGTAGTCGTTCAAAAGTTATGCGCGTACAAACATTTCGGCGAATTTTACTTATATAGAAGAAAAACAATACTTTATGTCTAATAATCCCGTTTCCCCTACTTCTTTTTCTCCTTCCTAGCATTATCCCGGTCTGGTCCGGAATTTCACCCAAGTGACTACCGACGCCCATGGACAACTGCAACACCAGAGGGACCGCAGATGCGTTGCCGGCCTTTGAGTGAAATGAGTATGCTCTTTTCTTGAAGGTTTTATTTATCGGGAATAGTAATTTTCCGATTAAATTTGAATTTTATGTTTTCTATCGTGCTTAAGCTACACAAGAGATCAACATGACATATTTAAGTTTTTTAGAAGTTACCATAAAAGGATAATGGTAATATATTTTTTTTATAAGTTGTACCAAATTTTAGTTAATGTTGTTTTCATTTTGTATTGTTCAGTTGTTTTTTTTTTACAGTGGAAACTTTACTGATTTATGCTTTTGTTTTTATACCAATTTTATAAGTGTCTCTATAATTATGTGTCTGCAAAAAAAAAAAGTTCTAAAACATTAATATATAATTCAGCAGACGGCGAGTGGATACTCATCTTATATATTTATTATAATAAAAATACTAATATATAAAGCTGAAGAGTTTGATCGTTTTTTTGGTTGAACACGCTAATCTCAGGAGCTAGTGGTCTGATTTGAAAAATTCTTTGAGTGTTAGATAACCCATTTATTGAGAAAGGCTATTGAATCTCTTTTTTTTCTACTTAATTTTACGCGGACGAAGTTGTGATGTGCCATCTAATTTTGAACATAGCTGTAAATAAGCTTACTTATATGTTGTACGCAAATATCAACTTTCTCTATATGAATTACAATCCGCCTTCCTCTATATGAATTACAATCCGCCTTCCTCTATATGAATTACAATCCGTCTTCCTCTATATGAATTACAATCTGCCTTTCTCTATATGAATTACAATCCGCCTTTCTCTATATGAATTACAATCCGCCTTCCTCTATATGAATTACAATCCGCCTTCCTCTATATGAATTACAATCCGCCTTCCTCTATATTAATTACAATGCGCCTTTCTCTATATGAATTACAATCCGTCCGCGCAATTTTTGTAAAATGGTACCTAAAATTTTCGCTTCATTTATTACAAGTATCCTATACTATATACTATATGATATGATATACTATATGATGCTATAATGTGTATTTATTTATTTACAGATTCATGTCTTGCGCTGCATTCAAACGCTATGAAATCCGATACACGTAAGTGCTGAAATGTAGTTATTACAATTTATTTCATAATCCTTTAATAATGTTAATACTAAATGTTAATTAAATAATATAAGCAATGATATTCTATAATATTCCTCAATATCGCATACTTTACTCATATCAGTGGTAGGTTTTCTTATCAGGTCATTTTTTTAAATTTTTTTGTTGTAATGAGCAACGAATTGTATCTGGATTTTAGTGATAGTATACTGTTAGAAACGACATATCCAAAATGTGACCACTTATCCTCAGTTAAATGTAATTTGTTAATTGATTGACAAAATATTTTTTTTTTAATACGTAAAATATACAATTCAATATTATTAAAGGGTACTAGCTGTGTCCACGTCTTCATCCGCCTAAAATTAGGAAAAAAATGCTACATATAGCCTTCCGCGACGAACGGGCTATCTAACACTGAAAGAGTTTTCAGTCGGACTAGTAGTTCTTGAGATTAGCACGTTCAAGCAAACAAACAAACAAACTCTTCAGCTTTATATAGTAGTAATTAAATAGTACAGATGTTTATCAAATAAATTGTTAAAAATATAAAATAAAACTATTGAACCTTTTAATAGGGTACCTATTGATATAGTTTTTTTTATTCTATCCATGCCCACGAGATAAATTTTCTTACGATTTCCCGATTTCAAAAATCCGGTACGCGATAATGGTATCTTTAAATAACTTCAAAAATTTTAGTCCGTTTTGGCTCAAAATAATTTTCCTAATAGGTTTTGAGCATGTTATGTCAATGTGGAAAATTTCAAGTTTCTACATCTAATAGTTTGGAAATGCCAGTGAGGAGACCACCTTGCCAAACACTTTGAAGGTCAATTAGTCGAAAATGGTACCCTTAACAAAAAAATTGCACATGAAACCTCTCCTTTATTTTAAGAGAGCTATCCAATGATACCTCACACAATCAACTTGAATGAAAAAAAAAAACATTCAGCTCAACTTCACTCATATGGGAGCCACCCGTAAAATGTAAAATGATTATTATTTTAAGATACCAAAAATAAAATCTATACGCAACTCATAACTGTACAAAATTACATACATCTATGTTCATAATTGTAGAAGTTAGTTAGGGCAGACGGACGGACGGACTGAGCGAAACCATAAGGATTCCTTGTCGTACTAGGGAAATTATTACCTATATTATACCTTATAAACAACAAATTGTATTGAAATTAAATCTCAAACCCTGTATAAAGTCAAACAGCATTAAGGATATTGAGCATTTTTCTTCCGAAATAACATACAGAAGTAAATTTTTATAAGCCAAGCAAACACCTAATGAAGGTTTAAATGTTTGCGAATTCACAGACGAGCGCCCCGGCGCGGGCTTTTCGAGAAAATTCCGAATTCCAAGTTGATTGCAGCACGGGCATCGGGGCGAAAATTCTTATGAAGGTTTTATGTATATTTCTACTATTTATACTGGACTAGTTCCACTCACTCAGGATATTTTTACTTTATTTAATATAACAAAAAATTGCAATTCGCAGAAACGTCTTTGGTGGTCCTTTATAAGTAGATGGAGGTCCCTGGGCCGTAAGACATAACTTATTTTCTTAAAGATGCAGAAATTACCACAAAAAATATTCTGCAACGCATGCGTAGAGCTCTCGCACACATTGTCATGGTAACATAAATAATTTTTGTGGTTATGGAAGTTTTGGTCATTACAATTTGTCATAGGTAGTGATTAAAAAAGATTAATTAAAAACATATTTAAATCGTTCATTTATTAAAGCGTCTGGAAAAATTTTTGGGCAATAGCAAGCGACTGATACCTTACATATTACTTCTCAGTAATATTCTACGAAATATACATAACAATCAGCCCTTTAAGAATAAGTTAGGCAACTCTTAATTTCGCAATTTTTTTACCTCCCTACAGGTGACAGTTACAACTTTACATATATGCAGTTATTAATAATTACAGGGGACTCTATTCAGAACCTAAGGTTTCATCCTTCACAAAATTTAATTCGAGGTAGTTCCACGCTTGCAATTCTTTTGGTCTGCAGCCGTATTAAGCCGGGGAGTCTGGGTACCAGTACCTGTTTCTTACGGTATAAGATCGACGTGAAGTGGCGGCAATGCTATCAAATGAAGTGATAGTACTGTTATCGCGTTTTGTTCGGCTTGTGAAACTTTCCGGGGGCCTAAATGTTTATTTAAATGCCGGCAATGTATCAGCGAGCCTTCTGGTGGTGCAGATGTCCATGGGCTTCGGTAGTCACTTACCTGCTCTTTTGCTCCTTGTAATATAAAAAATGCCATACACAAACTTCTCAAGGATTATTTTTCACAGTAATATTAGGAATTTATTTCACTATATTACAATTATATGAATATTGACTCAGATTCAGACGAGAGAACGCTACGGATTTTAATGCGGTCATTAAAATCCGTTGCGTTAATAAGATCTACGCGTAGCGGAACGGGGTAAGACTTTGGTTTATACTATGTATTTAAGAAAAATATTAGTGGTAATATTGGATGCAAAAAAATCAAATAAATGGATAGTTTTTACTTCATGAGTTCCTAGTTTGTCTAATGTTTTCTAACATAAATAAAATTATGTGATTGTTTTTCTAAGTTTTATGGATTCTGAAACACTCCAGTGTGATCCAAAATGGCAACTGGTTCCACGAAGATGCTGTACGGAACGTGCAAATCGCACGGTACTAACTTCCATTATATAAATGTTTCTAAATCTTTTCATAAACTCTTATACTAATTAATATATTGACTGGCCCGTTGGCGCAGTGGCAGTGATC
Organism: Charaxes varanes; assembly: GCA_024363005.1. NCBI lineage: Eukaryota > Metazoa > Arthropoda > Insecta > Lepidoptera > Nymphalidae > Charaxes > Charaxes varanes. Next base: position 3,613,938 of record JANCMC010038415.1, read on the forward strand.
CTGCCTTCTGCTCCGGGGTCGTGGGTTCGATTTCCGCCTCGAGTCTGGAGGAGGCCTATACCCAAAAGGGGTCCTTAATTATTTAAGAATTTAAATTATTTACTTATTTAAAAGTATAAACTGAATGTAGTTTAGATAATAATCTACCCTGTAAATGTAATTAAGGAATAAATAAAGGCTTTTATTATTATTATATAACTAATTTTTTTTTTTTTATTAAACATCAATTTGCACCACAGGCTAATGCCCGTGCCATTTGATAGTGCTATGTTCTAATTAAACGATTTTCGAAATTTCCTGTTAGATGACCTTTCGCTTTTTATATATGTAGACATAAATGTGAAGCATATTTTAATTTATTTCTGAAGGTTTCGGCCTGTTGTAGAAATGTTTTAAGCCACGTACTGTTAATATAAACGAACTATATCTGCTTATTTGAACGTCAACAAAGTTATTTGTGGATATTACATGTAAACCATGACCCGCAGCTTATCGCGGCCGGGAGCGCCATCACGTCTAATCAATTTAGTTTTTAAACAGAAATAATCTCTGAGACATCTTGAAATAAATACTACTAGCGTGTCATGAAAAACATTCTGAACAACAAATCAAAATGGGTCCATTCAAGAGTTCTTTTTAATAATTTTAATTAATAAAAAACCCCACCGGGACTCCCATGGCGTTCAACGTCTTAATGATGCGTAAATGCCTTTCAAGTTTTTAATTAATTAAAATTATTTGAATACCCTTGCATTCTTGGTATTCGTATCAAACTCGTCTCATTGCTGTCCAGAAAAACTTAGATTAATTGACAACTCCTGGTAATGGACGTATTCGCTCACAACGCGATGCGAACTACGGCTCCCGAATAATTGAATTGCTTTCCGACATTCTCATAAACAATAATAAAGTAATCATAAGCATTGAATTTTATAAATTTGCTCTTGATCCATAATATTTCTGTACAAATATCACTGGAGTAAATTTAAAATTAAGCCAGAGAGGCGAGCTGTTAACATCAGTTTGACTACTTTAAGAGCGATAAACGAACGAACCTTTTTTAATTAGTTATACTTAAAATTACAAAACAAGTTTTCCTCATAATGAGCAATAAATTGAGATAATGTTACTTTAGACGAGTTAGTAAGTTACTATTGTGCCTTGTTAAGGCGTGAAAGATTAAGAACCAAAGAAAGACCCAGTCATATTTATAAAATTAGATTGTTAACTTTCTATTTCTTTCCATATTTGCTCTGTTTATTGTAACAATTATGGTAGCAATAAATGATATTTTATTATTTTATTTATTATTTATGATAACTTATTGTCTAACTTCTTGGGGTAGTGCTTCAAAAACCACCATGATACAGCTTGAACGAGCGGTCGGTGCTCAAAGTTATGTTAAAGAAGCCTTTTAGGTATTCTACAAAAAGACTTTATAAGGAAAGCAACGTATTTATGTTATTTTGCAATCGACATTATTATGTACTATTTATTATAATCGATTTAACATAAATGTTAATTGTATTTTTAATGATTTAATTTGTTATATTCAGAAGTAGGTTTATGTGCAATAAAATGATAAAAATAAAGAAATGAAATGATACGAACGAAAAAACCATGTGGATACGGATTACGTCGTACATCCGGTAATTCCAGACAGGTTTGATTTCCCCTTAAAGATATATTATGAAAACTTCATGCTACAGAGTTTTGGATGGTATATTACCATTTCTGTTTACAAAAAATGTTTGCTAAGAATGACAGTCAATGTTAGTGCATGTTATTGAGATTGGTATATTAGCTTAAAGAGAAGCAATTACACATGTTATAATTTTGAAGGGTTATGCCTGTAAAGAATGCATTACTTAGTATGGAATAATGTTAATTGTCAAATGTATGTATTATCAGAGTAACTTTGATTAGGCCCGAGACAGATCGTGTTTTGGATATAGTTGGTCTACAAAAAAAGTGTTATAAATTTTGGTACCCTTTGTGTTTTATGTAAAACCACGTTATAAAAAAGTGGCCAAGAGCGTGTCAAGAGACGCTTATATAGAAGGGTTCCATATCTGATACGCAATAAAGATATTTGTTAAAAAAATATCAAAAGTTGTAGCCCGATTTCGCTCAAAATAATTTTCATAATGACTTTTTAGTATATCCTATCAACATGGAACATTTCAAGTAATCTCTACATCTAATAGTTTGAAAATCCTAGGGCTGGGGAGAGCAGAACGACGAACGGACGTACCGAGCGAAACTATAAGGACTCCTTGTACTACTACGGAACCCTAAAAAGACCACACTACTTCTATTTAAATGTCAGGGCCATGCAAAATGAAACCTTTGAAGGACAAACAGGTTTCGGTGTATTTTTTTGTGCCATATTGAATATTAAAACGTACTACGTGAGGTTATAGTAATGTATTCAAATTGAATGTTTCTCGATTGACGCTCAGACTAAATTCTCTTGATTCAATCAAATCAAAAATTCTAGTCAGCTGAACGTAGACATACTTTTTGTAGCTCTTTGTAATTTTTGGAGTGTTGTTTATGACATGAGGAGGTCTTGTGAAAACAATTACAATAACAAAAATGAAATAGACTACCCTCAATGGTAATGTTTAAAGAGCAAAATTGGCATTAATTATCTTAAGCAAGTAGCAAATATTAATAGATATACATATATTATAAAGTAGGATGGTAGCCATAAACCTGATATAGAGCAAACTGTAAGCAAATATACCAAGATCGTAGTACGGTGCGGTATTTGATTTGGGACGATAAGAATCGAATATTACCGAGAAGGACCGAATTCTGCATAGAATTGTGCAACAACATGTTACAGTTATAATATGTAATAACTCTAACACGGACCTAAACGATCGATATTATTGCGCAATATTGCTTATTGTTCAACATTATTGACGTATAGGGTTAATATTGAAGATTGTGCATTGGTTGACCGAAAGGTTGAGTGACTTTAATTTTTTGCACCCTCTTTTTCCATTGCATCGTTAAGGGGCATTATTGCGCAATATTTTTCAGTCTGTGTCTATGTCTTGATAAGGATTATACGAGCGCTTGCAAAAGTGGCGGAATAAGAGAATCTAAAAGTTATTTTATTATTATATAAACATTGCGCTGTCCGCATTATAATTGATTGGACACAAAGCGCCATTCAATCTTGTTATACTATAATTTTATTGTACAATGTTATTGTAGGTCTAGGGAAGGCCTTACTTAAAATATTATTTGCCATAAAACTATACTTTTAGTTATAGTAAGTTACATAATGTATATGTTTTTGTAATATATATTTTTGTCAGTATTCCTATGTATAGTCGACCAAGAAATTGGTTTGCCACGCTAAGGTCGAATGTCGTTTGTACGTTATTTAGTTAAAAGGCTTATTTTTGCTTGTTATGCATTAGGTTAATTCCTAGCAATATAACCCACAGCAAAATTTTCTTTAACTAGAAGCTGTCATCCAACTCAACGTTGTGTGATTACGTGTAATTATATTGTTTGTATGTATAATGTCTGTAAAGTATAAATTATACTTTATACCGAACCAAATAGCTCTTCGGTTACGAAATTACTCCAGAACGGGCAGGAGCGGCCTACCCAGACGGCCTTGCACGATTGTCTCCCCAGTGCAAGGGCGTATTCATTAATTTTGTAAAAACACATTTAAATATCTTTTATACATTGTCAAATATACCTACTTGACTTACATTTTCGTAAGTGTAAGCTTTTCGTAGCACGATATAATGTTATGTTATTAAGAAATATGTGTAGCATCTGTTCTATAGGAAAAAAAAGACATAATAGAAGATTTATGCCAGGAATGATGATAGTTTTACTTGCTGATTTGAAGATCATGACTTTATAGTTAATAATTTTCCAACAAAGGGGAATGTGATGTAGGGTGGTAATAATTATTGAGAAGATGATGCAAATTAATGTCTTAATGATTGGTATTAAGGATAATAGTACTAGAGGTCTTCTGATAGGTAGAATAATTTCTGTGCTTATTATTTTTCCGATGCAGAGAAGTTTCATATAAAGTGATAATTATTGAGAAGATGATAGCTATGCAAACTAATATTCTGATGACTATGGTATTGAGGATGATAGTACCAAAGGTTTTCTGATAGATAAAATTAATAATAGATTAATATTAATAAATAGCATTTAACCTACACCTGGGTCGCAAGTACCAGGCACTGATGTGGTTCCTTTCTATGCAATGCGATGGACCAGACACCCTCACGGCGAATCCATGGAATGCTAAGAAATTTGTCTCTCTTCAATATTTCGAGTACAATTAAGTTCTATAACCTTTGAGCTTTTACACGTGGCGTCAGCCTTGGCGCTATTTATATTATAATTTGCGACACGAAATAGGCTATAGAATCGAGCTTTGTGTGGAAATCGAAATTTCAAGGACCCCGTTTCCGTCTATCAGCGTATTGTCTCCCAGCCGAGGCAGGTGGATAATTGATCGAGCAAACGGCGCGGAATTCAGCGATACCGTTACGCAATGCATTTTTTAGGGTCTGGTGGGGGGCAGTCAGCGCTTTTCAGAAATTACAGGGCGGGAGGGGGGTGCCAACGGCGGGATATGACGTTCGATTTAAAGGGTAGGCTAGGTCCGCAAATTAAATAATATTACTTATTATAGTTTTGCTAAATGTACTGTAATTTTTTTCTCTCTCTATTTTTGGTGCAAGGATTATGGAGATCAAGCATGTATATTAAGCATTATTTTTCATCAACATCTTGTGATATTGATTAGGTTGATTATGAAGTTAATTGTCCATTTTAGTGTAATAAATATAAATTAAATTGGTGTGTCTGTCTGTATTTTTTTAAACAACTAGGTATCCTACTTTCAATTCTACATGGTTTTTCATTTTCATTCATTTATTGATTGCTCATAGCTTCGAGCTAATGCCCTATAATTACCTTCCAGTTTTAGAGGTTTTAAAATAACATGCAGATAGATTAACCTCCAATTTGATTTTGTCAATTATAACGTGAAATAAATTTTAATTTATATGTATAGAAGCGAAAGGTCATCTAATACTAAATCACGAAAACCACGGGACATACAATTTTTTTTTATTTTTTTTTATGTTACAAGGGGGCAGACGAGCAGGCAGCAGGCACCGAAGTGCCTACCGGCGCCCATGGCATAGTCTGTCTTAAGTTAAGCAGTAGAAATCTATGAGTAGTGACGACAGAACAACAGAGTATTTTTCATAAGTGCTGGCTGGCTCATGATTACTAAATAACTTTTTTTTTTCGCTGAGAAATGCCTTTACGCACGACTCCATCCGCAGATGAACCGGTACTCCGGAGGCATCTTCGGACAGAAGTGTGGGACTCGCTGGCAATGCCATAATACCCACCAAAACACAGCGGCGCCTTCGGGTTGCAGCATTACACCGATTTTCCCTCCTATTCATTCGCGGATTAAAGCAAAGTAGTTTAGTTTCTCATGCAAAGCTCAAATAAGTTTTTAAGTAGTTTTTCAGAGCTTTACAGTCATTTTTTAAAGATTTCTAGGTTTAAGAATGCCTCATATAAAGATATTGTACAAGTTCCGTAGTTATCTAAGTACAGATCTTCGGATTCGTCTAATAGAAAGTCTTGTGTTGTCCGATGTTTTTCTTATTAATAAATAGATTACATTTTTTATCAAAAACTTTATGCGACTACTATGTATTTATTGTAAGCTTGAAAAATTTTTGTGGCTCTTCCGACTCAATAGGTTGCCGACCCCTGCGCTAGACAATTGTCGCATCTACTCCTATTATGTTCTAAATTTATTTTGCATTATTTTTTATGCTTTATAGAATTAATTTTTTATAAGTTATATTTATTTAACCAAGCCCAAGTAAATACAACTACGAAAATGAAAGAATTAATAGATGTAAAATAGGTAGATATAGAACATATTGTCAATCGGTAATCGCAGCATTTTATTGCAACTATTTAATTTGGTCATTTTAAAGTAGTGAAATATCATTCTCTCTAATGTGTGTCGTCGAACCCACATATTTAACGGAAAGTAAAAAAAAAGGTAGAACATAAAATAGTAAGTTTTATTTTTAAATAAATAATAATTAAACACGCCGATCTTATGTGAGAAAAAGGTACTAGTACCCGGACGTGCCGGCCCAAATCAACCGCAGAGACTTTTCTATGTTAAAAACTCACTAGGAAAAATATTTTAAGCGAAATCGTAAAACAATTTTTAAGGTTGTTTTATAAATACCGTTATTGGATACGGAACCCTTCTATAGGCATGTCTTGTCACGCTATTGTCCACTTTTCATTGTTTATTTACATGATAAAATTTGTAATATAACAGGCGTCTGTTACCTATAACACAGACATTAAGTTGTCTACCTTAGGAACAGGCGTCCGTGTGTCATATAGTTCTGTATATATTTATTTATTATTTCAAAATTATCTACAGCGTGTCTGTCACCTCATGGCGTCATTACAGGCAGCTCAAGCTGCTTTTTATTCTTCTAATGACAGTGCAGGCGCGGTAAATCAGCGTCAACTGTGGGATTAGCGACCTCATTTTCACTGAACAACCATGAATAGGAATCGTGATGTATTAAAGTACCTTACATACCCTTATTTTATTTTAGTGAATCTTTGTGCTAAAGTTGACAACAATAGCAAGGATAATAAAATGAATACATTAAATAAATAAATAAATATATAGGACTATATGACACACGGAGGTCTGTTCCTAAGGTAGACAACTTAATGCCTGTGTTATAGGTAACAGACGCCTGTTATACACAAATATATTTTTTTGAATCATATAGCAGGATATATAACAATTTAAGTATTGTTTATGAAATTGATGAACGAACTGTTATCTTTTACTGATAAAATGTGATTAATTTTCAAATAAATTTTCTTATGATAAATAAGAAATAAATCGTAACAAATATCTACATCGGTTGACGACCTGTAATTGTTGATAGAATCAAGCGTTACTTTAAGGAACTCTACGAAAACAGAAAAAATGATTTTCTGTCGTGTCTCAAGTATTTCCTAAACTGTTAAAATAAGTAGTGCTGAGTGATTAAACAACTGTTACTACCTCTATCTGTGTTTTCTTACAATAGCCTCTAGCTAAAAACCATGAGAACTTATTTTAGCAGAGGGTGTTCATAATGCAACCCTGTCCCGTTCAATCTTAACCTTACCCTTTAAATTGACTTCAAATATTTCCAGTGAGCTTCATGTCCAGGTCTGTTTTGGACGATTTTATTTTGCGAATTCCAATCTAGAAATTGTAACGGGGTGTGGATTAGAACACGTTGAATCCAGTGGTAATCTATGTCCTGTACGGAAAAATGAAAAGTCTGTCCGTCGGTACGTCTAAAACCGATATAACGTTTTCGGTAAACAAAAAAACACCGCCCGAAGTAATAAATTATGGCAACATAAACACCCAATATAAAGCGAACACAGAAAAAAAACTACGACCACTTAAACCGTGTAATGACTAACAAAACAACGCCATAAATTTCAAGTTAAAGAGGTGTTATAATTAATGTAGGGAACTTAAAAGGATGAACGTAAAGCTCAACTAATATCTCGACCTTCTCAGTCCCTACAATGTCATAATTTGCAATGCAACTAAAATGGACCGTCTCATCCTTTATTATTTGTGTTCTCTTTGTTTGTAGTATTCTTTGTGTTATATTTTAGCTGTGTTCCAAAGATGAAAAGGTTTAAAGAGCGAACATTTTCTTATAATTCTTACAAAATGATTTTAATCTGTATATGATTTGTTATTAAAAATTTATGATGTCGATTTGTTGTGCTTATGAATTCAGTGTAAAACCAATCCAAATTTCTCTCAATCACGCCATATCCTGGAAACATCAAGACTAATTCCTGTTTATTTTTATATATTCCTTTATGAAATATGAGCAAGGTTCCTCTAAAGAAGAGAGAAGAGTGAAAGAGGAGGTAAAAGCTGAAATTATTTAAAGAATTCAAAGCGGACACAATCGCGTGGTTTAAAAAGGGCTCAACTCTATCTTTAAATTTTGCTCCTTAAAATAAGGAAAAAAAAACATCACGTTAGCGACTTTCAAATATCAGTTTAAAGTTCCCGCAATTTGGAAACAAAACCGTTAACAAAAGCAATCTTATGCTAAATCTAAGCTTTATAATTCCGAGAACTAAAGTGCAAGCTTTCGTAACGGTGAGCTTTGAGTGCTCCATTGAAAATGCTGATATCAACTATTGTGCAAAGGATGTAGGTTTACAAACCTAACCTTATGAACAACAAATATTAAAACAATGAACATTTAAATTCATCATCCACAGCCCCTTTTATCACACTCTATAGTGCCTCAATAGCTCAACAATGGAAAGAATGGACTTAAACCTGGTGGAGTTCGGTTCAAATCTCGTGTGGGTATTTTCACACCTATTCCCAATATGTGCTGGAAGGAGCAAATTGGATATTAGCCATACCTAAAGTTATATAAATACAGTATTTAAAATAAAAAACTTTTTCCTACTTTTTTTAATTAGCTTATAATGTCCCACTGCTAGGCAAGGGCTTCCCTTCTCTTAGACCATACCCCTCAATTCAGAACTAACTTAATCCACTCCTTTCTTCTTTAATTTTTTTCCTAATTTTTCATTATTAACATTTCATGAAAGAACCTTTAAGCAATTGCCGGAAAAAAGTGACTCTAGAATTCTGTGGAAATCAAATAAGATATTCCAAACAACCCTGAAGAAACAGATATTAAAAATAGACCACAATAACATGACGCGCTTTATATGGAAATAATGTTTGTATTAAAATGTTTTGCATACACAATACATTAAATTATTTTCCTCCACATTTAGCTAGAATTTGCTAGAAGGTAGAATTAGATCGATTATATTATAATCAGTAAGGCAATAACAATGTAAATAAGGTCTAGGTATTTTAATAGAAAATTAAATATCGATTATTATTATTATCTACCACTGACTGTGTTCCACGGAATTTATAAGAGTTAAATACAGAGATTTTGGAGCGTTTAATTCGATACATATAGAGGTATATGCATTTAGTAAAATAGTTTTATTTCGACCATACAAATAGGCACTCAATTTGTATTTATTTTTATCGATAAGAAATGCATGCTAGTTCTTCCTCATGATTATATCTTTAAGCGAGATAAAATAAAATGGCCAAGAGTGTGTCAAGACACGCTTATATAGTAGAGTGCCTTATTTGATACCTGATAAAGGTATTGGTTAAATAACTTCAAAAGTTGTTGTCCGATTTCGCACAAAATAGTTTTCCTAATGAGTTTTTAGCATGTCCTATCAATATGGATAATTTCAAGTCTCTACATCTAATAGTTTGTAAATCCTAGGGGAAAAAGGTTCGTTGTAGGACTACGAAACCCTAAAAAGAGAGGCATGCCAAAATGGGTCTTCGAGTACATGTCGTATAAACCGTCATATTACATCTATTACTAAAAAATTTTGTTTTCGAGCGCAACATTTTTATTTGCATAAATATGTCGTATACAGGCGTTCTTCAAGCATACCGTTCACTTTAAATGGTGCAAAGGTTTGAAATGCTAAAACCTCTACACATTCGATGCCGGCGTTGAACGTGTGGCCCTTAATTAAGACATAAACCCATAGGCTTTGTCTGAAACGTGACCCGGGAACTATAACAGCATCGCGCAACCCCAGTAACAAACACAGACGCACTGACATAAGCACACTGGAAGAGTTAGGAATCGTCCTAATAGAACCCGAATGCGCGATATGAGCGCACTTAGTTTGCACGAACGTGCGATCAAAAATATTGGTATTTTAGAAGCCCGTGATTTTTATCTAACTTATAATTGAAGGTTTCACCTAAATTTTTATTAAGGCACAATTAATATTTTCAGTAAATTATACATGTATAGTAAATTATACACACAGTAAATTATACATAAAAGTATACATGACACTGGCAATTCTTCTAAGCGCCATCAAATTTTCAAAAAAATCCATTTATGTCAGACCTGCCCGTCATTTTTTTATTTAAATCACCGTGAGACACATCAGTTTAAGTGATAAGGGTCGCCCACACGGTCGAAGTCGCCGGGTACAGCTACTAATATACAACCATAATATATACTGTTTAATTCCTTGCTAATTAACGAGCGACTGGCTGCGAGTCTGCATTGTTGCTGCAATTCGGCTCGTGATAGGGTTGCCAATTGACGTATGGTTGTTTGGTAATGTTGAAATCACTAATAGAAACTTTTATGTACATAAGTATATTTACAATAAAAAAACAACTGCCAAGGATGGATTTTTCGATAGGTCCAAATTAAAGAGGGCTCTCTAAGGGTTCCAGCACGTTTAATTTTACGCAGTTAAGTAGCGGAAAACAGCTAGTATAAAAATAAATAGCAAGTATATTATTCATAACGCCTCAGCCTTTTTTCGCACGAGAGGTTTTTTCCCGGGCATTAAAAAAAGCGTTCAAATAGAACATACGAACTCCCAAGTTTGTGTTCACACGACAGCGCTTAAATAATTCAGCTGCTTTCAAACATGCTAGAAGCGTCAACTTATTGAGAATTCCTGGACTAATAACAAACAGTTAACGTCACGGATTCGTTTGCCACCTCGAGTCTGGGTGTATTATCCATATGTATGTTTATATATTTCTAAAAAAAAATATTTGTCTATAACAGTCGGCTGTTACCTATAACACAGGCATTAAGTTGTCTACCTTAGGAACAGACGTCCGTGTGTCATATAGTCTGGTGCCAAATTGTTGGACGGCACGTTCCCAAGACTTCGTGATTATCGGTGTAAATAAAAGTGCTTTGTACAGTCTACGAGAAGAATATTGAACAGTTGGTGTTATTATTGATCTCCATCAATAACTCCCGGAAAAGACACCAACGTGTCCGTTACAGTTAAAATATTGTATAATGTATCATATTTTAGTGTAATTGGCATTGTCGTACTATTTGATGTAAAACAAGTGAATAACTTGAATATTTCTTGGTGTTGTTTTTTTTTTATAACTTTGTGACTCTCCCATTTTCTTGTGTCACTCTTAATTCGTTAGATTATTGAAATGTAAACCTATGTCCATGTAATTAACTTACCTTATCTTAATCTGAAGCGTACGAGTCTTTCTATGGGTCCTATAAGGGTCCAATAACGAATCCCCTGTATTAAGAGTTCATATTTGGTGGGGATACATTACAAGATGCAAGGATTCAAATATGTACCCTACAAAAGTACATTTGAACCTAAGTCAGATTGAGAACTGCATGTGATACACGTCTTAAAGTTTCAAAAACTTTAACATCTACAGACAATTCAAATAGTATGTAATTAAAACTAACTCATTAAGACAAGACGAATTTCTTAGCATTCCTTGTTTGTTTTTATCAGATGGTCTTTGGGGATGTTGGTCTCCCATGGAACTGTAAGTTCTACAAGTACTACTCGCTCACTGTAAGTGTAGTTTGGTAAGGGGAAATGTAATGTACTGGCTGGTGACATACACTTCTTTATGATTATAAGAAGGATGGAATGACGTGGTCATTCGGAATAAAAAGATGGACTGAGAAATACATGGTTTAATTTATAACACTTACTATATTCACAATCTAGTTATTCTTAAAATACAATCTATGTTAGTCATTATTATACATGTATGTCATTAAAGAATTAAGAACTAAGTAGTAATTAATTTTTTGCAACTTAAAGTAACATAATCATCGACATCGTAAACATTTAAAATAATACATACATACATAGGACTATATGACACACGGGCGTCTGTTCCTAAGGTAGACAACTTAATGCCTGTGTTATAGATAACAACCGCCTATTATACACAAATATTTTTTTGGAAATATATAAATACATACATATGGATAATACACCCAGACTCGAGGTGGGAATCGAACCCACGACCATACGCTCACAAAATATGTGGATTACATATCACCCATTGCTTCATTCACATTGCTATATGAATTTCTTATTTTATATGTTTCGGCGGTTTTTTACCACAACCGTAGGTAAATATAGTTTCTCTATTTTTTTTTTTCAATCAGAAGGAAGGAAATATGGAATATTCCCATTCCCATATGTAAAAATACACGATTATGTTTATAATTAACTGACCATGATCGACATGTATATCTCACATTTTAAAAGTATTCCTTTACTGTGAAAATAATGAAGGTGTGGAATGCGTTATAGTATTAAACGTTCACAGTATTTGATCTCTTCTAAAAAAAAAGCAGTAACTACCCACTATCTTTCAAATCGTTATTGATGGCATCCTAGACTAATTCTTATGTGTTTATAATATATACACACACACACACACAGATACATGTGTGTAGGTGTGTAAGTATATTGATGTTTATTTATGCTTTTTTGACTGTATGTATGTATATATATGTGTATGTATTGCTTTAGAACTCAGTTTAATGTTTCATCTTGCTATATATTTTTATATTATTTCATGTATTCTTTCGCACCTAAAGGTTGTGTGGAAGAAATCTCTCTTCAGCGATAACACCACCTTTTGTACCTCTTTTCTTGATGTATGTTATTATGTGTTAATTTCTTTTGTGGTGTACAAAAAAGCGTATGAAAAAATAGTTTCTCACTCTCTAGTTTAATCATTAAAATAAATGAAATAAAAATTGTTTACTTCATCAACTAAATTAAATTAAAAACTTGACACCAACCTCATTAGTTACTGGTATTAATACAAAATACTTTGTGACCCAGCCCTTCCATAACTCTTTACATTTTATATTGTGAAATAAACAAAGTCGTTTTTTCCATATATCAATGCACAGAGGAAGGTTTTTGGATTCTAGTTTTTCCATAGTGTATTAAATGTGTTGCAATAAGACCGATTTTTTTATTTTAAATCATTTGCTTACACACAGACAGTTAACTGAAATATCCTCTAGTAATAAAAAAAAATAAACCTGGCAAGTGTGACTTTGTCCCCAACATGCTAAGATTTATACTTTGCATTAAATTTAACAAAGTTACCACAAATTTTTAAGTAACTATAAATTTACACGTTTTGGAATATTTCCCATTTTTGTACTTCAAGATGTAGCTTCTTGCCAAATTTTAAGATTCTAGGTCATTCTGTAGGTTTTGATTCCCTTTTCGAATGTACTAGTAGATTGCATATACTTAGAGAGTTGATTTTATGACAGCTTTAAGGGATCACAGATTCAGTCTTTGCTATTAATTTCAACTTTGTACCTGTACACGTTTCTGAGAAAAAGGGTCTTGATAGACAGACGGACAACAAAGTGGTCCTATAAGGGTTTCTTTTTACCTTAGGACATAAAGAACTCTAAAAACATACTAAAACATGCAATAATGCTGTAAAATTAACATATTATGGATTTGCATATGCAAATATCTATGCACATAAATATTTATAATATAAATAATTCAATGTTTATATTTCTCAGAGATTTGTTTATTACAATAATTTTATTTTAATAGTATACACATATATTTATTTTACTTCTTATTAACTAACTGATAACATATCTGCTAGATACTTAAGTCTTAGAGAATGTCCTCTCAGCTTATTGTTTTGTGCAGAAGTGATAACAATTATTTAATACTGTAAATTCTAAACATTATCTTAAGATAATAGATTAAAATCTCATTTTGATTTCATGTTATAATATAATAAAACAAAATGTTAGTTAATATGCATAATTTTACGAGTGACGCAAGCGAAATAATGGAATTGTAGAATTTGTAAATATTTCTATACATAGAAAAACAAATATTTCAGAGGGGTCAGCCAATATTTGTGTCCACGTTATATGAAGTAGTACTCCTGTAGCTAACATAATATGGTAGAAATATAAGGAAAAAAACAGAATACATTATTAAAATAGGACGCCTACCTCATTCGCATGTAGTGGGAGAATTATAATTTCCAAAGATTAGTGCACACAAAAAGTTCAATTATCCAAATCTAAGGCAGGTTCGTAATTCGTACTTTCACCGCACTCCAATAACACACCACCACAAAATATACATGAGTTTTAACTTCCAAGAACTTGTTTTTATTTGATTTGCAATTTATTCGCGTAACACATACTGAAGTTATGCGCACGAGTTTGTCGAGTGATAGAGTGCTCACTGCTCACGTTTAAGTGAAGTCGATATAAATCGATTTTAAGCGGAAAAACATCGATGTTATGTGCCTGATCTATGAATGTCGTTTTCACAAAATACCTATTCTAGACGGAGATCTATTGAACAAATAAAATATTATAAAAATCAGGGCAGCCGTAATCGAGTTTATAATTGAAATTGAAATTATGTCATAATTTTATAGATACGAGTCTTTTATGACATTGCATAGAAAATCGATTCAATGAAGCTTTATTAGGCTTATTCCAAATAAAATAACAATAATAATTAGTTAGTGGGGTTTATACAATATGCTGACAACGTTACAAGAGTAAAAATTTTGTATTAGTTATTTTTTTGGCAGATTATACTAAAAAAATGATTGTTTTTTTTATCCTATCCTAAATTAATAGACATATTTATCGATTACCGGATATTTTACGTTTTTATGGATATTTTCAGACAGATAGATTTTTCTTCGTACACATCGATATTTTTAAATTGATGTAAATAACATTTGTTGTCTTTTTATATGAACATTCCCAGCTCTCTTGAGTCAGTCATATCACAAACAGTCAATCACAGATTATATATAGCATATTATATTATTCTCACCTGTCGACTACATATATATATTATATATTAATGGTATATATATATATATTAATGGTATCAGATATAAATTAAATTTTGGTATGAGGGCTTCTAAGTATAAGTAAATAAAAATATCAGATCTGTGTATAATCGTAAATATTACTTTTATTTCTTTTAATAAATTGGGATTCTAAACGATTTTAATTTACATAAAGTGAATACATTCCGCGATTATTCCGCCAATTGTGAATCGATTTTTCACATTAGGAACCTATGCCATGTTTCCATGTAAAGAGATTAAATCTGGCATGTTTCTTTTGTACTTACGTTACGCGATTATTCCGCCAATTGTCAATCGATTTTTCACATTAGGAACCTATGCCATGTTTCCATGTAAATAGATCAAATGTAGCATGTTTCTTTTGTACTTACGTTACGCGATTATTCCGCCAATTGTGTATAAAAATGAGCCTTTTAACTAATTGACGTGCAAACGACATTCGACCTTAGAGTGGCAAACCAATTTCTTGGTCGACTATACATAGTGACAAAGTATATTCACAAATTATAAACGAATAAAGGAAATAGAATTTAAATTCCTATGTTATTAGAATTTTTATTAATTTATAATGGAAATTCAACCACTTCATCGCAGATTTATTATCAAAAATTTGCATGTCTGTATGTATGTATGGTTAATGCAGATGTTCATAGACGTAATTAACTCTGCCTGTTACGTTTTAACACCGAAACCGCTAAAACAATTTTGCTGGGTTCCGGTATGAAGATAGATTGGAACTTATTCATTTTTAACGTGATTAGATAAAAATAATAGATTCAATTTTAACGTGATGATATAGCCCAAAACCTTCCTCGATACATCGACTATGTAACACTGAAAGAATTTTCCAAATCGGACCAGTAGTTTCTGCGGCAACGCATCTGTATGCCTCCTGGCTTTGAAGATGTCCATTGGCATCGGTAGTCACTTAGGTGAACCACCTGACCTTTTGCCTTGAAAATAAAAATTGATCGCAATAAAAACAACTTCATAGAGTTTAACTCAGTGTAATAATTTTACTTGTCAATTTTTCCATATTGCTTTCTTAATAATGAAAACCCTTTATAATATTTTAAAGCTGTGTTTTGTAAACGCTTAACATTTTGTAAAATATCATTGGTCGAATTTAGAATACACGTTTGCCGAAATAACAACCAAATTGCTCAAATCAATTTTAGAAATCCATTAATATTCAAATAATTATTTTAGCAACCTAACATATATAAAAAATATTGTATTCTAACAATTGCACATAGCCATACCTGTTAGTATTAGCGTACACGTAAGTGTTGTGTGCGTATGTGCGTGCTTACGTGTCTACGTGTACTGTATGTGTATATAATCCCATTTTCTTATGATCTATCTCTTATATAAAATTCTCGTGTTACAATTTTAGTTACCGTACTCCTCAGAAACGTCTTGCCTTTATTATCTACCTATAAAAGCATACATTGCTTAAATACGTAGAAGGTTAGCGTAATATAACTTAAATATAACCGTATGGAATGAAATATGGGAACGTCTTAAACACAACATCCATATTTATGGGACCCGCGTATTCTTCGGATCGTTTTATACACATTGCCAATGTATCAGTACGTAAACAATTTCATAACAAGTACTATTGTGGCAAACATTATTCGTGTTGTCGCAACAAAAAAGTTCGTTGTAAATGTATTCTTCGAAGTAAATGACAATAATGTTGAAGCTTTAGCACCTTCCCATGACACGACATTTTCGATTCTCTTAATTATAATCGAGCCCTACTTAAATAAATCTGAAATATTTAAGGCTGAATGTTATGAAAATAGAAAAAGACCTGGACAATGAAAATCGATGTTTTTTTTCGCAGAAAAAGGCCTGGACAATGACAATCGATGTTTTTTTTTTCGCAGAAAAAGGCCTAGACCATGTGGCGGAGAACATACTTTCATACCTCGACGCAAGCTCTCTGTGCGCGGCGGAGCTGGTCTGCCGCGAATGGCAGCGGGTCATCTCAGAGGGGATGCTGTGGAAGAAGCTGGTGGAGAGAAAAGTTAGGACTGCTAATGCCGGAGTCAGACATAGCTCAGTGTTTGTACATTTTTGTCCTTGAATACTACAAAGTTCTACAAAACTTTGTACCGCTAAACAAAATCCCCAGCCACACTACATCAGCAAATGAAGCTTTATCTGGCTCCAGCATAAAGAAATAAAATTTGTAGGTCATTAGGCAGATTCTTAACAAGATTATAAATAATGTTCAACTATCATTAAAGTTATTTTAAAACAATTATTACAAATATACCTTTACAATGCGAACATTTTTTGCGAACAACCTCTTTATAACGAATCTTCAACTATCAAGAAAAAGTATTGATACCTCTAATTAACAAGTTTTGTCAACCCAAAGCCTTTATATAAAGTTCCCACCAATATATATCTCTTAATCTTATAGCATGTGATTCATGTCGCGACATGTTTCGACACGCTTTTGTTCGTAAAACTATTCTTTTACCTCTTTATAACTAATTTTATAACACAGGCATTAAGTTGTCTACCTTAGGAACAGACGTCCGTGTGTCATGTAGTCCTGTATATATTTATTTATTTGTTATTTACTTACCTTACCTTTCCCTTAGTCCGTAACACTTACCTTAATAATGTTAGCAGCCACCTTATGTGTTACGTTATGTATCTGATTAAGGAAAGACCTGCTTAGCCAACCCAACCTAATAATGATCTTAGAAGAGCAAACAGATGTTTTTTTTAATTAAAAAGAAATTGTTCCGTTTGATAACTATGGATGCATTTGCTTGGGACTTTTGGGCGTGTTCCTAATTGATAGCGAAAGCGCGATGCGAACGTATTTAGTTCGTACGAACATGCGATCATATTGATGTCTAAGAATTGTCCCAGTTGAAGACGATGTGATATTTTTGAATTAGGATACTTCTTAGACATCAATGTTTAATCGCACGTTTGTACGAACAGCGACATTTTCGCTAGGACCGCTATGATTATAGTCGCGAAGCGGAGTAACTGAATGAGCGTTTTGGCGTTGCAATTGCATAGTGGAACGTAGCATATATTAATCACATTATTTTTATTCTGCATGTTGATACTTTAATTTTTAATCTGATAACATAGGCAACAGAATATTTAATGTAATTTTTAACGGTTCATATAACTTGGCAAAGGTGATACTTACCCTAAAGTGCTGGTGAGCTGCTTGCTCCTCTGCCTCGTACTTGTGTTTGATGTTCTCTATGCGCATCTGCTTCAGTATGCCCGCCACCTCAATCCTAAAACATGAGAATTGTATGTTTGATTTAGGTTTAAAGGAACTTTATATCTCAAGAACGATGTTCAGTTATGATAATTTTACAATTCTTTTCTTAAAATTAAATTACAAACAAACATAATGACTACATATATAACTTATTCTTTTTTTCTCGATTTTAAATTCAAAATATGTTTTATATAAATAGACAGCACTGTAAAGCCAGTGACCAGACAAAGGTTTTTTTAAACTGTGTACAATTCACTATTTTGTAATAAATAAATAATTTGGAAAACAACAATAAAATTCAAAATTTCAGTGTATATATTTAACAAAGTTATATATTTAATTACAATATTAACATACATGATCCTACTATGATGAATGGTATTATCCTACTAGTGCAGCTTTAGATGTCCTTTCTAATAAAGAACTTATGATAGTTCTTGAAAAGAACCGTTTTTGGTGATCTCATTCAATAGGTCAAAGTACTTCTTCGTTTTTTACCAGATGGTCTTTAGGGATGTTAATCTCCCATTTAATCTCATCCCAGTCAACTCTACAAGTATTACTTGATTTAGTGTCTTTGAGTAAAGGAATATGGCTGTCTTTTTATTTAGCGGTTTTAACTGGAAATGAATTAAATTCCTGACGTTAAGTATACGGTATAACTATTTGTAGACGGTAACGTGGAGGTGCGGTGCGTGCAGGCTGTGGACATATCGGCGCTGTCGCACCCGGCGTGCGTGGTGTCGGCGTCGCTGTGCCGACTGCAGGACCCCGCGCGCACCGACCCTCCCGCCGCGCCGCACTCGCTGGTAAGCGATCTTCACGCTTTCTTCTTCTTCTTCCTGTGTCCGTCCCAAAACTCAGCCATCACCACCACCATCACCAGTGGGTCGCATTAAATTCTTTAAATTCTTGTCATTTTATTTATATATTTTTTTCTTTTGTTTTGTTACGTACTTTTACTTGACCCATAAGTATTGTAATTTTATGTCCTTTTGTGGTATAAAGGTTGGTTGGAAAAGATTCCTATATCGAATAAGCCCGCCTTTGTACACACTCTTACATTATCTAAATTTAGTTTACGTTATGTTTTTTTTTTTCTGTTATTTTTATGTGTACAATAAAGTGAACAAAAAAAGTCCTCCCGGGTACGGGTGGCAGGGCGTGAAGGACACGATAAAGGATGCTCCATTTGCTGGGGAGCCGGTCCACACCAACACCCCAAATCAAAGACATTCAAGAACCCTAAAGACCCGTTTCCATGATATTGTTACTGGTCTTTGGGGTCTGTCATTTTTTGTATACTAGTTATTACCCTCGACTTCGTCCGCGTAAAATTAGGTGAAGAGTTTTAGCGTGATGTTGTGTAGCCTATAGCCTTCCTCGATAAATGGGCTATCTAAGACTGAAAGAATTTTTCTAATCTTTCATACAAACAAACAAACTCTTCTGTTTTATATATTTATATAGATGTAATAGGCATGGGTATGGTGTAAAGCGGGAGTTATAACGCTTTCAGTGGCTGTACTAGAACGACATTTTTTACCGCGGTTGGTTTGGCAAGAAAAGCTTGCGATAGGTGCTACGGTGTACCGTTGACGTCTTCTTAATCTCTTCCGTGGTATTAATATCTATTAGTATCACGGAATTGGATGTCGTGTAGTTTGCGGCATTGCACAAATAATTGTACGAGTACTTCTAGACGACTTCTCCTAGACGTTAATCATGCTTGCGTTGCGCTGCGTTTACAATGTGCCGTGTGTAGGTCTAGGATCCTACAAAAATGATCCGATTTAGTGGCACGTGTGAACGCGTGTATTGAAATAATAGTGCCCCTGAATCGGACCTGCAAAAACCGATCTGACAGCGACCTACACACGACGTCGTATGAACGCGGCATTACTCGTGCAGCTTTGTGCAGTAATATCACGGAAGCAGGCCTTAACGCCGATTACCACATGTGTTCAGAACACGTGGCGTTCAAGTCAAGTAACGATCTCGCGGAAGCGCAAATACAATTCAGCTATGTATATTTGTCTATATATAGTTGCTCTTTTAATCCCCAAACGAAATGTTACATAAAACGAAGCCATCTGGTGGCGAAACGGAGTTCGCCGGGTTTGCTAGTATAGTATAAAATGAAGTCGCTGCCTAGCGTTGCACGTGCAGATCTTTCAAACTACATAACAGATTTAAATGCGGTTTTCATCAATAAACAAAGCGATTCATGGAGAAGGTATCTTAATACATTTATGTTACATAACATAAACGCCGATAATTTCAATGGTACCTTATTTACTACAAGATGATTATTGTTCTTATGTGGAAATTGTTGTTTGTTCGTGTAAATTTAATTTTAATGCTGGTGCCAAACATAGCTTCATTTGAATGATCATTTCAAAGATCATGTAGTGTGGCCGGAGACTTGGTGTAGCTGCGCAAGCTTTTGTAGCACCTTGGATTCTTCCAGGTCAAAAATGTACAAACACAGCTATGTCTAGCGCCGGGTATTAGAAATGTAAAAGCTTTATTAAAATTTAAAAAGAAAAAGTTTCTCATAGCCCTGGAGTGGCCACGGTCATCTGGAGATACCTGGATTAATATTTGCATATCGTTATTGCAGTTTTTCGCGCGTCATGACTGAAAAATGTCTAAATACACTAAGTGTTCGTATAAAGTTAGTTCCATTGTCAGATGAATTTTAATTACATTGTCATATAATTAAAATTTAAATCAATAATAACGCCGACATGCATCAAATAGAACACAAGATCAAATAAATTGTAAAAAGAACACTTTTCTATTTATTTTAATAAATAGACAAAATATGTATCACATCGATTTAAATTCTTTCTCTTCTCTTCTGTTACTCTTAACCATAAATTCTAAGGAATAATATAAAAAAAGAACACCGAAAAAATTTCATTCAGGAAATCTGTATCTGGAGACAAAAAAGGATTTGACATGCAATTTTTTTAAGAATTTTAATGTTCAGAATACTTTTTTGGACACATCTACTGTTTTCATATATTGTTCAGAATACTTTTTTGGGCACATCTACTGTTTTCCTATATTGTTCAGAATACTTTTTTGGGCACATATACTGTTTTCATATATTGTTCAGAATACTTTTTTGGGCACATCTACCTTTTTCATATATTGTTCAGAATACTTTTTTGGGCACATCTACTGTTTTCATATATTGTTCAGAATACTTTTTTGGGCAGGAACTGATTAAATTTTGGTAGCTTTTAACGTATAACCTTTTTCACATTCTTTGTTTTATGTATAGTCGTCCAAGAAATTGGTTCGCCACGCTAAGGTCGAATGTCGTTTGCACATCGATTAGTTAAAAGTATGTGTCAAAATAGCATGTCAATGTCAAATGTCAAAGATAATTTAAAATAGTTTTAATGCTACAATGTCAAAAGTAAAATAATTGAAATAAAATAAATAATCCAAGAACCAGGGTCTGCTTAGATTGCAGAGGATGTGGCTGTCGGGCGTGTAAAGATGACTGATTGCCATCTGACGTCATCCTCGGAACCCCCACGATCTCTTCTACCTTACGACTAATATCACAAAGTGACATTAATTAGATCCCAATGTTTTATGTACCTTCCGAAACACGGAGGAGGTCGGATATCAAATATAAACTAGTGATAGAATGGGGCACCCATCTATCATTCGGTCACATCGTATCAGTAAAGCCAACATTTCTAAGTCAGTTATATACAGGAGCCTGCAATTTTGCTACGTATCTTTAAAAAACACTCATATTCGCGTAATTCTTATATATAGTTTTCACGTCACTTCTTACTCCTTTCTCATGATTCACGACTCGTGCCAGTACAGCTAACACTTAGAATTGAAAATAGCGTCTTCACTCAAAACTTAGGCAGCATTCTTTATAATACAATCTCACGACTTCCGGATTGTTTACTGTTTTACGGCGTACACTAGTGTCGGCCTCCTTTTAGTACTTAAGGTCGTGCCTAATTGCAGCAAAGCACGTTATTACACGACGCTACCTGATCCAGGTGTAATATTGTTCTTGTAAATACAGTCCGTGAAGATAAGAAAAGGTTTGTGTTTTATTGCCCCGTCAATATAACCCTGTTACGGCACCGATCCCCAACAGTACCACTATCCTCTATCCTACAAAATTTTTTATATATTTTTAAATGTTTTTATTTTTATACTAATATTTAAAAATGCATTTAGAATAAGTGTATTAAATAAATGATAGAATTTGTATAAAGTAAGTATTTTTAGCTAACATGTAAGTAAGAAAATACGCAGCAAATTGCTTCGGCAAAATTTAAAGCAATAGAAGCGTTAAAATATCGGCAATAGTAAATTCACGATTCACTAAAGGTATTGACCGTATGCCGGAAATTCTATTACAATAAAATACAAGGTTTTGGTTATAGACATATATTATTACAGGTAAACACATAAATAATAATGAATGTGGCCGTATAAAAATGCACGCTCCCCACTAATTTATCGCTTCGCTTGTATGTGTGTGCAGCGATGTTATTGTATGTAAACTCAATACCACACAGTATAAGCCAATGACAAGTTTGCGTGTTTGCGGTGAATACTTTGGAAAGGTGTGCATTTTTAGACTGTACGCACTCTAGAAGTATGTAATTGTGTATGCATAACATGTAGCAACTCATCCGTACTACAGGCGTTTAATAAATATGTATTGCGGTTTTTGCTAGTGATATCAGCGGATGTTAATATGAGATGACCATCTGCTCTTAATAGGTGGGATATAACGATATTTATATTACGTTTGTAATATGTTTTCTGAGTTTGTAATTGAATCGACTGATTTACCAAAAAACTTTTAATTTGAATTGCGTGAATTCAATACTAAAGGGATTAAATATCGCAATACAGTGTAACCTCGATATAACGAAACTCAAGGGACTTAAAAAATATTCGTTATAGCGCGTAAATTGTTGTGAAGAGGTTAGCTTGGATTACGATCTTTGTTTAATAAGAAATATGAATGACTATTGTACAATTAAGTGGAAATTATTGATTAGGATACGTTTACAGGTTAAAATATTCGTAAAATAGAGGTAGGTTAGGTTTCCTGTGTATATTCTGCATTCTCAAAAAGGATTTTATAATAGTGTATTTGTTATGTGAAGGTATATTTTGCATTAGTTCTGAGGGGCAATTCCAGGGAATTTGGAAATATTCTAAAACGGGTTTATAGCTTGAATGACCTTAATAATATTTTGGTACATTTCTGCACATTTAGAGCTGTTAAGGAAAAACCGAATGTTTTTGTAAGAAGTATAATTAAGGAAACTCTTTAAATTTATTGCGCATATCATGATACATGTGTAAATTTTTGAATATCATTATAATAAATTACTAAATTTAATATGAGGAAAATATTACATATACCACATAGTGATAAATATGTATATTTAAAAAAATATTAAATTTTGGAACGGATAATCCTATTTTTATTATGATGGAGCCAAGCATAGCCTCATTTGAATGATCATTTCAATGAGCATGTAGCGTGGCCAGGGACTTTGTATAACAGCACAAAGTTTTTTAGAACTTTGTGGACTTCAAGGACAAAAATGAACAAACACTTTGAGCTATGTCTGGCTTCAGTACGGTATTAGACATACACTGAAAATAGAAAAGTGTGAACTGCTACCACTTTAACTACTCGTAGTAGACATGGGTAGGTATTTCGCCTGTAATTTGGGGCTTATTATAATTTTTTTTATTTAACAACAACACACGAATAGTACGTAGGTACTATTGTTTGGTTGTATGGAGGATGTTATGTCGTTAAGCCAGTTGTATTAAATTAAGGTTAAATTGCCCACATTGATTAATCTAAGAATCCATTTCTTTTTTCAGCTGTAACTCTCCTGAGATCTTCACGATGCCCAGCTGCCGCAGCAACATAGATTTTAAGATTTTATTAAGCGACTGATTAAATATTACATGTAATTATAAATGAAGTTTATTTCCATAATTATTACACAATATAAAGGTGTCCGTTGGTACCGTAACTCATCATATACTTTTTGTTAAAAAAGTATAATGTTATGACACAAATAACAAAAAATGTCTGTCTTTTTGTTACCCCTAACCTCCGCAACGACTGGACTGATTTTGACAGAACTTTGACTGTCAAATAATAGGTGTTATAAGGAATGTCACATGCTAACTTAGTTATTGCACAATCATTAACGCACATAATACAAAATCCTTAAATTTTTTTTAATTTTTTTTTAAAATTTTAATCTAATTATGAATACCTACCTAAAACATTGACTTAAATGTGAATAAAATCACGTGTAATATCTAGTTTATGTAAGTGCAGGTCGGCAAATTATATTGCTACTTATAGCACAAGTGTTATGGGTTAAGGTTATTGCCACTTTAAAACCTGTATTATTTCATTACTTGTTATTTTCATTGTATTTACCCCTCAGTAACCCTGAATTACCTGAGGACATTTACCTTTTACAATATACATACTTAATATGTTCTTACTATACTTGTTTGATGTATGACGTTCAGAGTTTTCTTTTATCTAAAGAAAAGAAAGAAAGAAAAAGTCTAAACATTCTTTCAAATACTAATAAATATAGACTTAGCCACTACTTCAGATTACTTCAAATAGATGACGTTTACTAGATCTGCCCGACGTATCATGCAATATTATTATTTTATAAAACATACGGGTAGTGTCAAGTTTTATGGAAAATACTTAAAGGAGATTGATTTACTGGATAAGACAACGTCGAGTCAGTTTTTTCGATATAGTATACCTAAGTTCGTATGAAGCAACCTGAAAAAAGTTTGAATGGAGCCTGTTGTAAATAACAAAATATTGACAGGTACACTCACTAACGCCATCTTGTGGCAACTATGTATTAATGTAATGATTCTTTGTTAGAAATAAAAATGTTCTGTTGTCGACTGATCCCGCACGAGCAAGTCGTTTTATTTTTATCACAGAGCCCTTCACGAATTTCAGTTCTTAGTCTATTTATTATAAAATTTGTAAATTTAAAACTTTGAATTTACATCATTGAACTGCGAGCCGAAGTCACGGTCATAGACTAACAGTATACAAAAAAATCAATGAATACTCCGGTTCAGGGTAAACTTGACAGAGTAAATAGACTGGTTTTTTCAAGATCACCTTTGTCTACCCTACATTTAAAGGCAATAATAACATCATATTTATACGGGAAGCCATGACAAAACTCAATAAACAAATTTTCTGAATGCGAAACAAGAATTGAAAATTAATCAGAACTATAAATATTTGTGGTTTAAAGGAGGATTCGTGAGAGCACGTAAAGATGACGGTGGTAAAACATTTATTCTTAGAACGTTAGGGGATATTCAATCACAAATAATTAAAAGTAAGATGTTAAATTTGGTAGATGGGGAGGAGATAAAGGAAGGCTGAACTTAAACATTTATTACAGTAAAAGTTAATTTTACATTTTTTTAAAAGTTGACTTATGTTGAGACTACAAATGTAGAATTACCTTTGGAATAAATTAGGACAGACATATTGTCATTTTCATAATTTTGGCATAACATGACGACACTCGTAAAAAAACCTTACCTAAAGATGGGCGTGAATCACCTTTATAGTTTGGTGATACAAACTCGTCATTAAGGGCCGGCAGCGCATCTGCTGGCCTTCTGGTCGTGCAGATGTCCATGGGCACCGGCAGGCACTTCGGTGCCTGCTGCCTGCTCGTCTGCCCCCTTGTAACATAAAAAAAAAATCCTCGGAGCCCCCACGATCTCTACAACCTTACAACTAATATCACAAAGTAACATTAATCGGGTCCCACTGTTTTACGTGCCTTCCGAAACACGGAGGAGGTCGGATATCACGTACTCGGTCAGTTTATTATTAAGCGTGCGATATATATATCTTCAATGCAATATTTACCTCTCTCCAGCTACAGACCCAATTTTCGTAAAAATTTGATTAAAAAAAACTACTTTTGAACATTTGATACTTTAAATATAACTGCTACTTTAAATCTATATATATATAAAAGCGAACCTTTCACTTTCAAGAAATAACGAAAACCGCGGGACGTACAGAGATGAAATTTTGCAAGGTCAACGCACGTTTCGCTTCGACACCGAAGCATCATCAGGAGATAGACTCTACAAAGGTTATTCGTAAAGTCGTAAAGTTCGTATTCAAAAGAGCTTGTAAAAGTCTACTTGGACAAAATATCATATGAATTTGAATTTTGGAATTTTTTAGTGAATAGCACTAAAAAAACACGTTGTCAAATTTTATTTCCAAAGTCAGTTTCTATGTTTTAACAACAGTTTTTTTGTTGCTCAGGCATTTTTTATACGGCACACGGACGTCTGTTCCTAAGGTAGACAACTTAATGCCTGTGTTACTGGTATTAGACCTCTGTTATACATAAACATTTTTTGCAAACGCATAAACACGTACAGATAATAAGAATAGAATAGAATAGGAATCCTTTATTCGCATATGATATACACAGCCTAGACACATAAGTAAAGCTAAAACAAATTTAAAGAATATATTTATTTGCTAGATCATCACAATCAGTTCTAGGACATAAATCTAGTATTATTTAAGTAATAAATACCAATAACACTATATTTTAAAAAGGTTCCAGAAACATTACTCGCGTAAACGAATAAGTAAATCTGTGTTTTAATTTGGGCGTGTGAACGTGTGAGCGGGTGTGTGAGTGTCTGTTGTGTGAGTGTGTGTGTTGTGTGTGTATGTGCGTGTGTATATTTTTATGTTATTTGATAAAGTAATTATTGTCAGTATTCTAACTTTTAAGAACTGTCCATATAAAATCTGACTAACTTTAGAATATTGATTTCTAATTAAAGTATGAATTATTATGTAATGTGATTATCTTCTTATTAAATGAGATTTTAAATAATAACATGACACCCCCGCTTCCGTTTGGCGGTAGGCAGGGCAATGTTAATAAAAAGCAAGTGATCTGTGTTAGGATCACGCGTTTTGCTGCAGATTTTGGAACAGAAATATTGTAAGTTTGTCCTCTGTGACGTCACACTGCACGGCTCTGAAACGCTCCGACCCTAGTAAGCGGAAATTAAACAGATAAAACAAACATAAGATCAACGTAGATTTTAATTAAGACAATGTTTTGTAAATGTTTATTACTCTTGTAAGTTATATATTTACTTGATGTGTTTTTCTTTTACATCGCAGTTAAATTTACTGAGTGTTTCATTTATTTAACAATAAGAGCTTTTCCGTGTCGAGTAGCCGTAACAGTTGAACTTTTATATTGCCGCACCCACTCCTAATACAAGCTTTTAACTTAAGCTTAGTAGAAGGGGAAAAGGGAATATAGACATACCTAAAAAGTATTCCCAATATTCTTTAAATATATATATATATATATAAAACTCATTAACATAATATAGAGTCATAACATTTCTTGTTATTCCATACGCTGCGATTACGGGACAAACGTCTCAAAGCTAAAGTTTAGGTCCGATGCACCTTCAGTACATTTAAATAAAGTGCAACCGTCAGGTGTGACAGGACATGTGGCTCCCACCGTCTTAGATCAGCTTACGGCTTACCTTATACAGAGTGATTTGTTTTTGTTGTTTTGTGCTCTTAATTTGCTTTTTATTGTATATTATGTAGAATTAAAAGCAAATTAAGAGCATTTTATCATATCACTAGCTGTTCCCCACGACTTCGTCTGCGTGTGTCACTCTTATCACTTAGAGGTTTAAAAATAGTTTTGGATGAGGATTAATATTATGCTTATAAAAAGACCTTCACAAATAATGCATTATTTTAGAACGAATTTCATTAGCGTAAAAAAGGTTATTCTGATCTAACCTTAAAAGATAGACATATGCTGTCGCGGACTTTTATTTAGAACTTTTAAAGGGAAACAATTTTGTCATACATGACTTTTGCGAAACTCTAACCATTTACGCAGCGCATACAGCTGAAGCTCTAAAATGGGAAAAATAATCCCCGATTTTGAAACATTCTTCATTGGTGCTCCGTTCCTACCGGTCTTAGCGCGATGGTATATAGCCTTTCTCGATAAACGACCTATCTAACATTGAAAGAATTTTTCAAATCGGACATGTATTTCCTGAGATTAGCGCGTTAAAACAAACAAACAAACAAACTCTTCAGCTTTGTATATTAGTATAGATATTGTATTACATCTTGCAACAGAAAAAATAACCCCCACGATCTTTACAACCTTACAACTAATATCACTAAGTCACATACAATCGGGTCCTACTATTTTAAGTGCTTCCGATTCCGAAACACGGAGTAGGTCGGATATCAAAATATGGATATCAAAATATAAACCAGTGTTAGAATGGGTCACCCATCCACTCGGTCGCAACAAGAGCTTCTTAACCTAGCGATCGACTAATATGCCAATCACTAATTAGACCACGACCTCCATCTCTTTTTTTTAAATATATTTGATATTAATTACGTCACCACCCTTTACATCCATACATACATATGCGATTATTGTCTGTGCAGAATCTAATTCAATCTGGGATTACCCAGAACGAGGATGCTTTGAATATACATAAGCGTATCTGCATACACTTAAGAAACAAACGGGAATTTGTATTTATACTACACTAGTGACCCGCCCCGGCTTCGCACGTGTTTGTAGCTGTTTTTCGTGTAAAATTAAACTTGCGAGAGCATTTTTTCTCCTTAATCTGGCCCCATCGAAAAATCCGTTCTTAACGGATGTCTTTTCTTTATATAACAAGGGGCAAACGAGCAGGCGGTACTCTTAAGTGACTACCGACGCCCATAGACAAACACCAGGGGGATCGCAGATGCGTTGCCGGTCTTTGAGAAATGAGTATGCTCTTTTCTTGAAGATCCCTAAGTCGTATACGTTCGGAAATACAGACGCTGGTAATTGATTCCACAGAGGAATTGTGCGAGGTATGAAAATTCTTGAAAATCACACGGTTGTGGTCTACTAATACATATACTATTTATTTACCAAATTTCATTTTTGTACGTGCCGTGGTTTTCGAGATTTCGTTATAGGTGACCTTTCGCTTATAAATACATATAAATAGATTATACATAAAAAACATCCTATGTTCTTTGATGAAAACCGCATTCAAATCCTTCACGGAGTTCACCTAACGGTTCTTTCTGAAATGTTTTATCGGTAAAACAGATAGTAGTATGAAGATATATGAAGTGAGACTTCTTTAGGCGCATTTTTAAAGATGGGAAAAAGCTATTAGACCCGCGACACCGTTACCGTAACCGACACCTCTGACGATAATTTTTCACTTCTATCGGCACTCTGACCCACCATTTTTAAGTAGCTCGGTAAAAAAGATTTTGTAAAGAACCTAAGTAGCTTTATTGATAAGCTAATTAAAATGAAATAAATTTTAGCGGGAGCGGACATCCGCAATAAATAATCCGTCCAAATCCTCACTTTTGCGGACGTTCAGCACTATCTGTTCTCCGCACGCCGCAACCTTCCGCGCTTCGAGTTGAATACGTCACTTACCCAGTAGGGACAGCAAAAAAATAGACACTTTTTAATTTATTGTTAAAATATATATAAAAAATACATAGAATTATAAACACTACGTCGACTAACACACACATACATTATTTTAATTTATTAAATTTTATCCTTTTTTAGAATATGAAATGTTATTTCACGTATTCCAAAATCTACAGTGTATAATATTTAATTATATGTAACGAATGTAAAATGCATATATTTTAAACTAGCTGTCACCCGCAAATTCAGTTTCATTTTCGCAACAAAATACACTGTGACTTTCTCCAAGATCCACTCTATTTTTATACCAAAATTCATCAAAATTAGTTCAGCGGTTACATATTTTAAAAGTAAATAAAAATGATTTATGACCTACTAGCGGACCCTACCGAATCTGTCCTGCTTGAATTTTGGGTTCACTATTTTGGCATTAATGGCTTAAAGGTGAAAGATGGATATATGCTGTCGCAGGCTTTTTTTATTAAGATAAACATTTCATACACCATATACGTGTTTTTAAGGTTTTTGCAGCGCACGCAGAATACTTCGCAGTTGGCAGAATTTTCTTCTACTACTTGGCATTTATCGTTATATTTAAGACAATTCAGACAATATCTTTACAATTGATATACAATGTGTTATTCTAATGTATAAACTGTATTGCTGTAAAGTTTTATTAAAATTATTTCATTACTTTTACTTCATTTCTTCATTTCTTCATTTCTTCATTTCTTCATTTCTTCATTTCTTCATTTCTTCATTTGAGGGATTTTTAAATTTTGGGGCTTTTATTTTATTGTGCCCAAGCCTAATTATATTGCTAAAAGTAAATTAGCCTATAATATTAATTCGGGCGAGTGAAGCGACCGATAACACTATGCCACAACCTGAGCAGTTTTGTGATACATTTCACTGAAAACCTATCACGTCTATAGATTTGTGCTTTAATATAGTAATTCAACTTTACATCTAAATGTGTTATCTGTCAAAATGTCTACAAAAAAAAATATTTGTGTATAACAGGCGTCTGTTACCTATAACACAGGCATTAAGTTGTCTACCTTAGGAACAGACCTCTGTGTGTCATATAGTCCTATATATTTATTTATTTATTTAATTTATTCATTTTATTATCCTTGCTATTGTTGTCAACTGTAGCACAAAGATTCACTAAAATAAAATAAGGGTATGTAAGGTACTTTAATACATCACGATTCCTATTCATGGTTGTTTGTATGTCCGTAAATCCGAATAGGTCGTTATTCAAAATCAGAGCTACGCCTTACACCTACAACAAAGGCCGCGTTAATTGGAAACATAACATTTAGACGTGTTTCCCAACACAAAAGGTCATTAAAAAAAATAAGAATTGTTGTGTTCAAAAATGTAGGGAGCTGACCGAAGAAATCATCACGCCAGCGGAGCTCCAGGGAATTACCTGGAAGTTTATTCCACCAGGGGCTCCGATTTTTGGTTAAATTATTGTGAAAACTTTATATTAAACTTAATTTTGTAGCTGATTATTTATTTTTTTAATTGAAATAGGATCTATTCTGCAAGAATATTTTAATTATATTAATTCCATAAATAGACCGTTTTTCAATTTATTTTTTTTATGTTTAAAGAGATTAAGTAGACGTGTAGTTATCAAAAAATTCACGTGACTTCATCATGTGATTCGACAGTAATCCTCGTAACACATGTTTATCAATTAGTATGTCAAAATATAAGTATTTGCAGTACTGAATGAATAACCATTTTTCATTGTTAATAGATTTTATAACTTTATACAAAATAATCCGGAGGCCAAAACTCACTTTGGGTTTCTGAGCCGCTCCAGTAAGTAAGTAAGTAAGTAAGTATAGAAAATAATCCTACAATTTGCCCTTACCTTAACCATATTAACATATTCAGGATCTTTCAGCCACTCCCTTGTCGACTTAAAGAAACGGAACTCCAAGAAAACATAAAAGACGTTTTTTAAAATTCAATCGTGATCGAACGCAAATAAGAGCCAATAATTTTTACAATGTCTTAAAACACGAACTTTATATTTTATTATATTTTATGTACATTTTATAAATTTTTTGGTCGTTAAGGTTTTCGGGATTTCATAATAATGATAAGACTCTATGCAAAAGTTGCTCTACTTTAATAAAACAAAACAGATTAACTCGGCTATTGATTTTTACAATACGGCCGCACAAAGCTAAATTTGGTGTACAGCTAAGATTCCTTAACTATTTCACATTTTAATTAAAACTAGATTTCTTCGGCTGGTCGAAATTTGGCCAGATTTGGACAAATTTTTAATTTCTTGCACAACGACATCTATGGGGTCAAAGATAAATTACGTCACATGATTTTTAGATTGTCCAACTCATCCTTGTCGCAGGCTGTCACATTTAGTCTTATTACTAAAATATAATCAAATACAAATTCAATAATTGCTGATAATCAAATAGAATTGCCCAAATTTAGCTAACTACACATTTTGTTGCCATAGATTCGTTAAAAATAAGCAACAAGTGACTGCAACAACAAGGAAACAACAAGTGATGCAGAACATCACTATGATCATCTGGATACTCGTAAAGAAATCAAAGCTATTTGAGTTATCATTCCTCGATTACACACAGTAGTACTCAACACTTTTGTTGATCCACTATAGTACGCTTTCGCGCCGTCAGCGATGCTATGTTTCGTTAACAGATTACGCTAACAAAATATCCGCGGAGCTATGAACTTAATTTCAAGTAAACTTATCCAGTAATAATAATGAATATCGTTTATTGAATTAAAAATATTGCGTGAAACATATTGACCATGAGTTCCTGGCTCCCGAACTAGAATTAACTGTATTTCAAGAGCCAGTGCACTCTATCGGACAAGAAAATTAAAGTCATAATTTGCTTGGCATATTTCAATTTCTTTGGACTAGATTGAAATGGAAACGGCAAGAACCATCAAAATCGGTTCATCCTTCAGGAATCAGGACTTAGGGACCTTCGAGAAAAGAGCGTACTCATTTCTCAAAGGCCGCCAACGCATCTTCGAGCCCTCCGGTGTTGCAGTTGTCCATGGGCGTCGGTAGTCACTTGGATGAGTGCCGATTGGATCTTTTGTGCTCGCCCCTTTTGGTCTCTTAACTGCAGTCCTCAAAGATCCAAATAAGTAGTTCAAGGATTACTTGCAGCTTGAAGGAACCGTAGTCTTCCGACCTTGGATAGGCCACGCTGAAGACATTCAATCTCCGTTTAGCCCATCACATTCGCACAATTGCACCATTGTCTCCGCCTCTTCACAGCAGACCCTGCAAGTTGCAAAGCTACTTAATGCTATTCGAAACAGAGTTACTCTAGTCTCCTAAAGACCCGTGAAAATCGCCACAACGTATCTCAACTATTTCTCCGTAGTTGTACAAGTAATACTTACAGTTTCTCCTACTCCTACTTAAGGTGGTCTCCCCTAGGATTTCCGCACTATTAGACGTAGAGACTTTCCATTTTGATAGAACATACTAAAAAGGAATAAATAATAAAATAGGATTTTTTTTTGGAAAGAAATCGCCAACAACTTTTGAAGTTATTAAACGTACGGAACCCTTTCTATATAAGCGTGTCTTGCTGCCCTTTTGGCCACTTTTTATTTTCCCGACTACTGTGTCTCAGTTCGGTTTATATATAGTAAATATATACAGAAAGTTGGACTGTCGGTGTACTTCGGCACTTCATTGAATACAAACTAATATGTAACTAATATGTAACTAATATTTGCAGCCCTTTTGCGGGAAGTGTGCAATCTAGTCATCCAACAATGTTCGAATTCTATCGATCCGAGCTCAATATTTCAAGGAGACGCTGACGAACAGCTAATCAAGTTGAGAAAGGCCATGGGAATTTTAAATCACTTTATGTAAGTTGCTAATCGTTATTCATTATGGCAGAGGGCCTAATTTTCATTTCGACATTTTCTTTTCGACAGTCTATTGAAAATATGATTCATACGTGGCTTTTCTATTTTTTTTTTTTTAGTGAAACATACGAAATGAATCGCGACAAAGTCCACACTTTCTTTCCCCCCGGCGTGATGCCGGTGCGATGGTCCTTCGACTTCGATCGCGTCTTCATGCGGTTTAACGTCTACATGCAGAGATTGAAGATGATCGAAGAACTTGTCGCGGCCACAGTTGAGATTCTTAAGTTAGAGAAAGTTGAATTTTGTGGACTGCGAGGCAAAACATTGAGTACAGAATGCTTACACGTGAGTTTAATTGATTTATATAGAGGTCGCCTGGTGGTTGAAATGGGGCCGTAAATATCTAGATTTGTGTGCAATACATGCTTCTTTAAAGCTTTATATGAAATTTCATTTCTTTGTACAAGGACACCGTAATATTTGGCCATTAATATTTTTACCGTCGCGTCGTCTGATCGATGTCGATGCTTTGACACAATCTTATAGTAAAAAGTATACATGTGTGTATAAATCGTCAGGCATTGGTGTGCGTGTGGTTTTATTTTAATAATTTAATATATTGATATGACATATTATAAAAAAAATATTAGCATTCGCACCGCCTCGTCTACTATAATTTTGTCAAATTACATACTATTCAGTCTGCGCAATTTTCCTAAAGTGTGTAACAGTGAAACAGTACGCTACGTATGTATGCCCCAAACTCTATTTCAGTTAGTTACAGATATGACTTTGGGTCAAAACAGTGATCCTTAGGAATCATTGTTTATGGAATAATTAACTCTTTAATCATTTTGGAATAATTGCTCAATGTTGATTGCAAAATACTTGTAAGGAGTTACTAAGCATTGTTTTGCTTGCTCTTCATTGCTTTGTTCTGTAAATGGCAGTTGAAGAGTTAATTCCCAATTAAAACTTTTTCATAATCCGAATTTCCAGATAAAAAGGTGTGTATATTCTCAATATAAAAATGGAAAAGGGAGTTAAGATAAGCTCCTTAAACATAATTTTTATATAATCACGAAACGAGTATTATACATACTGTAAACTAGAATATGTATACTCGATCAAGAAATTGGTTTGCTGCGGTAAGGTTGAATGTCGTATGCACATCAAATTGTAAAAGGCTTATTTTTGCTTATTATGCATTACGTTAATTTCTAACAATAAACCTTAGCAAAATTTTCTTTAACTAGGAGCTATCAACGAAAATGATTAAGCACTTTCTTGGTTGATATGCACTACAAAATACATGTTATTTTAATACCGTAACGTACCATAAAAATCTTTTAAAATTTTTTCTTGGTTTATTTATTGAGTTTTGTAAACATTGATGGAAGGAAAGTTGTTAATATCATGACAGCGGGAACGCAGCGTCAATAATTTTTTTATTTGTGTGAATAGCACCCGCGTAATATTTTTTAACTACGAATGTATTTTAACTATTGAGGTACGGTACACTCAATTATTTATTTATAAGATCATCTTGTTACCCATGTTTTATAGCAAACAAATGATGATTTGGTTTGATTTGATTTAAATGCCTGACGGGGATGGACGAAAATAATAGAGAATTGAAATTAATACTTACATTAATTTGAGTTCAGTTACATTGTACAACAGTTGACATAAAAGTGAAAAAAAATACCTACCGAATAAGAATAACTATAATCTCCGCATAGACAGTAGCGCCGGTTTATGAGTGAGCTATTTAGGCATCTTTGACAATTTACATTGTTTGGTTTATACTAGCTCTAGTATAAACCAAACAATGTAAATTTTTTATACTAGCTCTAGAGGAGGTCGTGGCTTAATCAATGTTCGGCATTTAAGTCGATCGCTAAGTTAAGTTGGCTGCGACCGTGTGATAGATGGGTGACCCATACTAGCACTGGTTTATATTTGATATCCGACCTCCTCCGTGTTTCGGAAGGCACGTAATCTGCGTGTATTTTTATAGTATTATCATGGTTTGATAAATTTATATTATCAGATTTTTATAATACACATTTTATAATACAATTTCCATCCAATTGATGCGCAATTAATGCGACGATAGCCTAATATATTTCAAACAAGATCTGGGGATCAATATATTAATTTAACACAATATTCTCTGTAATAAATAAAGAAGTAAAAAATACATTCATATATGTCACTGTTAAATTGTAAAAAGTATGTTATTACTGCCAATATCGGGTTCAAATGGAGCAATTTACCTTACGCATATGGCCAAAGTATAAAGGAGTAAATTAGGTTATGTCAGTTTCAGAAAAATAAAAGTAAAAAGCCTCAACATTTAACAAAATCACGCATCTTAATTCAAGCGAACGAAATCGCGGGGTACAGCTGGTTTGTAATAGATTAGTACAGTTCCTTTTTCAATTCTCTTGTAGTTTTCCTTGGGTCAACTCCGAAGTATGGTCTATCCAACTAAAAAATAATCATCAAAATTGGTTAATAAATGGTAGAGTAATCGCGTAACTTATCTACATACAAAAAAAAACACATTCACTCGAATTTGAACCTCCTCCTTTTTTTGAAGTCGGTTAAAAATAAATTTAATGCTTTAGTGTAATGCCAATTCACACAACGTTATCATTCAGCCACTTGTGATAAACAATGTAAACAATGATGAGATACTTTTCACTATGAGACAGTTATCAGCGAATTCACTATCAGACAGTTATCAGCGAGTTCACTATGAGACAGTTATCAGCGAAATTACTATCAGACAGTTATCAGCGAATTCACTATCAGACAGTTATCAGCGAGGTTAGTATGAGACAGTTATCAGCGAATTCACTATCAGACAATTATCAGCGAATTCACTATCAGCGAGTTCACTAACAGACAGTTTACTAGACTATTCAACCACCTGAAATACCAAAATTGATGGTTAAAAAATAACAATAACAAATAAAAAAATGGAATTAAAAATCCCTGAGATGGAAGCTAGAATTTGGAATAATTATTTCAATATAATATAAGACTGGGAGTAGTCTAATCCCTGTGTTATAGGTAAAAGCCGACTGATACATGTAAACTCATAATTTACTACGCAAAAGCCTCGTTATCCACTTAACACGCTTAGGCACTGGGTTATTTATATGGGGTCGAGGTTTAAGACAGGCTAAAATTCCTGTTTTTCACTGATTTATTTGTCTAATAAATACAGCCAACAAAAGAACTGCATTAATTTTTATTTATAATTGATATCGCGTTTAATAGTCCCTTTTCATTTTGCCTTCACAGCTTATTCGAGGTTTAAGATAGGCTAAAATTCCTGTTTTTCACTGATTTATTTGTCTAATAAATACAGCCAACAAAAGAACTGAATTAATTTTTATTATGAACATCTGCATCACCAAAAGGCTAGCAGATGCGATGCCGGCCTTAAAGACGAGATTAGACCACCGTGTAGTCTCACAAACTGTACAAAACGTGACAACAATACCATCACTTGACGTGACAGCATTGCCGCCACTTTACGACAATCTTATGTGAGAAAGAGGCAACCATATGAAATAATATCACAACCTAATATATAACTAATATTATTAAAATTTTCAATATTTAAAGTTAAGCACCACGAAATATATAGTTGTTCAGCAGATTACCGCTGTTTGGTCTATATTAGTTGTTTAATAGAAGGAAGGGAATATATTTACAAGTTAATTAATATGAAAATCATCATAACTTCCGACGAGGAAAACGTCCCTCAAATTTAAAAGACGTAAGGGAAAAAAATAGGAAAGTTAATCAAATTTTCCTAAACCAAAGGAAGCCGCAATGAGAATAATTCTCCTTAACGTTAAAAGGTCGTTTGCACGTCAATTAGTTAAAAGGCTCATTTTTGCTTGTTATGCATTACTTTAATTTCTAACAATAACCCTTAGCAAAATTTTCTTTAAATAGGAACTGTTATTCAAAATGGTAAAGCACTTTCTTGGACGACTGTACAAACATAAATATATGTATATATACTTGTGTATAACAGGCATCTGTTATCTATAACGCAGGCATTAAGTTGTCTACCTTAAGATCAGGCGCTGGCACAACTTCAAAAGTTATTGTCCAATTTCATCCAAAATAATTTCCCTAATTAGTTTCTAGCATGTTCAATCAACATGTAAAATTTCAACGTGTCTTCATCTGATAGTTAAGAAATCCTAGGGGACGAACTTGCGGGCAGACAGACGGACGGACGGAAGCCTCCATAACTTGGTCCTATATATATTCCTATGATTCGAGCGTTCAAGTAAACAAACAAACTATATAGATAGCTGAAAAAGTCATTTAGAAAGGTGCCAAAAAATTTACTAAGCCATCAAATAAGTTAACTCAATTTCGTAGTCTCTGCATTCGGTAACTTTTTTAAACCTACATAACCTTCATTTTTTAGGGTTCCCGAGTCCTACTAGGAACTCTTACAGTTTCGCTCGGTCCGTCCATGTTTAACTTCTACAATTATAAACAGAAATGCTTGAAGTTTGGTACAGTTATGTACTGCATACAGATTTTATTTTAGGCTTCATAAAATAATAATTATTTAACATTTTTGGGATGGCTCCCATACATGAATGTGATGTAAAGTGTGGTGATTTTTTTTTTTCAATCAACCCCCATCGTTTGGAGTATGTTGAATAGAACTATGTTTTAAGTTGGGTTAAATTATAGATAGTTTGTTAAGAAATTTGATTAAAATCGATTCAGTAGTTTTAGAGTTGATGAGATTTTTATATAATTTCAGAATCTGAAAGCAGCTCGGACGTGGCACGCATGCCTCCTCAGCGCACGCCGTCTGTCGTCTCGGCCGCTTACGGCGGTTCGCCGCGCGTGCGACAGAGACAGCACAACTTCGTCGCCAAGAACTTCTACAAGCGGGAGACGTGCGGTCCCTGCGGGAAGACGTGAGTACTGATCAGGAGTCTAGGCTTGTAGTACTGTATAAAAAATTATGTAAGACTCAATTATTATAAAAAAATCCACCTAAAACGTTCCCAGTTCCCACCAATTTTTAGGTATTGTTCGGCAAAAATGCTTCAAAAAATCGGAATCAATCAATTATTTGTATGAATTTCATGTATTTTGAAGTATTCTGAAGTAGCAACCAAATCTGCATTTTTTGCTATTTTTTTTCATCATTCTTTTAAACTTTCCATTCATTCAAAAAAATACAGAATTCAAATTGCTCCAGCCGTTTTTGAGTTTTAGCGGGAGTAACGAACAACGATTGATTTTTATTTATAGAAATATAGATCTAAAACATTTCGTTTATGATTTTTAGTATAAAGTTCGCGACGGTGGGCGTAAAGTGCGAACAGTGCCGCGCGCAGGCGCACCCCGACTGCCGCGCCTTGCTGCCTCTGCCCTGCGTGCCCCCCGGAAAAGTCGGCGCCCAGCTGGTACCTTCTTTTTCTTAAATATATAGGATAAGAATATATATACAACGAAAGGGTATAATAGTCAGACAAATTCCGGCTGCTCAACTTCACCACCCGATATCGCCTCAAAACTTGACATTATGAAATTTCAAGTTTAATCACATCAAAGTCTAAAAGTCTACAACGATATATTTATTTATTTATTGAAAAATGTCGTCCACTATAAGTTACAGAATATATAAGCACATATTGTCCTAATCAACCTATAGCTGGCGCATTGGGAAACTGTAATACCTATTACACATATGTATGTAACACAATGTAAATAAATAAGTTGGACCAAATTTCCAGCATTCATGAATATAATTTCATTTAGTAAGGAATTCATCGAGAACATATATAGTGACACTTGGATTTTTATATATTGTGAGGTAACCAGTCTGTTTTCATCCAAGAAGGGCACCATAGCAGACTTCGCCCCCAGCAGCCCACCCATGGTGCCAGCTCTGCTGGTGCACTGCATCAACGAGGTGGAGAAGCGCGGCTTAAGCGAGCGCGGTATCTACCGCGTCTGCGCCGTCGACAAGGAGGTCAAGCGCCTCAAGGTGGGTACTTGGGGGGCACCTTGGTGCACTTAAACTAATTAGCATTTTTATTTAACAAAATCTCACTATTTCTAACCAATCCACCTATTTGAAACTTTGTTCTGTTGCACAAAACCCAACAAGACATGAACAAACTTGTCATGACAATAAATTATTTTTAAATAAAAAGAAAACCGCCTTCAAAAACAAAAAGGCGAGGAACTGAAAAGCAAAAAATAAATAGTACTTTCATACGATTTAGTAGACACATACTGATGTGCTGAATCATATAGCCATCCATCTCCAGTCTGGGTGTTTATGTATATAAGTAGTTACTTGTTTAAAAAAATGTATATCATTAGCCTGTCACCTATACAGCGGGAGATGTCTTTAATTAAATTTAAAGCTTTTATAAAACGTAAGCCCATTCAAAAATCCTACCATAATGTAATGGACTATTTGAATGATGATAATGCTTGGGAATAAATTGCTCTAACCAAATCTGAATTATTGTGAAAATGGTGATAACAAATAAATTACCCGACCGAGTTTGTTGCGGGCTCTTCTCTGTGCAGGGCGCGAGGAACCCTTGTAAACTTAGCTTTTAAGTCGTAAATTTTATCACCAAATTGTTAAACGATTAAAAATATTAACATAAAAGTCTATATGAATAAACGATTTTGACTTTGATCTTTCACAGGCATTAACTTACCTTCCATATGAGCAGACCGCCGTGTGTTTATAGTCCTATGTATGACTTATTATTTACATCCCTTTATATGTACGTCCATGCCTTAGGAGCGGTTTCTGCGCGGCTGCGGATCGCCGCAGCTGGCGGACGAGGACGTGCACGTGGTGTGCGGCTGCATCAAGGACTTCCTGCGGTCGCTACGCGAGCCACTATTGACGACCGCCCTGTGGTCGGACTTCGTGGCGGCGGCGCGGCTTCCGGACGCAGCCGACGCCAGCGCCGCCGCCGTGCAGGCCGTCAGCGAGCTGCCGCAGCCCAACCGCGACACGCTCGCCTTCCTAGCGCTGCACCTGCAGAGGTGATAATCATAATAATAAATGGATTGGTTGGATCAAAAGTCGGATACAGAAGGCGGTATTGATTGAGACGGCACGTAGTTCCCGAGGGCATACACTTTTGAATATACCGTTACAGGTGCATACATCATTCGCAAACTGTTAACATATTAATTCTCAAGCACATTAAAATTAAAAAATGAATATAAACTGTACTTTATAGTATTATAATTATATATTAAAAATAATAATAATTATTGTTATTTATTATATTAGTGTTGAGGATGTCGTGGCCTAGTCAGTGGTGGATATTTGAGTCGGTCGCTAAGTCAAGTTACTTTGAGTAAAGGAATATGTCCGGCCTGGATGACGAGACAATAACATCTTATGGGATTTTATATTGTTTTTCATAGTTATCCATCAAAAGAGACCAATCGGGTGCAGGCTTGATACTCGATTTCATATTCGAATCTTCATTAACGAAATCGATGTGCCTTTTATTTACAGTCAGTCCCTTTTGAGCTCTTGCGACAGAGAGGCTTACTGCCTCGCGTATGAGTTCCAAAACTCTAGATAAGGCAACCAGGAAGTCTCACAAGCCAAACGAAACGCCACAACAATACCATCACTCAAAATAACAGCATTGACGTTACTTCACTTACTGGATGGAGTGAAAGGATATAAAGGTAGATAGAGAAGAGAAAAAGGATGCGGATACTACTGTCACCGACGATACTGGGGGAGTGACAATAGCAGTTAGGGTAGTCCAGAGTCGCGTACCCGTAGTAAATCTGACCAATTATCGGCAAGACTATTTGAATAATGCAGATGCCAACCTTAACATTAAGGACAAACCGCATTGTTTTTTTTTAATGTTAAATTTAAAAAAAAAACTTAATTTCTTATAAATAAATAAAATAAATAAAATCTCCAAAAAAAGTTGAAAAAGTGTCCAACATTATAGCTTAGATAGTAGTTCAAAAACCGTCCTGAATGGCGCTGATGTAGACAAACGGTATGGTATGAGTGTAGCAGTAGTAATCACGCGATCCTATTCGATACCTATCGAGTTAGGCGAAATAAATACTGCAGTTTAAATATAGAATTTATGTTTTACACCATTATATTATATCAGTATATATCATATAATCAGTATATATATAATAAAGTTTTGGAACATACGCGAGGCAGTAAGCCTATCTGTCGCAAGAGCTCAAAAGGGGCTGACTGTAAATAAAAAGCACATCGATTTCGTTAAAGAAGGTTCAAATATGAATCTGGGTGGCCAAAAAATCAAAATAAATGTTGATAAAGAATTGGGTCTCCTCCACCTGCAGGATCAAAAAAAGAAGCTATCTAGTTCGTACAAAAGTTAATACGCTTTAATCTACTTCCCAAAATATGTTTATATTTGCATGATCATTTGAACCAAAGGCAGATAATGAAATAAAATAACAAGTAATGAAATAGAAACTTCTTTTAGTTTTCCTCAAAAGGAAAGCCTTTAATGTTTTTTATAGATGAAGTTTAACATCACATATTAATACTTTTTATAAATAAAATTTATATAACAAAAACAATTAATTTGACTGAAAATTATTAAACCTAACATATTAAAAGAATTTTTAGACGTCTGTCTTAACGTTCCGATGCGCACTATCTTATTTTGATCTGTAGGTACTAACCACGACAGAATTTATATAAATGTAATATCTCAAACCAATTTGTACAAGGAAATGCTTAAAGAACTCGGTCAGTTCTTTTAACACCTAAAATGCTGCGTTCCAT
This sequence comes from Charaxes varanes, assembly GCA_024363005.1. Taxonomy (NCBI): domain Eukaryota; kingdom Metazoa; phylum Arthropoda; class Insecta; order Lepidoptera; family Nymphalidae; genus Charaxes; species Charaxes varanes. The sequence goes on from JANCMC010038415.1 coordinate 3,656,456, forward strand.
GGTTCTTTGGCAAACCTTGAGTTTTAAATTCTGCTCTTCAGTTAGTGACCAAGTTTGTGCACAATAGGTTAGGACAGGCAGTATACACATGTCGAAGAGTTCACGTTTTAGAGATATAGGAAGGTTGCCCTTCATGTGATCCCCCAAGGCCCAGAAGCTCTTCCAGGCGTTGTCAATACGTCTCTCAATTTCCAACGTATACAACCTTAAATTATGACAGAATTTTGTATGAGAAAAATAATATAATTTTCAAATATTTAGAATGTCAACAGACAGTAAAATAATGTATGTTTTTTTTCACTTTTGCAAGGAATGTACTAACGGGAACATTATATAAATTTAATACCTTTCAACGGGATTTTTATTCATAAAATACAATCAACTAGTTTTATAAAATAAATAACAAATATCACAACAATTCCAACAAGGAAACAAAGCTAGTAAACAGACAGTGAATAGACAAGAAGAAAATTGGAAAATTTATTTTGCTCACAAATTTCCATGATGTACTGTTTTTCAACGATACATAAGTTAATGTCCTACTATGATAAATATTTATTTATAAACGATCTAAGCCCGAGGAGGTCGTGGCCAAAGCAGTGGCCAACCTTTTCGTAGATTTCTAGGTTAAGTAGATCTTGCTGCAACTGGATGATAGATGGGTATCCGATCTCCTCCGTGTTTCGGAAGGCACGTAAAACAGTGGGACCCGATTAATGTCCCATTGTTGTGATATTAATCGTAAGGTTGTAGAGATCGTGGGGGTTTCGAGGATGACGTCAGATGGCAATCGTTTATCTTGACTCCCTCCACAGCCACATCCTCTACAATCTAAGCGGACCCTAGATTTAACCGGAATAACGCTAAGAAGAAGAAGACAAATATATACATATGGATAGTACATCCAGACTCAAAGCGGGAATCGAATCCATGGAGCAGAAGGCAGGGTCGCTGCCAACTGCGCCAACGGGCCAGTCATCATAACATGTTAACAGGATCCGATAATAAAAATTATACATGTGTGTGTAAATCGTTTTGGCCCTGCCTTTTCGGAGATGAGCTATCTATTCTGGAGGTGTTGGAGTCATAACATTGCCCAAATTTTTTCTCCCATCATTTTTCAACTTAATAATAATTTCTTGTTAATTTCACCTGGATACAGTAAGACAAGAATGTATTTTTGTTACAGGTCATACCCAACGCGATCCTGGTGTGCACGCTGAACGAAAAAAACTTCCTCACCTCGTTCTCTGGACGGGATAAGGCCTATTTGATGCTGTTTCGGATCTGGCAGAACGCCCTCATGGACCAGCCGATGTCTAGCCAGAAGATTTGGCAGTGGGTATGTTGTCAATACGTTAGATAATTCCTTCTACACATTACAATAGTAGGTCTTCAAAGTAAGAAGATAGAAGGAAAAATTTGCCAATGGAACCAGTGTTTTGCTATCAACCCAAAATCTGGCAATTTGCATTTGGAAAATTTAGGAGCTTCTTGGATGTTAAATAGGTGCTCGAACATTTTTACGTTGAAATTTGCGTTGCTAGCTCAATATTTTAGATATCTAAAATGGATATTTGCTGGTAAACATCTCAAATAAAAGAAATGCAATGCGCAGAAGCGTAGTTAATCGTCACTGTGTCATCTTTGTTACAAATTATAAAGATGTAAGGAGGGGGAGTAAACTCCAGTCGTGTATCGGAGCTAAAACACACATTTAAAAAAAAATTAATACATATTACGAATATTTCGAGATATGCCTAATGTTCTCGTTGCTAATACAGTTTAGCTTATTTAAAAGTTATACATAAATAATAAATTATAGAAAAAAAAAAGAATAAAATGAAAATAAAACTTAATACCGTAACACTAATGGCCACAACGATAGCCAGGGGTGGTTTGAATGGTGCTCAGGCCAACATTCTACCGTCCGGATATCATTTGGGTTCAGATTCGTCAACATCTACTGATCGTATTGTCTAAGTAGTGTCTTAAAGGACGTCGTAGCTTAATCTGAGGACGGCATTTAAATCGATTGCTTGATTAAGATGTTTTTCCCGCGTTAGTGTGATAGATGGGTGATCCATTCTAACACTGGTTTTCAAACACGTGACCCCATGTCTGTATATACGTTCCGTATGGATTCCGAAGCTTGACTTATTTAGATTTTTATTTGAGTCCGTCCCTGTAACAGACGTACAATTAAATCCCGTATGAGACGTTTTCTAATATTTATGAATATTAGAACATAAAAAAGGGATACATAAATCATAGAAACATAGAGCGCAATTCAAGACAGTATAGTATTTCGTCAGCGATATGATAGGTATAGATAAAATATAGACAGTAGGTTTCTACTGTTCAGTGAATTCAGTCGCATGTGTAGCGCTGCCAGTGAGCAGTCCACTGCGTCTGCGCATAGCTAGCGTAAAAATAAACAATAATTAAAAAATAAAATAACCAATTTTCAAACCATATAATAAATATATGTGAAAATGTCAAAAGTCCTATTGAGTCGAGAGCTGCCGGACATCGAGGTCAGTAAATGTTTAACTTTCGGTATATTTACGACTCTATATTTTTGCGTTATAAGAGCACACTTGTTCGATTTTCAAGGCTTAGATTGTAGTCCAATGCAATCTTTTATTCGCGTTATAAAAGCTAAAATAAATAAACGGACATTGTTTTATTACAGAACAAAGTATGATACATATCTTTATGTATATCGAATGTAAACGTAGTTGTTTATAGAATGTAGAGTATGAATTCTACACGTAAAGTAGAATTGAATAGGTAAAGAACTAGTGTTTACAATTGCAACGTATATACGTATTAAATATTCGGTTTTAGTTATTCAGATTTTAAATCTTATTTTTACCATCATTACAATAAGTACAATAAAGAGAGAAAATGTGATATATGAATATTCTATTATTGTTGCATTTAATAATAATAATAAAAGGGTATGAAAGTCTCAAGAACAAAGAACCTCAGTACAAAACTTTTTTTTTATAACAACGGGCAAATGAGCAGGCGGCATTCACATAATTGACTTTCGACATCCATGGACGATTGCCATACCAGAGAGCTCGCAGATGCTTTGCCGGCCCTTAAGGATTGAGTATGCTCTTTTCTTGACGGTCCCTAAGTCGTATCGGTTCGGAAATACCGTAACTGGCTACTGATTCCACATAGGAATTGTGCGAGGTAAAAATTTTCTAGATAATCGCACGGTTTGTGGACGTAAAGCTGATAAAACGGAGATGTTATAAAATACTTAGATAGTTTGTGATTTGTTTAATATTCTCGTTCGTCCTCCATTTCAGGGTATTTTAAAAGCCTGTGTCGTGAGCTGGCACGACAGTAGACTTAGAGTTTAAAACGATAGCCATGTGGATTGCAATTGATCTTCGATCGTTTTTTTTTCTTGTTACTCAATTTTCACCACAGGCTAAATGCCCTTGCCATTCTTATGTGAGAAACAGGTACTGGTACCCAGAAGCGCCGAGCCGATTCAGCTGCAAACCAAAAAAAAACTGGAAGCGTGACGCTACCTCTAATCAAAGTTGCAGAACCAATGAAGAGCCTAGGCCTTGGAAACTACATGATTGAAGGGATCCCTTTACGCATTAACCCTCACCATCGCGTCTTGTGTTCCCTGATGACCATATATTCTCTTAGTATAAACAAACATTCTGCAATGCGTGTTCCCTTTCCCGTTCCATAATGGTTCACTATTTTAGCGTTAAGCGCTTAAACATGAAAGATAGATATATGCTGTCGCAGACTTTTTTGTGGAACTATTTAAGATAAACATTTCCTTCATACACTATTTAGGTATAGCTAAAGGTTTTTGCAGCGCCCGCCAGAATAGCTCGCAGATGGCAGAATTTTCTCCCACTTGCTTTACATTTATCGTTATGTTTTGGACAATTCACACTTTTATTGGCTGTAATTCGCCACATACTTTCGCAGGTCAGATCGCAATCGTACTTTTTAATTATTTTTACTTGGCAACTGTCAATATCTAGCCTAATCAATGGTCGGCATTTGATTCGATCGCTAGGTTAAGTTGCTCTTGTCGTGACTGGGTGACACACGGGTGACCCATTCTAGCACTGGTTTATATTTGATATCCGACCTCCTCCGTGTTTCGGAAGGCACGTAAAACAGTGGAAGTAACTGGTATCGACTTCGACTGGAAGAAGTCCTCAAGTGAAGAAGATTCAGAAAGCGAATAGGACAAATGATACAATATTAATGTATTGAAATATTAGAAATAAATTGCTTTCCAGATATATTTTTTAATATCTATCCTTATAGCTACTATATCCAAAATAATAATTATGATATCGGGGTCTATATTATTTCTTAATTAACATACTGGCTTATACCTGCGCATTTACTCACTTTTTTTATTGGAGATAGGCAAGCGCTTGACCGCAGTCACACTTGATAAAGTGTAGATGCGGTCTATGGTGGAGCGTTGATGAATATGAAATACGTCATTTCTTATTCAGTTATAATAACCGATCCGACGCTTTATCCGATTCCGTTATACTCGGTTTACTATAATACGAGCTCATAGATATTAATTATTAAAACGTTTCATCGCTATGATGTAATTATAGTCGATACTTGACATCGATGAACGCCCGCTGCCCGCGCGAAAAAGCATGACTCATTGTCACGTTCAGCCTGAACCAAGCGTTCAAGCGAGAGCAAGAGGAACAAGCGATAGCGAGGCACCATAGGCCTAAACGTTCGGCATTATCACGTCATTTCGCCCGTAAACTGACTTTACAGACAACCAATTTTTTTTCTCATCTTACATTAGTCTAAGGATATATATTTAAAAATATGTTATCTGCCTTATAAACAAACTCATTTTGGGTTGCTGAGCCGCTCCAGTAATTAAGTAAGTAAGAAGAAAAGAAGAATAAGTAAATCGAAGAGGGCAATAAAAAAAAGAAGATAACCATAGCACGGGCCTTTAGCCCGTGGAGAATAATGACGATTAAAAAAAACACATCTTTTTTTTATGTTACAAGGGGGCAGACGAGCAGGCAGCAGGCACCGACGTGCCTACCGGCGCCCATGGACATCTGCACGACCATGTTCATGATACATTGCTCGCTCAAGAATGGGACGAGGATGGCAATACCTGTTACCTCTCATTATATTTAGGACATTAAATGTCGCCTTATCACAAAGTTTGCGGTACGATATCTTTTACAGCCTATATAATATAATTATACATTTGCATAAATCGTGACCGCCATTATTTAAAGGACTTCCAGTATTGAAACAGTACTTAATGGCGGCAAAGCGACAATGTTACGAAAACCCCCACAAAGGAACTAAAGTACTAAAAGCAAGGGAAACCTCGTTTTAGGTTTTTTGTTGGGCCGGGAATTGTATACGTTGAGATATAGTTTTAGTCAAACTGTTTTAACTATGTATGTAACAGTTTCAGATTTTTGGCGTTTTTCACTTTAATTCTGAAGGGCGGTTCGTTCGGTTTGTGAGACTTCCCGGTGGCCTAAACTCGTCATTAAGGGCCGGCAGCGCATCTGCTGGCCTTCTGTGTGGTATAGCTTTCAGTAACAAGCATAGAAACTAATATGAATCTCTTAATTAGTTTAACGATGTTAATTGTTACAGTAGAGTATCAAACTATTTAACAATTATTAAGTTTAGTGCATGTTGTACGTTATTGTATATGAATTAAGGTGTTATTTAATATTGGACAATTTAAAATCATTTAATCTGAAAAGGAAGTATTTTGATCTATATGTAAGACATACTGACTATAACTAACTCATGTGAGAAAGAGGTACTGGTACCCGGACGCGCCGGCCTAATTCGGCTACAAGCATGGCGCTACCTCTAATTAATATAGTAAGTAACCCAACCTTTGGGCAGGACAACGTCTGCCGGGTTCGCTAGTATTACTATAGAATTATAGCTATAATCGGGCAACCTTGTTTCAGAATTAAGATAGAAAAATGTTGATTAATTTCGTGTTATGCTTGTTTCAGAATCGACAAATTCATAGCAATATGAAACAGCGCCATCCGCCCAGAACAATACGCCCGTAACGCCATCATTCAGAGAGGCGGTTAAGATGCGTCCGGTACATCCCCTATAAAACGCAATGCCCCGTATAAAATATGCTTCCATCCTCCGTGTATTGGTTATTTTGGGGCTGTTCTGTATATGGGTGCAGATTATGCTGTCAGCTGCGACCGGCTCCTTGGACAAAGATAACGGTGAGCTTTTTCATATATCTATTAAATTTAGACGCTTTCTCGCTTGCGCCTTCCTCTTCTTAACTGTGATCCATTCCTTTGTTATGAACGATTTGTCAAGAGCCCTACCTCACCGGGACGCCATGGCGACGTCGCCAGCTACGTAGCCATGGATACCTGTTGTTGCAAAATGAGTTGTCAGTAGTGATCGTGGCGACGCTTCTAATTTGGTGACGTCGCCAAGTGAGTTTACCTGTCCTAAATTTTAATATGAATTATTCTAATACGTAGCCGGCGACGTCGCGATGGCTACTCGGTGAGGTATGGCTTTAATACCGGAGCCAGACATAGCTCAAAGTGTTTGTATATTTTTGTCCTTGAAGTCTATAAAGCTCCACAAAACTTTGTGCAGTTACACAATGTCCCCGGCCACACTACATGATCATTGAAATGGTCATTCAAATGTAGCTATGTTTGGCTCCGGCAAAAGAGACTTAAAATTTCACATAACTTATCGTTATATAATAACGATAAAGTCATTTGAAGTTTTAAGATTTGGCGTATTCTTATTAGAAACAGTTATAATTTTCTTTGGTTGATTCTAAAAAAACGTACGAGAAACATGAACAGACAAAAACTTTAAATTCCATTTATTTTGATTACTGGTTATATATAAAAATACTACTACACACGCAGTATTAAATTAATTTCAGTATAATATTAAACAGGACTATCCCGTAATTCTGGTGACGTGTGGTAACTGAGTATGACTGTAATGAAAGTACCTACTTATAACGCAGCGATTATATTATTTTATCAATGTCCTCTTGATAAACAAATGTTAACAGAGAACGCTGTCTGTTTTATGAAAAGGCTCAAGGGCATACGGGATGTAACTTATATCGTGATGCTCTCATATGATCATATACAAATCACACACAATTTTTCATATGATCATATACAATCATAGACAATTTTTTTTTATGTTACAAGGGGGCAGACGAGCAGGCACCGAAGTGCCTACCGACGCCCATGGACATCTGCACGACCAAAATGCCAGCAGATGCCCTGCCGGCCACCGGGAAGTCTCACAAACCGAACGAAACGCGACAAGAACACCATCACTAGATGTGACAGCATTGCTGCCACTTCACGCCGATTCATGTGAGAAAGAGGTACTGGTATCCGGACGCGCCGGCCCAATTCAGCTACAAGCATGGCGCTACCTCTAATTAAATGCTAAAGAGTTTGTTTGTTTGCTTGAACCCTTTTAGTCCGCATCAATAAAAAAAAAGGTTTTTACTGTTTCCGCTATATTTGTTATTTGATTTTTTGACAATCTTCCTTCGAAATAAAGGAAGATTGTCAATCTTTAAAACGGCCGTCCATTAAAATTTTATTAAGACTTATACACAAATTACAGACGACTTTAAGGTGACAATTAGGAAAGTTTATATTGATGAAATTTCAACAAATAACATATAAAACGAACCATTTTTGTTTCAGATCTCAATCTTTTATCAAGTGGCGGTGAGTGTATATTTTACACATAATATCTTTTAAGTATAATTAAACGAAAACTTATTATAAAAAAACTATAACACATTAAGCATTACTAGAGTTCACCAGCTAGTCAAAATTAATATATATTAATGCATATTGTAAAAAATCTTAGCATTCGCACAACTTTCTCTATGCGAACTACATTGTACCCAATTTCATACTCCTCCGTCCGCGTAATTTTCGTAAAGTGGTGCCCAAAAATTTTCGCTTCACATATTAATTTATAAATTCTTCTAAAAATAACTTGAAACAAAATAATGTAGTTGTGTCTTAAAGATAAACAAAATACACCATGAAAAGCTGTGCGCAGCTAAAAAAATTACTGAATTCTTCATTTGACCTACATAATCGAAATTAAATAAAAAAAATTAATCTTTAAAAGTGTGGAGATTAATTTTCTAGTAGAGAATTTACAGTAGTGTTATAAACTAAGATCTTTTCCGTATGTTTCAAGTGATGTGGACGGATTATAGGTAATAATGCAGTTTGGTTACTTTTCTCAAAAATGCGTATTTTTTTTATCGAAGTTGTTTTCACACTACTGAATGCTATTCCGTCAGGGAGGCTGACTTATTTTTACGTCGAAAAGCTCCAAAATGCCCTGTCTTAGCATTCCTAACTCGAAAAAATAAAAAAGGTTTTTTTTTTAATAAGACCAAGTGAAAATGATCAATGGGAGGCGCGGCGCTAGCGATATACGCCATGGCTTCTACTACCTTAAAATAAATATGGATGATTTAGTACCTGAATGTGTGTAGATGTTGTGGGTTATGTAAAGTATAGATATTGCAATGAACAAAGTAACCAGGTAAGCATCATGATCTCTTATTACAATAAAATGATAAGGAATTGCAACAATAAATTCTAGGTATGAGTAACTACCGTATAAATGATGGAAATATTTTAATATAGCTAATTTAATAGATATATAAAGTAGACTTTATTGTACACAGCAAAAAAAAAACAATACTGTTTATAAATTATATCTGTGCAAAATAAATAAATGTGAAGTGTCTGTTCGTCACGTCTAGATAAATAATTTTACTACAATTCCGGCGACTGATTAAGCTACGATCGTTATTATGAGTGAATAAAAGAACATTTATGACATTGATATTATATAATAACGTCGCAGAAAACTAATCAATCATTTCCGCCGGCGACACGGACAAGACAGTTGACGTGAAGCCATATGTCATTGGACCCCTGTATCTTCTGAGTCTCTAGTGCTTTGTATGAAATCTAAAATTAATAGTAGAAAGTCTAAAAGAGTCGAAGTCCCAATGTACGATTCCATAGGTTGACTGTGTGTCGAGTGATATCTTCTTGGCTACTAGACCCCGAAAGTATTTAGGATTCTTTTACTACAAATAAAAGAACCTCAAAATGGGATACCTTAAATGTATTTAAAGAATAATAAAAGTTCGTTAGTTCACATGCAAAAAGTTGCGGACATTAACTACTGTTAAATAAAGTATTGTTCAATATCATAGCAATTATTTAGAATACCGCATTCGGTTTTTTTAACTAAATTCTGTATAATATCATTATAACTATTTGTCCCGATGCGATTTTATATCAGAAACAAATTTCTTCAATATTTTTACATCAAACCGAAATGTAAATAAAACTTAAAAGTACGTAACAGGGGTAACGCAGCAAGGGTTGTCGACTGGTTTTGCGCGTCAACATTTTGTTGACGATTGCTTCCTAATGTTCACGATACATTGCGCGCTCAAGAATGGGATGAGGATATTAATTTATATTTTCTTATTTCACATTGCTGCTTCGACTCTGTCAAATTTTGTTTTTAATTTAACGAATGGTGCCACGTTGACAGATCCTATAGAGTTCCTATACTAATGTAAATCAGTCATTAGCTTAGAGGTCTATAGTCTTCAATCCCTTTAGGGTTCCGTAGTCCTACAAGGAACTCCTATAGTTTCGCACTGTCCATCCATGCGTATGTCTTTCCGACCATGTCTAAACACCCGGTCGCAGCCAGAGCAACTTAACTTAGCGATCGACTCAAAATGCCGACCGCTGATTAGGCCACGACCTCCTCAAGATTTCTTTCTTTAAAGAAACTCTCTTCAAATTATCAGAGCTGGATCAAATTGAAATAGAACCAAGCTTTAAAAAGAGTACAATTATTAAAGGCTTTGAGGATGTGGGCGCAGAATAATCAGACAAAGAGAATAATTCATCTAAATCTAATTATACCACGATTTCTACAACCTTACGACTAATATCACAAAGTGACATTAATCGGGTCCCACTGTTTTACGTGCCTTTCGAAACACGAAGGAGGTCGAATATAAACCAGTGCTAGAATGGGTCACCCATATATCACCCGGTCGCAGCAAGAGCAATTTAACCTGGTGATCGACTCAAATGCTGTCCACTGATTAGGTCACAACCCATCTCCAAGTCTAACTATAAGTCTAGTCCATACTCAATTTCAAACGCTACACGCAAAATATATATATTTATATATATGTATTCTATTAATTATTCATGTAGTTGAATTATAAAATAATTATGTATTTACTGTTATATATCGTTATGTATGTAGTATTTTTACTTTATTACATCCTATATCTTTATTATATTTATTGTACCTACACCCCTTCTCTTCACATTAATCTCCTACTATTTAAGGGTTTCTGGAAGAACTCTCTTTTAAGAGATAAAAAGAAGTTAAAATTTTAGTGATTAGTAACTTCCCACCAACATACACCAACAACACAACAGAAGTGTAATCATATGATAATTTTAACCCACATAGACGATTATTGAAGCTATAAATCTATACTAATATATAAAGTTGAAGAGGTTGTTTGTTTGTTTACTTGAACGCGCTAATCTCAGAAACTACTGGTCCGATTTGAAAAATTCTTACAGTGTTAGATAGCCCATTTATCGAGGACCCCCGGAGCAGAAGGCAGGGTCACTGCCTACTGCGCCAATGGGCCAGCCAAATATGAGCAGAGCATACATCTTTCATTGAATTGTTCCTTCTTTTATTTAATCCATTTATCTATGAATGAAGGTCGTACATTTTAGATACTTTTATTTAAAAAAAGGAATATTAGGAATACTTTTTAGGTATGTTCCCTTTTCCCCTCCTACTAAGCTTAAATTAAAAGCTTGTTTCACGAGTACGAAGCATTCCTTCCGAATAAGGACCTCTACGTGGCAACAACCGACGGCGTGTCTGCACTGTCACAAAGGACCTACCGATGGTTGATTTTATCTTTACATAGTACAGAACAAAGGTGATTCCCTTTTCTTTTTGTTACAAGGGGCAAACGAGCAGGCAGCTAAGTGCCTACCGACGCCCATGGACATCTGCACGACCAAGAGGCTAGCAGGTGCGTTGCCGACCTGTAATGACGAGTTTAGGCCATCGGGAAGTCTCACAAACCGAACGAAACGCGACAGCAATACCATCAGTTGACGTGACGGCATTGCCACCACTTCACGCCGATCGTAAGAAAGAGGTACTGGTACCCGGACGTGCCGGCCCAATTCGGCTAAAAGCGTGGCGCCACCTCTATTTTCCGTTCTTGTACGTTACATAGTTTAAAATATATAAGATATTTTAAACTATGTAAAAGCTTTCAATGCGCTTTTCATCAACAAACAAAGAGATTCAAGAGGAAGGCTTATAATGTATGCATTTCAACATTGCATCCGTGCGCTGTCGAGTCGGGTCCCTAGTAATGAATAAAAACAGGCTAAGTTAATTTTAGCAAATAAGAGATGGCTTTTACGAGGTTTAGGAATGGCTCTTGAAATTCAATAATACCTACACTTTGAATGTTAATTAAATCACATATTTACTGTCGAAGTTTCGAACGGCTCCATTAACACCAACTGCGGTCATTAAAACTTGCTTTCATTGATCTTGCGATTCTGCAAGGAACGGATTATAACTGATGATCAACTATTGTTGCGGATAGATGATACATAAAAAGCGACATAGCGATGTGTTTGATCGGGGACGTCGATAACCCAAATAAGTGGGGCTGGCACTAGTGTACATAGTGAGAGAGATAGCTAACTCCTGCTGGAGTTAGACGAAGATAGTGCTATCTCACTCACGTAAACACGGATTGTTTACTGGTTTACGGCGTACACTAGTGTCGGCCTCCTTTTAGTACTTAAGGTCGTGCCTAACTGCGGCAAGGCGCGTTATCATACGACGATCGTAAAGTTGTGCTTGTAAATACAGTCCGTGAAGATAACAAAAGGTTGGTGTGTTATTGCCCCGTCAATATAACCCTGTTACGGCACGGCACCGTTCCCCAACAATTATCCTTAGGCAAAGGCACATCCGTAACTAGTTTGAATAAAAGCTTGTGGATCAACATAGTTGTGGGTTCGATTCTCGACTCGAGTTTGGGTGTATTGTGTAATACGAGTGTGTATACATATTTAAGCAAAAAAAAAATATATTTGTGTAGGTACGAGGCGCCTGTTATTTATTTTATTACAATCGGTACATAACAGTAATAACAACAGTTATCCATTAACATGTCTCAACATGTAAAAATATATTAAGACTTGCTAGGTCATATAAAACTTAATTATACTAAATAATTAATTAAATTCTCTCTCCAGGGGGTGAATCTTCCCTTTTATCTGTCTAATAACTGCTTAGATCCACTACGGTTACGCGATCCTGAACTACTTTAGCTGTTATTGTTACTCCCTTATACAGTCCGTGACAGTAGTATCCGCATTCTTCTTCTCCTTTCCATCTACCTATCCATCTACATTTTACTCCATCCCTTCCTTTACTCCTATCCGTTTATCTAATTAGAGGTTGCGCCACGCTTGCAGTTCTTTGGGTACCAGTACCTCTTTCTCACATAAGAATAGCGTGAAGTGGCGGCAATGCTGTCATGTCAACTGATGGTATTTTTGTCGCATTTCGTTCGGCAAGGAGGTAGCAGAGGTAGTAGTTAGTAGACATCCACTAAGAAAGGATTTTTCAAAAGGACTTACGGTCTAAGGTCTCTTGCAAGTTTAATTTTACGCGGTCAAGGTCGCGGGAAACAGCTAGTATTAAATGAAAAGAGTTAAGGATATTGAATTTCCAAGAACTCTTTGGATATTATCGCCTCATCAAATCGCTAATTTACGGACGAAGTTAGGAAATATTTACTTTAACGAACTCATTAACGTACCGTCAGATACATTAAAACTTTGCCAAACAGACTATCTGGTGGATCCATGCGAGAAATTAATTTAAGCTGGCTAAGCGTAAAACGTTTTATAAAGTGAGACGTTTGAACTGCGAATTATTCATACAAAAATACTGGCGACTTACGATACTTGAAAACCTGATATTTGATGATCATATATGACGAATAATATCTGTCGCGGGTCGAACCTGGTCGAGATTGGCTCAAGACCGTAAGATGTCTTTGCCCAGCTGTGGGAGAAAAAGGGCTGTGGATGATGATGATGATATGACGAAATAACTTAACATTAAGTGTAAATTTCGATTAACTACTGCGTAAGATTGAAAGAAAGTTGTCTTATTATGTACGGAACGCATGGACATACTAGCGTGGACGCACGATGATGGCCCGTTCTCCCTTCACACTTTAGTCCTGACTTAGGCCAAGCAAACATATCTATTTCACTCATCACCTATTTGTTTAGCAAGTATAGCCAAAAAATAACTGAATAATTTTATTTATTATTGATATCGCGTAAAATTCCTACTGACAGCCAACATTAAATCTTTTTTTAAACTGGCCAGTTTTTTACGGTGGGAAATGCATTTACGAACTAACTTTTTTGAACAGCAAATTAACCACTGAACGTAAGGCCACACTTTAACTAACTTTAAGGAAATTTGGTCATAAATGAAGTACCTTTTTTTATTACATAAATATAACGAGAATCCAGTACCAGGTATCCACCTTAAGAATTCGAAGCGTCTCACCAGTCACCACAGCACTGTCTTTATATACCATCCGTTACCGGCGCACCATCCCCTTGTTTAGCATGTATAAGGTTGAAACCAGGGTGAGTGGAAGATGACGATGCGCTTATTCTTCTTCCTAGCGTTATCCCGATTAAATACCAGGGGCCGCTTAGATTGTAGACAGTGCGTACTAATTCTCAGATTCCAGAAATAAGGGAAATAAAACAAAATAAACTTTCGAAATGGTTCAGTCGTCTCGTGTCCTGTATATATTTAATGTATTTTTAACAATACCAGAAATGTAACGCAAAAGTTAAGGTTCTTTCAAAGCTTACTTTTTTTACAATATTGAATGTGTGTATGCGTCCGTGTGCGTGTAAGTGCGCGTATGTGTGTCTGTGTGTATATAATATGGATTATGTTATCTGAAATAAATAAAAATATTATATATGTTTTTATTTGTTGCTTCGTAGATATACTTTACATATACCTTACTACGTTCTCGGTGACGACATAAGCAAACGTTTGAAAGGGAACAGTTTTATCAGCACCTTCCATACTAATGTTACATACATACTCAGATATGCTATTAACAATATCATAGTCTTATTTATACTAAAGATCGCCAGCCGGTCGAAATTCACCCAGAAACCTTTTTGCGTACAACGACATATATTGTTCTAGTCACAGAAAAATAAAATTTGACATTAATATAACATACGGTTGTCACGATGCTACTACTGCTGGTCTAAGACGAAGACGACTTAGATCTTGATGGAGGTATGATCTTAGATGGAAGTTTACGAGCCAATTAAAAATAAGAATCCTCATCGGAATCAACATTACTTTCATCGCTCTGCATTAGTGAAATATAATTTGTTGTGCCAGAATTTTGTTGTGCTGGAGATAGAATCAGCCACCGATAAGATGGGATGAGTTTCTTGGGATGAGACTTCAACGCTAGTTAGTTTATATGTCTTACTAAAGATTTTTTGTTTTTGTATTGTTGCACGCTACCGAATAAAACATTTTTTATTTATTTTTATTTTTTATTTTTTAATACCACGAAGTGACATTAATCGGGTCCCACTGTTTTACGTGCCTTCCAAAATACGGAGGAGGTTGGATAACAAATATAAACCAGTGCTAGAATAGGTCACCCATCTATCATTCGATCGCAGAAAGAGCTACTTAACCCAGCTTCGGTGGTGTAGCTTTCGGGTTGCAGCATTGCACCGATTTTCCCTCGTATTCATTCGCGGATTTAAGCAAAGTAGTGTAGTATTTCATGCAAGAACTGTTTAATAGGCTTTTGTCAAAAGAACTTGTAATAGTCTTCTGGAATAAAATATCACTTGATTCGATTCAATTTGATTTGATTTCTTTGTCTAGAAGGCTTTCTTCTACCCCTATGTAAAGTTATGTCAACGTTGTAGGCCGGCAGCGCATCTGCTGGCCTTCTGGTCGTGCAGATGTCCATGGGCGCCGGTAGGCACTTCGGTGCCTGCTGCGTACTCGTCTGCCCCCTTGTAACATAAAAAAAAGAATATATGATATTTCAGCAGACTTGGATCTTATTTGGAGCATCGTACCTTGATAGCTCAGTACATTTGTCTCGCTTGTCATCATTATGCCCGCTTTAGCTTTTTACGGACGTAAGTATGAGAATGAGGGATGAATGTTTTGTAGAGACATGTTATTATAGCACATTCTTATAAATTATGTTTAAAATTGTAAAAAAATATACAACTTCGGCGATTTTTCTTAGCTTAGTATTTCATACATTTTGAACTGAATAGTACTAAACTAGCATTATAAATGATTTAAGCAAATAAACACACATTTTATTTCGAGATAGCACAAAACAATTTAACGTAATTTCTAACTTTACTTACTAAGCGACAGTACCCACGGGGATGAAGTCGCGGGGTACAGCTAGTTTATAATAATATAATATAATTTTTTAAAAAGTAAATTTAAAAAAGGAACAAATCTTGTCATGTGGCCTAAAATACATAATCTGCGAGTAAAACTATAAAGTTTCAGGAGCATACCAATGTTGCTACAGTTATCAAACCTGCGATCGAGGGTGTCCACACAACCACTACGCCGAAAAAAATAAAAAAGAAGAATAAATAATTACAATGTTGGAAAATCGCTGTCAGTCGACAGGGAGGTACCAGACAGGTTTACTTCTAGTTAACCTTTGATCTGACGCCGCTTTTTTGGTTTTGCTACCTCAAATATTTGTAGAGATTAGGGCCTCCGAATAGTTAACTAAGGGCATTTTGTTGCCGCTAACATTTCTAACATCCTTTTTCGCGAGGAAGACTAGTAGAACTGGCACATAAGAAGTACACAGTCGTCAAAGATTAAATATAGACCTTCCGACGAACAACTGTCGGCGAGGCGCGGCCGCCCCGGGCGACTTCAACTAGCCCGGACACGAAGATTTTTCTTTGCGGTGGTTGAGCATATCGACCTTCGCTCCCACCTTTCTTTCATTCCTCGCCGTAAAAACCTCCCACCTTGGTGTGCCTTTCCCAAAAGTTGTTTCAAGTTTTTGAATATTTGAATGTCTATTTATCAGATGACAAATTATATTTACGTTTAAAATAAATTCAAATGTGAATACTTCACAGATTTGGAACAACTTCTCCGTTGGATGCTGTGCAAGGAGCCGCTGCAGCGCTGCACCGTGTCGCAGCTGATGTCGCACATTTGGATCCGACAGCCCGTCGCCATCAACAACTACGTCTTCCAGGACATCATTGACTGCGGTAAGATTATTATATATACAATAGTTGCTCTTGTTCTAAACAATAGGTGTACAGTAATCCCTCTTATAACACGGTACTCTTATAACGCCTGAATATAATTCTATAATATATAATATTAGATTAACTCAAGACCGTGGCAAGGCCTATACCTAGCAGTGGAACGAAAAGGCTGTTAATATGTTATAATATTACATTACTCATTCAAGGACTTCCAAGCGCGTTGTATGAGAACACTCATACATCGCGTTTTTTTATAACGCGGAATAAATATACCTTGCTATATGGGGGTACTATAGTACTTTAGTTATGTCTAAAATCCCGTTTCCCTTTCAACTTAGCGTATTCTAGGAGAGAGTTTGACAGTACCGCAGCGGAATCGGAAAATTAACTGAGTCCTAGCCAATTTTAATCCGACTTCTCTACCACTGAGCTATTGGGGCTCTGTTGAATATATTGCTGTAAATTGATGGAATGCTAAAAATGTACATTACTAAAACAGAACTCATTACTATGAAGTACTACGCTTTGCTACAGTATTGTAGGATGTAACTTGCGTACACTTAGTCATTTCTCGTTAGAATGTTGTCAAAGGAACGGATAGAAGCTCAATTTCTCACACACATACAGCATTATTTGGCTTAAGTATTTCTCATATCTTTAAAATTCATTTTTCATATTTAAATCTGTATTCCATGCATAAAAAAATTTTTTGCTCTAACCAACAAACGTTACCAAAAGGATTCATGTTAAACATTTCGAATCAACCAAAGAATATTGTAACATGCATAATCTGTTGATTGTTCGAGTAGTATAGACGTAATAGATGATAAAAATAAACTCACAATCGCATTTATCATTGAGATATACTAGAATTAGTACAAATGGCCACAAATGCGGTTACTACAGTGCCCCGCATGCTTCATATACCATTGATCCATATGCTCGAGTAATGTTGAATTTCGTAGATTGTACGTAAAGAATGCCTTCTTATAGATCGTCATGAAGCGAACCCAGAAATGTACTTCAGCGGAAGCTTAGGGTCTCCCAGGAGTGGATCCCTCGTGTCTCTCGCTGACCCTCTAGTAAAAGGTAGGAAATTGATATAGTTTATAAAGAAATACAATTTTTTTGTCTATATTTCCTAATAGTTTTAGGTAAATAAGAGTTGCTAGATCGTATTTTGAAATACTACTTTCAACAAAAACATGAGTATGTGTTATAATGCTTAAAGTAGTTGAGTGCTTGGTTCTTGAAAGCGATCTTCATTCTTAACGAAGTTTCATTGTAAGATATACAGCTTAATAACTTCTGTGTTAGGTATTTTATCTACTTCTTGTTTGAAGGAATCTTAAAAGTTTTGACGATAAAATTTTCTATATGCGTACCTTTCAGTAATGAATAATAATCTTTAATTATGTAAAATATCGTTATTATACTCAATGGCTATCGTGGACCAGACAGATTGAGGAAGAGGTGGCACGACGATGGCTTTTCGGGGAAGTTGTGTATGAGATTGACCCAGGAAAGAGGAAAGTGGACCGAAAAGAGGGAGGCCTTTGCTCGGCAGTGGAACACAATATGTTAATTCAACAAAACCACAGTGGTACTCCGGGAGGGCCGACAGAAGTTAAAAACATACAGTGGTTCTTTTCCACAAAGCGATCGTATCAATTTTTGTATTTCCTATCCTACTAGCGCCATCTACTCATGAAATATTAGTTCCATTAAGTAGCAATAGATGGCGCTTTTTGATAAAATTGTTATAAAAGGCGTTTGGTGACAGCGCGAAATCAAAAATTCTCAAAAAGTGCGCCTAAAGAGGTTTCTCTTCAAAAAATTGTCGTTTGTGAACTAGATTATTTTCTAGACTATAGATACTAAAAAATAATATTTTAACTAATTTCCAGAACGTTCGAATCCCTCGGAAGTGGTGATCCGCTCGGGTGACAAGAACGTATCACGGGACGAACCGAAGCGCAGCTCCATAGCGCTGCACGCGCTGTCGGCCGACAGGGACGCGCACTCCGACAACTACAGTCTGCGCTCCTCGGCGGATGTGAGTTCTATCTATTGAGTTAATCGATTGGGCAGAGGGCCTCACCCACCAAACGGCCTCACCCACCAAACGGCCTCACCCAACAAACGGCCTTCACCTTGGAGGCCATATTGTCATAGAAAGGGGGCTTTCCCTGGCAAAGGAGGTCTTATGTCGTGATGTCAAGGGTGTCCTTACAGGGTAGCTCGACCGTCCGGCTTCTGTACTGCCGGAGGGGGGCCTTATTCCAATTGTGGCCCACCCAGCGTTGGGCACCCAGCTGCGCAGTCACTTCAGACACGCACACAATCACATAGCATACAGCATTTCGTCAACAGCAAAATCGCATGACCCGTAATTTTCGAAAGTTTACACACACATTAATACATTTTATTATTGAATGGTGTCAAAGCGTAGTCATAACAACCATAACAAAATAACGATGTATTCTGTTAATTTATGTCAAATATATTTCGTTGTAGTAAGAATAAAAATAGAATACTTTTAAAAGCATATGGTAGGCAAATCGAAAAGATTTTCGATTTCATCCAGCCGATGACCTATCTGTTCTTCATCTTCCAAGCGTTATTCCGGTCTAGTACCACAAAACAATTTTTAAAGGTTAAAAATTATGTATGGGAGGTATAAGAAATTTATTATAAGGTGGGGCATGACCTAAAAAAACGTGACCTAAAAAAACTAAAAATTCTTGAATGAATATTTTCATAATTTTTGCGATTAAAAGTAAATTTTTGCTTTTATATCTTATACAATTATGTGGTGTAAGGGCCATCCTGGCATGTTTTGGAGAAGCCCGCAGCCATTCGCGACCACGATCAATAATGCGATTATATGTAAACTTTGATAGGTACTTATTAAGTTATTACCTTTGATTTAGTCAAATATATATATATAGTATTTCATATATATATATATATATATGAAATACTTAATAATATAAGTATAAAACTTAATGAGTGTCTTTTGAAATTCTGTACCGATGTGTCTAATAAATATGAAGGGGATAAAATAACGGGCTTTTTAGTTTAATTTTATTCTTCAATTTAAATTTATACACAAAATGTTTTCTTACACTAAATAAAGCAGTAAATATCTTTCAAAAGTGTGGAAACAAGAATATTATCTTAAACTGTGTAATCATATTTATGAATAAGTCACATACTAAAGAAATAGTCGTGTTTAGTTCAGGAAATTTTTCGATTATTGTAGGTTATCGTTAGGCTCATGCTAAGAGTGCATGCAATCAATGTGAAAAATATTTTTTTATTATGTTTGTTTTCGTGTTCGCCCGACAATATGTCACCAAAGTTTAAAGAACCACATTCTATACTATACTCAAAATAAAGAAACACTGATTATCTGTAGACTCAATTTAAGGACGATAATTTTACGTAATAACGCCGAACAATTAGATCCATCGTGTCTCTTCATTGCTTGTTCAGCGTTCTCGCTTGCACACGCGACCCAGGCAGAACGTGACAACGAGTCATGCTTTTTTTGTGCGAGCAGCCGGCGTTCTTCGGCGCAAAGCAAGTCAACGACCCGCGCCGCGCTACCCCTGTTACGTACTTTTAAGTTTTATTTACATTGCGGTTTGATAAAAATATTCAAGAAAATTTTTTCTGATTTAAATTCGCATCGGGACAGATAGTAATAATGATATATATACAGTATTCAGTGAAAAAATGGTAAAAAAATTGTACATTTCAAGAAAAACCCGACGAAAAATTTCACCACTTGGGAGTCTAGAATCATGTCGGGCAGTATTTTGAGAAGACCTCGTAACTTTTCCGTACCGATGTCGTCGTGGGACCCTTCACGAATGAGCTGGATGGAGCTATTTAAGCAAAGTGCAGTATCGAGAATGTTCGTGGTAGCCCCTCTGATTCATTAAGCAAGCAGTTATCCTAAATAATGCGGAAATACTTGTGACTTTGGATGAATATGAGAATCTGGCTTGATTTACTTTGTCAATTGTTGTTCAGATGTTCATATAGGCTTAGATGTTTGCTCCGACGTATATCATAGAATAGAAGAACATTAAGAAGATCATATACAGAAGTATATCTATATTTTTTTCTTTAATAATATTCAATTTTAGCGGCCTTAAATTGTTATAAAAACCTTACGCGTCTATAAAAAAAACATACCATTCAAGCAAACAAACTTTTCAGCTTTATATAATAAGTATAGATATAGATAGTATTATATAGTATAGAATAATATTTTATTTAACAGATACCTTTATCGTGTACCACATGTTTGAAATCATGATAATTGTTAGATAATGTATATGTAGGCGTGGATAGGATTAAAAATATCTGAATATGGTAATCGAAATAAAGTAAAAATATATAAAAAAGCAAAAATTATACTTTCTTTTTTTTTCTTTATGTTACAAGGGGCAAACGAGCAGGCAGCGGGCACCTAAGTGCCCACCGACGCCCATGGACATCTGCACGGCTTATCTCAGGTACTACTGGTCCAATTGGAAAAATTCTTTCAGTGTTAGATAGCCCATTTATCGACGAAGGCTATATGCTATATCATCACTATAAAATTGAATATAATATTACACGGATGAAGTCGCGGACACACGTAGTAATGTATATAGCGGAAGAGTTTGTACCCTTCTTTGAGTGAACGCGCTAATCGCAGGTACTAATGGTCCGATTTCAAAATTTCTTTCAGTGTTAGAATTTTGCGAATAATGTTATTACGTTATTTACATAATTGTTTTAATCTGTTTATCAGGTAGTGCGAATAATATCAAACCACCCTTTAATTATATTTAATGTCACTACTTTGTTATTTGTAGATAATAGTTGATCATGTATAGTGTAATGCTCAAAAGAAAACGAATTTTCATTTCATTTCCTATAGTCGTATGCAATCAGTGAAAGAAATTTATTTTATTTATTTATATAGGAAGGTGGCATATTTTAGAAAGAATAAACCCCCTTAAAAAACACAATAAAAAAAAGGTAAAAACTTCACTTTAAGTGCAATCGAGAACAATTTGTTATTTTTCTCTTAAGCTCACGTCAAGGATTGCTTTTGAGCACTGATAGCTCCTGGCTTAACCAATATAAAAGCAATACGCGTCAGCATGGCGTTTCTTTTATTTGACAGTAACATTCGACCGAAACTAGTTTTTACAGACGAATCGCTGTCCTGCCCGAACGTTGAGTTACTTACAATTTACTGCATTCCATTATCCATAATATTGTCCCCGTTCCCGTTCCATAATGGTTCACTATTTTAGCGTTAATGGCTTAAACATGAAAGATGGATATATGCTGACTCGACCTTTTATGTAGAACTATTTAAGATAAACATTTCCTTAATACAGTATATATACGTGTAACTCTAACGGTTTTTGCAGCGCACGCTAGAATATCTTTCTAAACCGATATGACTTAGGAACCATTAAGAAAAGATGATACCCATTTTTTAAAAGGTCTTGCGTGCCTTCTCGTAACACAGTCGTAAATGCCTATTTATTATTCGATTGTCCTTCTTAATCATATAAACCTTTTGCTCCTTATGTATACAAAATGCTACCAAAATATTCAATAATAGTAGCGATACTGTTATACAAGTTAGAAATCATGACTTACCATACAATGGATAATTTCTTAGAAATCGAACGAAACGTGACAACAATATCACCACTTGACAAGACAGTATTGCCGCCACTTCACGCCGATCTTATGTGAGAAAGAGGTGATGGTACCCGGACGCGCCTGTCCAATTCGGCTACAAGCATGGCGCTACCTCTAATTAGAATAACAGGAGAAGGAAAAGGGATGGAGTAAAAGGATAAAGGTAGATGGGAAGGAGAGAAATGATGCGGATACTACTGTCACAGAATGTGACAACCTTGAAGTTGAAGCGTAAAAGCTGTGGCCACTGTCTAAAGTGTGTACTGAGATTTTATGACAAACGAGTGGTCACTTCTGTACTTCCCGAAAGAAATATATAAGATTTTTTATTTTTATAAAAAATAAAGATACTAACAACACATGACTAACAATTTTCCTAAATAATATGATACTCGAAAATCTGAAACCTGTGGGAAGTCATTCTAAGCATTGTAATTTCAGTACACAATACAATAATAAAATGAAATTAAATGTCAGTACAGTTAAATTGAATTAATTAAATTTGAAAATGGAAAATGTTTTTTAAAAGATGTAGTCGCTTTTTATACCGGAGCCAGACACAGCTCAAAGTTTTTGTACATTTTTGACCTTGAAGTCCACAAAGTACTACACAACGAAACTTTGTACAGTTACACAAAGACACTACATGATAATTCCAATGAGGCTATATCTGGCTCAATAACCGCGAACGACAAACTTTATTCTTATGTTGCCCATAAACTATATATTTTGAATTATGTCACTACATAAATGAAAAATACAGTAAATATAATGAAATAATTTCCAAAGCTCACGATAATGCAATATATATTAATAAAAGGAACAGAAAATATTGTTTATTTCTAGCATTAGACGAGGGCAGTCTAAAATTCTTTGTTCTTAGTAATGCAATCACAGCGGAAACTCACTAACGGCAGGACAACGTCTGCTGGGTCCGCTAGTCTTATACATAACTAGCTTCGCGACTTTGCCTGCATAAGATTAAACTTGAGAGAGTCCTTAGATCTCCTTAACATTGTTTTTTTTTATAAAACAAGAGGCAAACGGGCTGGCGGTTCACCTAAGTTATAACCGACGCCCATGGACAACTGCAACACCAGGGGGCTCGCAGATGCGTTGCCGGCCTTTGAGAAATGAGTATGCTCTTTGAGTACTTTGTTTTTAGATAACCTGGGTCTGATGATATAGCTGTATGATGGTCATAGAATGTCATAACAAAACGATTTTTGTGTTTCCATGATATTCAGGGTCAGATGAGGAAGCTGGATGGTTGTGAAAGGTTCTCCGTAACAGAACTTCACAATCCCATCGAGTTTGGGCTCATTTGGTTTGTCTTTCTGATTTATTTAGTCCTAAATGCTAACCAGGTTTTGTAGATGAATTTGTCGCGTTTCGTTCGGTTTGTGAGACTTCCCGGCGGCCTAAACTCGTCATTAAGGGCCGGCAGCGCATCTGCTGGTCGTGCAGATGTCCATGGGCTTCGGTAGGCACTTCGGTGCCTGCTGCTTGCTCGTCTGCCACCTTGTAACATAAAAAAAAAGAAAATTAGATGTCAATAAGGGTTTAAATACATAATATGTCCATGTCAATGGCGATTTACAAGAATTTACTTCCCATCATAAAATGTCTACGTTTTCACTTCAAAACATGATGCAGCGAAGAGAATTGCTGAGCTTTGAAGAAGTAAGTGCATCACTTCTTCAAAGCTCAGCAATTCTCTTTAAAGGATAGATTTCCTATCAAGTCCAGTCCACTCCACGCATTTTCCGGGAATAGTGCCTTTGAGGATCAATTCGGGGAACTCGCACACGGATCCCCTCGGCAAATGTATTACAGCCGTAGCCGTACCTGGTGGCTATGTCGGTGAGTGCGAGCAGTGCGTTCTGTCGCGCACAGAGCGGCGCAGCGCCGTCCCGCAGCAGCGCGGCCAGCGGCGGCGCCAGTGCGGCCGCGGATTCGCGCGAGCGCACGCACAGCCTGCCCGCACCCGCCACGCACTCGCCGCGCTCGCTGTCCGTCCACTCTGCGCGCAGAGTAAACTATAATCAGTGCGTTCGCTCAGTGCTCCCGACGACACATTTCAAGAGGTGGGCTCCGGAGGCACCGTTCCGTTCCGCTTGAGTTCACGATAGTGATCCTGACATAGTTGGGTTCATAATAAACCGTCGTCATAAACGTGATCGTTGCGATTGTCTAGTGTAACGCACTGAACAATAGCGAAAACACTCTGGCGACCTTTTTGGGGATGCTGAAGGGTTTTCGTGTTTACTACTACCGAATGTACAGCCTGAAGATTAACAAGCTTTATCATATTTGTCGGTCTGTATGTGTTATCGGTAGGTAGGGCGATCGCCATGTAGACGGAGATCTCGGTACTAAGTTTTAAATCATGTGAAGCAAAGATCTTAGCATCTAGCTTGCCGAATAATGCAGATGCTGCGCCGATTCTACTATTAATCTCTGCATAGACGTTATACACACCGCCACGTGCGAGCACACGAAAGGCAAATTCAAAGAAGTCGAAACAGTCGCCGTGGCCGAAATCGGTCGGGACATCATCGTTTAAGGCGTTACTGTTTCGACTAGTGCGCCAAAATAACAGGTAGCAACCTTGCGGCGGATCGCCGAGGGCGGAGAGGAAGAGCCGCAGCAGCCGCGGGGAGGGCGGCGCGGGCGCCACCAGCGACACGTCGGCCGCGCGCACCCACTCCGCCACGCTGCCGCCGAGCAGGGCGCGGCTCTCCGCTGTCGTAACGCATTTTCTCACAGATTATTAGGTCTCTTCCTTCATTTCCTACAACGCTGAGGACCGACTTCATTTTATACTATGTATTGATTATGTAAAATAAATACAATTATAAAATAAACAACGTGAAGCAGTAACACGACGATTTTTACAGCGTATAATCGTGAGTGATCAGACGGCAGCGATTATTAAGTGAAATGAAGAAGAATATACATTAGAGGTAGCGTCACGCTTGTAGCCGTTGTAAATAATAATAAAAATCGCGCGATTCCCACACGATTTTAAATCGCATGATTTACCATGGTTCGCCTTGTCTGAACGAAGGCTTAAGCGTACTTAAGGAGTAGCGAGAACATTAGGCATACGCACATAAAGGTTTAGGGCAAGTAATTACAACATTTTGCAAATTGGTAGGCGATTGATTGCAGATAGATATTAAATTTACTAACACTCGTCAGTTGAAATTTTCTTAAACTCCCCGTAGTAATATCTATAGTGGAATATGAAAAATATTTTAGTTCAGCAAGCAAACCTTTCATAAGTGTACAATACGGCCACTATTTTAAAAAGAAAAGTCAAAATACTTACCCAATTGCATGAGTTCTGTAGCCCATTGCAAATTTTCGGGGTCTAGTTGGGCTGCGAGTGAAGCACACGCTGTCCTACATCCTTATTTTTATAAGGATAGGAGAGAAAGAGAACATTAATTGTAATATATTAAGCACATAAAATTAGTAGTACTTTTCTCAGGAAAGCGCAGAGCAAGAAATTTAAAATTAGTACCAAATATTGAGGTCTGCGTTTCCTGTAGGCTGAGAAATAATCAACCCTCTTAGTCTACTAAATCAAAAGATATGGTCATTTATGTCGCATTTCTCATGCTAGTACATTCGTAAAGGGAATCAAAACCTAGATATTACTTCCCGTTAATCTAGAATCATGTAATTTGCAAGAAAAAAAAATTGGCAAGAAGCGGAAAAAGACACTGTCAAATTTAAAAATCTTATGAAAACTCTAAGTGCGTGAGTCTGACTCGTACTTGTCCGGGTCTTTCTAATTATTATAATTACCGTCGTCCGTGGCGGCAGCCAAACGCGCCACCAGGTGTTCGCGGAGTGCGCGGCGTTCTAGTTCGCCAAAGCACCGGGACCACGTGGCCAAAAGCTCTATCGTTAATGGTAACAATCGAGCATCGCGACCCTAAGACATTAAGAATTATTCAATTACCCCGCACTGTACAGCAAATTATAGTAAAATATTAAACGAAAAGATGACGGAATCGGCTGTTCACAAAAACATGGAAATCTGCGTCACCGGGAGAGTAGCAGATGCGTTGCCGGCCTTTACTAACGAGATTAGACCACCGGAAACGCGACAACAATACCATCACTTGACATGACAGCATTGCCGCCACTTCACACTGATCTCATTTGACAAAGAGGTTACTGCGCCAACGGGCCGCTCAAACTTTGAAAATGCTCTGGTACTACTAGGTCGATTTGAAAAGTTCCTTCACTGTTGGAATCTTACATTATCCCTGATGAACATAGGCAGTAGAATATGTTCAAAAAAGGTAAGGATCCGTATGAAAATTAGATAATTTAAAAACAGACCCGCGAAGCCGGGACGAACCGCTAGTAATATTAATGTAATAGTTACGCTGTCTTTTACAATTTTAAATTACTTTGATTAAATTCGCGAATAAATATAAGAGAAATTGGCTGCTATGCGAAGACTTCAGCTTATCAAGAAGTATCATAAGTTCATTATTAGAAAAGACATCTAAAGCCGCACTGGATTTGGCTAGGCAGGGGAGGGAACACTGGCAGTGAAGGGTGAAAGTGTTGTAGTAATAAAGTTTAGAATGTTGGTTCTTTTGAAATTTGGCAACATATTGCCGGCATATTCTTTGTACGTACCACTTGACAGAAGAGTGTACAAGCAGACGCAGAAGAGTGGAAAACTTCGCCGCATTCTACTGCAAAAGAGATATATTGTTAATAAAAAAAGGAAACACATATATTTAATATCTAAAATATCTTATATATAAGATTCTCATGTCACAATGTTAGTTACTAAACTCCTCCGAAACAGCTTGACCGATTTTTATGAAATTCTATATATTCAGTAGGTCTGAGAATCGACTACTTAAATACTATAAAAAATCTCGTTTTAGTATATATTCAATTCCATTTAATTCATTTATTTGCCAGAAATTAGTTGTAGAACATGTTAAATTATATTTATATTTCATACAGTCGTTAATTTGAATGATCATGTAGTGTGTCCGGGGACTTTGTGTAGCTGCACAAAATTTTGTAGAACTTTGTCTTCAAGGTCAAAAATGTACAAAAACTTGGAGCCATGTCTGGCTCGGGCATAATCTTTATATACCAGTAATAAGGCCACATTCCCGAACCACCTGCTCCGTTGACACTGGATTGAGGAACACTGGAATGATAAAATAAAAATAAGCAACAAAAAAGGCACAAAGGAAACACAATCGTAACATGTCTGAAGTGTTATGTCATGTCTGGCGGCTATCAAAGCTCCCGACTCTACCGCGCTCTTCAGATATTTTCTAATGAAAGGCGCCAATTTTTCCGCGTCGACCTTATTCTAATTATATCTAGTGTGATTGATTTATGCGAGCCTAAGTGGGAATTTTTCTATATACTAACATAATGAATATAACATCCAACCAGCCAATTTATGAAATAAGGGTAGGACAGCATATGCCACGCATTCAGTTTATATAATTCAGGAGATAAAAGAGGAGTTCACGGCTGCCTTAAACAAAAAGATTCTAATTTCTTATTGTACGTATTTTTAATATTATTGTTATTGCTTACTATTTTACCACGATACTTTTCCCTCTGAACGACTCATAATTAATTATAATGTCAAATTAAGAGTGTACTTGAATCATGAAGGCCTGTCGCTATACATTTAAGAAGTCATTAATATAGGCCCTGTTGAAGAATTCTGATGTACTAAGGCTTTCTTAAATATATATTAATAAACATTTTTTGGGCTGGGCATGTGGCACGAATGGACCCGCAAAGGTGGGCCATTGTTGCAACTATATTGTTAGTCATACCTAAAGAGTATTGCTGATATTAGTCATACTCAAAGATTATTGCTAATATTAGTCATACCTAAAGAGTATGTCTAATATTAGTCATACCTAAAGAGTATTGCTAATATTAGTCATGCTCAAAGATTATTGCTAATATTAGTCATACGTAAAGAGTATTGTTGGTGTTAGTCATACCTAAAGAGTATTGCTGATATTAGTCATACTCAAAGATTATTGCTAATATAAAAATAACTCCCTAAAAAACGCCTATCATTTTAAAAACTATTCATAGCTTGAGGTAACTGCAATAGCATACATATATGTCACAAACTAACATACAACCATTACTATTTATTCTATTGTTAGAGTAGCTTCCGGTCGCGCCTGCGCAGTACCGGATACGTCAACTGCGCATGAGCAAGTTATAGCATAAAAGTCGGCGCATCTTTAGAATCGCGATCATACTGAAAGAACATTCTCTGAAGGATCGTAAATGCGTCACCGATCTTACACATACATATTAGATATATATATTCTTAAGGTCCCTTAGGCAAAAAATGGCAACTCTGCTAGTACTAAACTAGTATATCAGCTTCTTTTATTATATAAAGCTCAAGTTCGGTCATGTATGGAGTAATGCTGCCATCTTTGGGATGGCGCTGCTAAATATCAACTTGAGGCGTTAGATTCGGTGGATCGACGAGCAAGGAGACTTTCACATGTATGGGAGCCACACCCAAGTTGAAATTATTTTATTATTTTAAGTTGCCAAAAAGAAAATCTATACTCAGCACAGGGGCCGGTTCTTTATATCAAACTTCTTCCTAGCAATATCCTAGTCTGGTCTAGTACCAGGGTCCGCTTAGATTGCAGAGGATTTTGTTGTGGGACGAGTTAAGATGGCCGACTGCTCTCAGACGTCATCTCCGGAATCCCCATAATCCCCAATGTCTACAATCTCAAGACTAATATTACTCAGTGACACTAATCACGGAAAGTCGGATATTTGAAAACAAGTGTTAGAATTGGTTACCCATCTATCATCACGCCGCGGTAAGAACTACTTAAACTAGCGATGGAGTCAAATACAGGCCATTGATTAAGCTTCGAACTCCTCCAAATAGGTCAAAACTTATAACTAATTTACACAAAAATATATGAAAGATAGACTACTTGCACGATGGGGGGAGTGAGATGGCGATAATCTTCTGTCGCGACAACTTTGTCGCACACCATAACAGATCCGGAGGAAACGCGAGCCGCCATGTGCGTGGCGGGAGTGCGTCGATTCGCAAAGTGGCGGCTCAGGTCATCTAGCTTATTCATAATGATTTTGTAAGTCTTGCATGAAGCTGTCTGAAAAGTTCGGATTGAGGCGTTACCAATTAATGAGCAGAATAATATATTCAAGCGTATGAAGGATCAAACGATAGTCCCTTTCTTTGAGGATGTTCATACTGATAATCCAAATAGAACATTGGTTTCCAAAGTGGTCCCGGGGTCCACAGGAGAATCGATGGTGGTATACTTTGGAATGACAAGAAAATGGGGGTTCACAATTCGTAAGCGATAGTCTACGATAATTTATTTGCTTTCGATAATGAAGAACTTAAATGTTCGCTTGACTTCAGCTATTAATGTAGGCAGATAGTAATTTAAGAAATGGTTACTTGTAAAAAGTTGCATATTCCATATTCTGTGCGTGTCGAGAGAACAACACAAGAAAATATACAATTTTTATTTTTACCACACCGAATAGGGAGTTTTCTAAATGAAATAAGTGAGAATTGATTGCTTTCTTGTGCTGTTAGTACGTGTATAATCACTTTTTGTTTGGCCAACTTTACTTTTTTGACTTGCACTCATAGCACAATTAATTAATAACTTTTTTCGAAAACTATTAATTCGTAGTTGAAAGGCAGCTGAAACCCATATTCCTATAGTTACTGTAATCTTCAAAGTTTTCTCGAGTTTTGAGAATATATCAGAAATGGTGGACCCCTGCAGTTAGCAGAGAAACCACCTAAATTTGCAAGTGGTCTATGAGAAAAAAAACTTTGGGAAGCTTTAGAAGGTATTACTAACCAGGCGTTTATCTTTCTTTCGCGAACTTTGGCTGCTAGAGGTGATGTCGCTAGATTCAGAGGCAGATTTTCGACGCCGGCCGATGGTTTCGCTGACATTTTGCCCGAAATTTTGCACTGTGACCACTATTTCATTTGTGTTGTTTGGACTTCGCATTTGTGTGTTAACCTGATTTGGGGTCTGTTCCAAATTTATGTGGTTTGAATTTTGTTTAACAGTAGGGGCATCTACTTGAGAGGACATTTGCATTCCTAACTGTTGATTCATATTACCCAAGTTTGTAGTATTATGTTCAATTGTACCACCATTGGGCACATGATATGCGGCTTCAGAATTATAGTTCTGATTAATATTTCTTGTTATATTTTGTTGTGCATTGTTCGGCATTGAATTCGGTAGTATCAGCATTTCGCATATCTGCGCCACTCGTGCTATTTGTTGTTGCTGTTCGCGTAAAGCCTTCTCGCAAGCTGCCTTGAATTCCCGCACAGAGGAATTGGAAGCACCTGTTCTGTTGGATTCCCGAAGTTTTCTACCACCATCTATAGCACGTCTGAGTGAGAAAAAATTTAACAAAATTAAGTAAAGGACCGATGGGGAGCAAAGATTCTGGGATGGCGTCCTCGGTGCCGGTGGACCGACGGTACATTAAGAAAGTCGTTGGGTATCATTACCACAAAATAGATTACTGAGGAAGTCAATGGAGGAGGCCTATGTAGTCTATGCGGACGTCATAGAGCTGAAGTAAGGAAGTAAAAGAAACAATGTGTCGTTGTAAATAGCATCAAAATCAACGGTCGTCGTAAGAAGCGGCAATGTGACCAGCTACGGTTTTAATACTGGATGAGTTATTTTTAGTAACATAATATAGGTAAGCTGCAACATGAAAGTTACCTACGGATAACCAACTTTAGTATAAACATAAAGCACATATCTCTACAACTATTTGACTCAATAAAACAGAACCTCTGTGGACGATGTCTTCGTTTCACGTAACTGCTACCAGAGAGGCCCGAGTCGTGGGAGTACTTTTTGGCGCGCTCCACTCTCGTGTTCCCTCCTCTTATGCTCTGGGTACTGCTGCTGCCCTCGAGTGGTACTCGGTCTGCACCTCCAGCGTCAACCACTAACCGTTCACTATATTATATTTTTAAATATTAGTAATCTTAAAAAGTCTATTCGCTGCCTCCATTCTTAGGGAAACAAACAATTTTCAATAGAAAATTCAATAGTCAAATGTCGCGAGGTTACCGAGTGTGCATCGGATGAGACGGCCGTACAGTGGCGCGCATGTATCGGTCCAGGTCGATGATGTCGCCGCCACGGGCGCATGATGATATGGAAGATGCCGACATCGCGCCATCTGCAATTAGCCAATCTCCTTTATGTTTTTCCCATAAATGTTTTATGAAATAATAATTAATTTTACAAAGCACACCGTAGCCTACCATTAATATAACTGATACTTTATATGTCATCTTATTTATTTATGACCCAAACACAAGCTAGGCAGATTTTTATAAGAAAATAAATAAATTATCTACACTATACTTTTAGCCTCTGAAATGTCAAAGGTTTCCTTTATCAAATTAAGAAGACATGAACCCATATTTTATGACGAATGACTTTTACAAATATATCAGTAATTAGGGTCTCTATGACTATTGCACTTTATATATTAATATACATATCATAAAACAGTAGAGATTGTGGCAGTTCCGATGATGACGTCAGACGGCAATCGGTCACCATAACTCAGGATAACGTTAGGCAGAAGAAGAAGATGTATAATGATTTTTATAGGTACTAGTATAATTTCATTTGATTTGTCGGAGTCACACATAGCTCAAAGTGTTTGTACATTTTTGTCCTTGAAGTCTGCAAAGTTCTACAACACTTTGTGAAGTCTAACTCTTACGCGTTGGTAAAGTTTACTTAAATTTGTATGGAGATTGATCAGCGCCGCCTAGCGGTAACGTTGTGTTACTGACCAATCTCCATACAAATTGAAGTAAACTTTACCAACGCGTAACAGTTAGAAAAACTCGCACTAAGCACTCTGTTAATTTCAAAATTTCGAAACCGTGCAATTTGCTAGGCCTTTCCATTCTCGCTAACTAAAATATCTTGGTTTGTCGGTACGACCTAGCTCAGAACTGCCCAAAAGCATCGAGAGCCCGCGGTCGTATAAGTTTTTGTGGTACCATTTATTTAAGTGCTCACTATTAGCAATAATTACTCTTTATTACTCTACGTAATTTTTTCTAGTTTCTGTAAGTTTTTTGTCCAAGAGCTCGTTGATTTGCTGTTGCAATTATTCAATCATATGTAATTACTATTCTTAGAACATTATATTCTAATGAAGTCAATTAATGACTCTTTTTCTAATTGTATCTTATGACTTTTTATATGTACCTACTGTTGGTTATCCTGAAATAAATAAATAAATAAATGATTTCTTGTTAGTGAATGGAGAATCCGACTATGGGTTGGCTTGTATGGTTTCTCCAAATGCAGAAGGATAGGGGGGGAACATAATTAGAATAGGTTTAGGTACTTTTCTGAGCGTTGCTTAAATCAGCAGAGTAGACCGGTATGCATCCTTGACACACCTATATTCTCTACATTCTTTTTCTACCTAGCTACATTCTTTATATTATCCTTCTACTTAGCTAAATTATCTAAATTATTCTTCTACCTTACTACATTCTCTACACCATTCTTCTATCAAGCTACACTTTTTACATACGATATCCCGATCTAGTACCAAGGTCCGCTTTAATAGCAGAGGATGTAGCTGTGGGGCGAGTTGAGATGACCGACTGCCGTCTGACGTTATTCCAGGAAATGTAATTTCAAGGATATTTTATTATTTCTTTATCTTTTTAACAGAAACATATTATAATTAAAAATACAAAAATACCCATAATAATGTCTTATAAGTCGATGAACACCGACTGCACGAAAAAGCATGATTCATTGTCACGTTCCACCTGAGCCTAGCTTGCAAGCAAGAGCACAGCACAAGGGATAGAGAGACACGATGGCCACGTAAAATTATTCTCCGTAAATCAACTTTACCTAATAGCAGTCAAAGTCAAAATAATTTAACATATAGACTTTTTTATAAGCACTTATGAACGTCATTCGTATAATATATTTTTAATCATTTAATAATTTGGTGATTAAATTTACGACTTAAAAGCTAAGTTTATAAGGGTTTCTCTAGCCCTGCACTGAGAAGAGCGCCTTACCTAACGACAGTGTAAAGAGCATATAAGTCAACTAATAGAAATCGAGCAACGATAAAACTATCATTATAGTACCAAGAGCATATTATATTATTCGTTTACAGAAGATATTTCTT
The DNA here is from genome assembly GCA_024363005.1 of Charaxes varanes. NCBI lineage: Eukaryota > Metazoa > Arthropoda > Insecta > Lepidoptera > Nymphalidae > Charaxes > Charaxes varanes. The sequence continues at coordinate 3,689,992 of JANCMC010038415.1, forward strand.
AATTATAGCAGAATACAGATCTCTGTGTATTTTGCTATATATATTTGCTATTTAATTATTTAAATTACAAAGTATGCTGATTCCGCCAATATAATTATACATTATAATAATTACAAGATATGAGTTAAATTCAGTCACTAATTAAATCCTTACAAATCCACGTTTCTAGCATTGCGGCAAGAGGAACAGGCGTCTGTTACCTATAACACAGGCATTAAGTTGTCTACCTTAGGAACAGACATCCGTGTGTCATATAGTCCTTATATATTTCTTTATTTATACATTTAGGCACGTGCATTATTTATGTTCGGAAAGAGAGGACAGATGAAGCAATATCTCAACGAGCCTCAATAGCTCAACTGTATAAGGTATGGACTGAAATCCGCAAGGTACCCGGTTCAAACCCCACCGCCGTTGGGAACTATTAATTAACGAATAAACTAATTTATTAAGTCAAGCCATGGTCAGGGGTTCCACGCGCAGCGCACTCAGCGTCTAACGTGGCCAACAGGCCCGTGCGTAGCGAAGATACCAGGTCTATGCATGGTACGTTATCCACATATTCCACTTCTAGAGCACCTGACACGCCTTCCTCGCGACATGACTCTGCCGATGACTGTAACGATAGTATCGCTTAATACAGAGGTCGATAACCTTTTGGCAAGTAAGGACCACATTGTTGAAAAATACGTGTTGGTGGGCCACACTTGTGAAATAATTATTTGGAAATTGGTGTCTGGGTATCTATTTTTGTAGGTGGACGTTGTAAGCAATATTAAAATTGCTAAATTTAAGTACAATTGGACTAAACTTTACAGTGTTACCACATATGGCTCGCACCTGGTACCTTGCCTTAATAAATACTCAATTTTACTTTAAAAAAATACAATTACTTCATATAAATACACAAATTTAATAAATTTCAAAGGACAATAATTTGATGAAGATTATTGACGCAAGAATTTAAAAAATACACAACGAAGATGTTACCCTTGCTCTTCAAGTATTTAAACAGTGGTCGCAAATTAGTCAATAAAAACTCCAGGCACACCTTGAAGACGTGCGTGTTGTAGAAGTGCTGCATCGTCTCAGCGCAGAGGTTGGCGCAGAGGTGCTCGAGACGGCTTGGTGCGGCGTCCTCGAACCCGAACATGTCGAGGATGCCCACGAACCCGTCGGTAGCGTAACGAACCGCGTCGTTCAGCGCAGCCATGGAGCGTGCGCCCGCGCGGCCTCTAGCTCCGCTACCCCCGCCCGCAGTAGAGGCACGCCGTGAGGCTGCATCTTGTTGCACCTGACGACCACATACAAAATTCACCTTCAATCAGTGCTGTCAACCTAATTTGAGGAACTATAGTTTGCTTACTATAGAAAGCTGTACTCACAGATTCATTGGAATCCGAAGATAGAGTGCCAAGCGTGGAGCCGAGTCGTTTAAGGGAATTGGCGCGTCGCACAATGGTAGCGACCGTGCGGCAATACAGCGCTTTAGCGAGCGCATCACGTGCAGCGCTCGCGGCCGCAGCACTGGCTGGGGCACGAACGCCTCGCCCAGCGCCGCGCGCCGCACAACGCGAGCCTAGACCTCGCATCAGAGCTGCCGCTCCGACGCCTAGCAACGACCCAGCTGCAACCAGTTCCGCCTGTGGGTAATATAGATCTTTGTAAGTGTTTTAATTATTCATAAGCTGCCTCGAATCAGAGCCGCCGGCAATACGCAGTAAAGGAGTGTCATGATATGTTTTAATTTAAAATGTAAATATTACCTCGCCATTGGGTTCAGCGGTGCCCTCAGCGTTGTCGGTAAAGTGCACATTTCCCAGCAGTAAGACAGCGGCTAGCACGCGCAGCACGTCGAGGAACGGGATGCCTAGTACTCCTAGACAACTTTTCCATGCATGGAACCTAGCACCGTCTTCCGCTTCGGGCCGTCGGGGATGTGATGACGCTAGATATCTGAATAATCATAAATAGAGTATAATAAAATTCCTCTTTTATTAAAAAAATAATAAAATTAATTCTTTTACATAAAAGTTAAGTTTGTTATCTCATGGCGTGCCTGTTTTGTTGAATTATTGTATAACTAAAAAGTTATGAACATTAAATAAAGGCAAGCCAAATATTTTAACTAAGATGTAGAGTCAGTGAAGTTACGACGTGCAGGGCCAGGGCGTATAGAGTTACGAGGCGTGGTTCTAAAAGAAATTTGGTAACTTTTTGGCAGTGGGAGCCTAATAGTCTCATTGTGGCAACATTTTACATGAAAATGTTTCTGTTGGGTTATATGTGACTAATGTCAAATATATCCCACCAAAAACATTGCAACAAAAGCAAGAAAGAAAATAAAACAATTCTTCGTTTGTTCAACCAATCATTATTTATCAAAATATTATAATTAACATACTGGTATAATTTTAAGTATGTTCTTTAGAAGAAGATAACATTGGGCCTTAAGCCCGTGGAGTATACAGTGACGATTAAAAAAAAAAAAAGTATGGTCTTTGGTAAAGTCATTGTCGCAAATTTCACCTTACCTTGAAGACTGAGGAAGTTGCCTTGCGCTTATCACAAGAATATTTTAAGGCTTATCGCCTCATTTGTTTTTCCACTACCTGCTTCTACCTCCAAAAACAGTCATTAGAAATCTCTATATCTCTATATACTGAATAAACTAAATATACTGTTTACCATTTTTGTTAATATCTTTGACTTGACACATTAGTGGGTTCCTAGTACATCGTAGGTAAGTATTAATTATTTCTGGCTTTTTAGTTTATTGGTGTTTTTTAATTTGATTTAAAATGAATCTATTGGCTCTAATAGAAATTCTGCAAGTACGGATTTATCCTTCTCTCTGTTAAAACGACCGGACTTTTCGACTGCATTTCATGGATGCTGCGGGTCTTTATTGTTACAAAGGTAGATTACATATGCAGTGCCTGGGACCTGCGACCCAGATGTAGGTTTTTGGAATACCTTTATCGTGCTTTTTTATGTTATAAGTGGCAAACAAGCAGGCAGCAAGCACCTTACCGACAGTGCTTACCGACGCCCAGGAATACCTGCACGACCAAAGGGCCAGCAGATGGGTTGCCGGCCTTAATGACGAATTAAGGCCACCGGGAATCATAAACCGAACGTAACGCGAGAACAATACCATCACTTGACGTGACAGCATTGCCGCCACTTCACGCCGATCTCATGTGAGAAAGAGGTACTGGTACCCCACCCGGTCGCACCCAGAGCAACTTAACTTAGCGATCGACTCAAATGCCGACCACTGATTAGGCCACGACCTCCTCGTTTGTTACTAACTAACTCATTTATATATCGTAACCTCCTACGTATTTTTTTTTTAAAAGAATATCAGGAATACTTTATAGTTATGTCTAATATTACCCTTTTCCCCTCCTACTAAGCTTAAATTAAAAGCTTGTATTAGGAGTGGGTGCGACAATACCATTTTGTTGTGACATGCAGTGAGGAGAGAAGTTTAAGGTCTGATGCTGTACCATTCATAGCAAAGGTATATTCCAAAGTTTTTAATTAGAGGTAGCGCCATGCTTGTAGCCGAATTGGGTCGGCGCGCCCGGGTACCAGTACCTCTTTCTCACATGAAATCGGCGTGAAGTGGCGGCAATGCTGTCACCTCTAGTGATGGTGTTGTTGTCGCGTTTCGTTCGGTTTGTGAGACTTCGTCATTAAAGGCCGGCAACGCATCTGCTAGCCTCCTGGTCGTGCAGATGTCTATGAGCGTCGGTAGGTACTGCCACTGCAGCTGCCTATTGCCAACTCGTTTGCCACTTGTAAAATGAAAAAAGAAAATCTACAGAAACAGCTGAAATAACTACGTAGATGGAAAACACATCTATTATAATGCTAAATCTTTGCTCTAAACTATCTAAAAAATACCTTATTTATTGAGAAAGATTTGTCACGAAGAGTTTACGAATCCTAAAACTGCAAGAAAACTCTTAGAGTCAATACATTTGTGGTCATAACATTTTAGTCCCGCTTCTGGGTAAAGGCCTGCCCTCTTAAACCATTTTTTCCTATCCTGGGTTACTTAAAACCACACCTTTTCAAAAGAAAAAAAAAGTATTTTTTTTTAAATTGTAACGATAAAATTATATACAATAAAAATGAACTTTATAGTTTATAGTCTACGTATAAATAATCATCCAATTTGGTGCTGCCGTTAGGGAGTTATGCGCTTACATTTTGGAAATTCATTTTTATTTATGTAGATTACTAGCTGCGCACCGCGACTCCGTCCACTTGGACCATCCTTATCGTTTAGGTGTATGAAGTAGCCGATTCTCAGACCTACTGAATAAGCATATAAAATTTCATAAAAATCGATCAAGCCGTTTTGGAGGAGTACGGTTATTGACAATGTGATTTTACATAGTAATTTATTTGGCCGCTAAACACGACTGATATGGATTTTCATACAACTATTGCCGGCCGCTGCTCGAACAGTACAGCAAGTTCGGTTTATCTCGAAAAAACGTTGTCAAAATAATGCTCAATTTTCCAAAATAATTTTATCTTTCCGATGTAGGAGTGACGGTCGACCTTTGAAGAAGAGAAATAACAAAAATCCTTTATGGTAGGTTTCCGTCAAATCATCCCCAAAAAATTTTCACTAATTTACGGTTTTTTTCTAAACTTGTAGTTCAAAATATAGCTTCTATTCTATCTTTTGATTGCTTAAATTTAGAGAGTTGATTTTTTTACAGCTTCAGGGGGTTGCAGTCATAAGTATTTTCTATTAATTCCAACTTTACACCCCCCTGCTACCTTTTTTTTTTTCTAACTAATAATGCTGATATTTATCTTCAAATGTCAAAGTATTATTCTGTGTTATAACCACTGATATCAGTAACATTAATTGAGACCCTGTTTGACATACATGGAGAACGTCAGATGTTGAAAACCAGTGTTAGAATGGGTCACACATCTTTCATATAACAAAAAATCAGCCACAAAAATGTTGCAAATAATATGTTCCAATCTTTAAGAGAGTTCCACCTTTGCTTGGGTTCATAACAGCAATGGACAGAAGTAAAAATTATTATTATTTATATTTACTAAAACAATCAAGGTGTGGTGTGGTGTGGTGTGGTGTGGTGTGGTGTGGTGTGGTGTGGTGTGGTGTGGTGTGGTGTGGTGTGGTGTGTGTATATATAAATGAATCTCAAAATGTGTTAGTAAGCGCATAATCAACAAAGCCTGGACCAATTTTACCAATTCTTTTTTTTAAATGTTCATTGAAGTCCAAGGATGGTTTTTACGGCGGGAAAAAAACGAATAATTACCGGGAAAACCCTAAAAACATTTTTTATATCACAAGGGGCAAACGAGCAGGCAGCAGGCAGCTAAGTTCCTACCGACACCCATGGACATCTGCACGACCAAGAGGCTAGCAGATGCATTTCCGGCCTTTAATGACGAGTTTAGGCCACCGGGAAGTCTCACAAACCGAACGAAACGCGACCACAATAACATCACTTGACGTGACAGCATTGCCGCCACTTCACGCCGATCTCATGTAAGAAAGGCACCCCTGTTACGCTGGCCTTCTGGTCGTGCAGATGTCCATGGGCGCCGGTAGACACTTCGGTGCCTGCTGCCTGCTCGTTTGCCCCCTCGTAACATAAAAAAAAACGTTTAAAAAATTTAAACGTTTTTTTTGGTTATTATAATAACAAAAAGTAATATATTATTTTCTAAAACCCATTAAAATCTGAATCGGAAAGTAGATCTTAAAGACTGGCCGGTTGGCGCAGTTGGTAGTGATCCTTCTCCTCCGGAGTTGTGGGTTTAATTCCCGCTTCGAGTCTAGGTATATGTATGTGAGTATGTTTTTATATTTAATAAAATGGGTATGAATTGATTGTTACACAGGTAATAAGTTACTTACCTTAGGAACAGACAACCGCGTGTTCATAGTCCCCGCATTTGTTGTATCTTAAAAAAATACATAAAAATTGTAAAAGAGTTTATTACTTGAATAATATTTTTAATCTGTTCCACGTAACTGGTATGAAATACCGAACCAGCACTACCAAAAAACCTTAACATTAAAATTTTCTAATTGATTGTTGGGTCACGAATTTCCTGATTTTTTATTCGCTCCCCCTTCCTTGTCGCTGTGTGGTCACATTTCCGAATCCCCCTCCCCCTTGATGTGACGACACACAATCAAAAAAACAGCAGTTTATCTTCAATACTTTATGCAGTCTGCTAATTAAAGTCCAAAAAATTTAATTTTCACATGTGTCGTCACAAACCTTTTTATTTGTCACGTGTTGGTCCTCCGTACGTACGTATTACGTGACGTCATGTGATGATATTACGTGACAGTCGTAAAAATCTACCACGACTTTAAATAAACGGAACAATAAAATTACATACTTAATGTATTTATTTTTTTGGATTGATCCCACTTACACTAATATTGAATGATCCATTGTGAAAAAATTACGAGCTCTGTAGAAAAAAATGTAAACTATGTGAAAGGATAGATTAAATTTATTTATGTAAGACAAAATATTTAGTAATGAAATTAAAAGAAAAAATGTTTTGTACTATATTATTAATAGCGTGTGTAAATAAAATCAAACTAAGAATAATCGCTACGCTTAAATATATTATCAAATTGTAAGGATTTAAAACTTGCACAAAACAATTAGCGACGCAATCAGTGTATAGATATTGAAAAACTTAGTAAAATTTGCCAAATAAATGTATAAAAAGAGAATACACTCGCGTAGAAAACTTACGTGAAAATAAATTAGTAAAATATTCACTATTTATCGTCACGAATCGATTTATGTGTAAGGGCACTACTTTATTTCGATAAAATTAATTATATTAATCGGTTTTTTAATCGATGGCTCAAAATCGATTCGCAGCTTTTTGTAGGTTAGTGAATAGGGCATTAAAAATGTAAATTAATTATAATGGATAGTTAAAACGTATACTATATGAGCTGTGTTGCCGAAATGTCGATAGTTTGGTTATAAATATTTAGTGCCGGATAACATCTATAACATCGATAAGGCAATACTATCGATAGTGTTGTTCTCTTCGTTATTACAACATTAACAAAATATAGCAATACTGTAAATGGCATTGAACCTCGATTACTTAATAATGATTGTACAATTTCTGTCAATTGCAAAAACAATGGATACTACTATTTAGCCTCAACTATCGATAAAATATCGATATTGTCTCCACTGGACTATCGATCGGCGACACCAATATGAAGTCACTTCTAATTAATATTGAAAGCAATATAAAATCGCTAAAGTATTGTACATACATAGTCGTATTGCGTTTGTTACAATCCGTTCATGGAATGGAATCTAGAAATGATTATCGACCATTTAATTAGATATAAAACATTGTTTATTATAAAACTGTGTAATCTTTCGCGAACCCAGCCAATGTGAGGCGACAGTATTAATACGGATAGATTGAAGATTTGTTGTCAATTTTAGATGAATTATCCAATATTTAAATGAAATATATCGTAACTGTAGTTTCATTATTTTATTTGAGCGTTACATTGTTGGAACGAAGTTCTTTATTACGCGTACGACGGACAATGACAAAAAATATCCGACTGATACTTGCTCGAGCACTTTTCAGCCATATCGTATAATTTTGTGGCTTTATATGTTAGAAAGAGATAGAGGGAGAAAATAAAGAGGGAAAAGGAACTTCGTTCTTATCACGTGTCCTAAGACACACTTCACGCTCTTTTCGAATATTATAAACATCATTGTCGACATCAATTTGTTAACTGATTTTTCTTCTATGCTAAGCTAAATATTGGCTTGTAAAAGGTGCTTCAAGCAAGGTGTTGAGCTTTTATCTACTATATACCTTGTAATATAAAAAAGTGGACGCAAAACCCTGCACTGTGCGATGGTTCAGATGACCAACACGAGAGCTCTGCTTTTTAATTCCACTTAAAAGTTCCCACAAAATTGTGGTCGTATAAAAAGACTAAACGCCACCCTAAATTGGTGGTTTGGGAATCACCATATCTACGTTTTCGGAATGCGGTTAGAACTTTTCCACGAAATTACTTAAATTTGAATCCCTGCAACGTATCTTTCTAAAAACAATAGATCGATTGTCATACACCACTTAAGACATAATTTAATCAATAAGTAAAAACTAATAATTGGTTTTTCATTAATATAGTGAATTTATATTTACATTATTTTAAAGTAATTATTTCCCAGCACATCCCATTTTTCTTCTTTACTTTTGTTTATTGTTTAAATGGGAAACTACACTACATTAATCAAGGACTTGAAATCTGTATTACAAGTTATACAAATATTACTATTGAGACTTTACACGCTCAGAGATCTTGTTATCCCCATACTATATAAAAATGCAGCGAAAATTAAATAATAAAAATATATATATATATATAATTAAATAACTGAATAAATAAAGTATATTATTTATACCTTCATTTAAAAATTATTAAAAGTATAAACAACATATTTCACTTTATTACTGTCCAGTTAACCTCACATTTTTGTGTATTAAGAAGCCATTGCTTGCATAGGCCTCTAAATGTTGTAGTTGGCCCTATCGAAAAGTCCGTGTTTAGCGGATTTTAACTAACTATAAGCTTCTTTCTTGCCAAACTCCTTTGTAAGTCCCGCGGTTTTCGAGATTTCTTATTAGGTGAACTTTCGCTTCTAAGTAAATAGATCACTAATGTTGAATCTTTAATAAGCCCATTAGTTTGATATAATGGATACTAGATAAGGCTTATCTGCCCAAACCATTATTAGAGTCACATGAAATCCGTCTTCTATAACATGTTTATACGGGGTAGAGGTAGAAACAAGGGGTATACTAGCAAAATCCCTGTACAACCTACTAAAAGTCCTTGGCTTGTCAAGAACTATCATAAGTTCCTTATTAGAAAGGACATCTAAAGCTGTACTAGTACTATTGTACCAGATGTGGCTAGGTAGGGGAGGGAACACTGGCAGTGAAGGTGAGTATTCGTGATCACCATAAAGAGCGCACTCTTAAACCTACACCCAGTCATACTCCATGTTTTATTCCATTTCTGCATTTATATTATTATGTTAATAAACATATTACGATATAACAGTAGGATAATGAATTGAGTGTTTTTAATAATAATTATCTTAACTATATATTTTCACTCTTTTTTCTATTATTTAGTAATTATGCCATTCGGTTAGTTTTCCCAAAAATGCATATACTTTTTTTCTTGAAATTGTTGTTTATGCTCTGATATTCCATCGGAGGATTTTATTGGCTGTAATTCGCCACATACTTTCGCAGGTCAGATCGCAATCGTACTTTTTAATTATTTTTACTTGGCAAGTGTCAATACCTAGCCTAATCAATGGTCGGCATTTGATTCGATCGCTAGATTAAGTTGCTCTTGTCGTGACCGGGTGACACATGGGTGACCCATTCTAGCACTGGTTTATATTTCATATCCGACCTCCTCCGTGTTTCGGAAGGCACGTAAAACAGTGGTGAAGTAAGGATGGATGACGCCAAATTGCTAAATACGTTAAGTATCTAAAGTTGGAACACCGACAACCGTGCGTCTTTCCTCTTTTCCCAGAAGACGTTGGTTAAAGTAAATCATTTTCTTTAAATGATTACGGCGCGCTGTTACCTATTGAAAATGGATGTGTAATTCAGTATTGTCTATTTAAAATTAACAAAAAACTAAATTTCAGAGATGGCGCTTCACTCCAATGGCGGCTAGACTCCCCGCTCGTAAGTCATTTAAAAAAATTGTAAAAAAAAATGCTTCGTTTAAATGGTAGCGCCACCGAATCCTATTGTGAATCTAAATCTATTATATTTAATATCCAACTCTTAAGGTTCCGTAGTCCTATAAGGAACCCTTATTGTTTCACTTTTTTATATAAAAAGGGGCAAACGAGCAGCCGGCTTTCACCCAAGTGACTACCGACGCCCATGGACAACTGCAACACGAGGAAAGCTATAGACTATATATTATCATCCTAAAATTTAATCAAATTTTTTTAACCTGATTTTACGCGGACAAAGTCCCGTGCACAGCTAGAGCACATATAAATTAAATTGTGTCTGTTTGTAACCTCAAAATTAACTTTTTTTTACTGATTCCACCTCGAATTCGCCACACGAAACAGAAGTGGTATCACGTATGACAGCATAGCGATCACTTTACACTTCATTTTGCACTGTAATAAATTATCTTTTCACGAAATCCGATCTGTTTGAGCCGATCTAGGATTGGTTTTGCACAATCATCAACTAAAGTATACACTACGTAAAAAAACTATGATCTACAAAGGATGTAGGGGCCAATGATTTCCCAGCGAAAAAAAATCCTTGGTTTTCTATTTTCCTTGAAAGTAATTCAACATAAGCTCAATAAAGTAGAATTGAGTTATTTCAAATGAAAATGAAAATATTGAGGAAATTATTAAATTATTAAAATAAAATGTCACGCACACTGATGCTAAATTATTTACACACACATGTATATACTTTATTATTGGATGGTGTTAAAGCGTAGTTAAGATTATTGCTACGTATTTTGTTAATTATGACATTTAATGTGATTTAAAATGTCAATAAATATTTTTTTTATATTACAGGGCAAGGCAACTAGACTACACAATTGGTGAAGTCCCTATAACATTTGTTGACCAGATAACGGTCATCAGATAGCAAAAAGAGGCCAGATAAACAATAAAGACATAGTTTGTACGCATCTGAGCAGACTACCTATCACCCGGTTGCAGCCAGAGCAACTTAACTTACTGATCAACTCAAATGCCGACCACTGATTAGGCCACGACCTCCTCTTAATTTACCCACAACTGAAATTGTATTTTCAGATCTTTTTTGCTTATGTTTTGATTTTATGCATTCATTTACGAAAAGTAACGAACTTCGTATAAAAACTTCGCACGCACAAAGGCTTAAAGTGAAAAATTACTCAGTTATAAAATAAGATTACATAACTATGAACACAACATGGACTTAAGAAAATTGCGTATATAAGAAAGCCCCAAAGTGAAGTTTATAAAATAACTAAAGGATGATAAATGGTGACTGCATAAATAGTATCTACTACTTGACGACAGATGGCAGTATTTTAGATGCGATTTAATACTAATACTATATCAGAGATGTCGCTATTATATAAACATGCAACTACATTTGTAGATAATAATGACAGAGCTATTTAAAAAAAAATCGTTTGCAAAAATCATCTTTCTTAATATGATTATTTTGATAATTTTTATTTTCACTCGTCTCATTAGTTTTAAAAGTAGTTTTTTATCTGTGCATAATACTTTGAAAGTTAGAACGTAAGTTACTTAACAATCAATAGGTGACGCTAGTTTCCATACATCTCAACGAGCTAATAGGCAAATCTAGCATGATAATAATTTTCTCTTTGGTAACGCCATATTTTACACGACGTCTTGAATTTTTTAGCGCTTAGGGTTGTCGGTTTGTATAATTTAAGAATGAAATTATGTATAATATAGTTGTATATATTTTAGTCAGATTATTTTATGAAAATTAATAACACTCAAGACAGAAAGTAAGACATTACAATAAAAACTTCATTTTCATTTAACTGTTTGTCAGATAAATGTTATAAAAATCTATATGTACATATATAAAAATGTAACGTATATGAATGTGCGTGATATGAATATCTGGTCTACTCTTAAGGTTTTTATGTTATAAAACTTATACTAAGGTTAGAAAAACTTAAAATTTAACATACGTAATTAAATATAAATTATTATTGTATTAAAAATTAAAAATAATTTCGTTAAATATATATAATAAAGATTACAACAAATAATCGTCATCATTGCCAGTCAGCAATGTTCCTAGAAGGCTGGTGGCATTCCCTCTTTAGATTGCGATACTTATCCGCTGCCCTAAATACCAACCAGCCTTTGGATCATGGGTGACAGCAATAATTTTGGCTTTTAGTTCATTATACAGTTTTCTAGCTTCCGGACTCCATGGCCCCAACGTCTCAACGCCAAGCGGCACAAATATGTATCCTGTACCCAAATATATATATATTTGCGTCGTATGTTGTTGTCATTGCTGCTGCACTAGCCCCATTGGAAGTTGCACTGATGTGGGATGGCGCAAGCGTATCAACGCTTGTGTCATCCCACACCAGAGACTTATCATTTTTCCACGGTATCAGTGAGATATCATCAGGTCTCTTGCCATCGTCACATGCATCCGTTCGGCTCAAGAATGGCCAGCACGTTAACGGTGACAAGGGTTCTGCAGATAATATCATTGATACTAGCGTATCTTGATAAGTGACTAGCGCTATGGAGACATGAGAGGCCATTGTTACCAATTTGATTTACCCATTCTCCGCATTGGCAACGATGTTGTTCACTTGTTTTGACCTAGACACACACTAATAAATAAATATAAAGTCGAATCATCTAATAAAGCACCTGTATCACTAAATGGTAAAGCGTGTAACCAAAAGCTTGATTCTTTTCGAGAAACTACAAGAAGACGTGCCTGCTTTGTAAGATCCGTGCAGGTGTTGAAAAGATTATCATAAACGATCTTACAAAGAGGATCATCCCATAATTTTTGAGAAGAACTTACTAGAAAATTTTGGTTGCGATCTTTCGCCAGGCTGATTTAGCGTCCTCCAGGTAGACATTGCTAGTTTTATTATAAATTTCATGGCTAACAATTTTCTTTACTAAAATTTATGTACTAAGAGAGGAATCTAAAAATGCTGGTAGAGTTACACATGAAATTTTGCGAACTCCAAGACCGCCATACTTAATTAGTAATGTAGCTTTGAGCTCAAGCTCGATCATTAAAGGAACAATTTAAAATTAATGATAAAATAATTTTTAATACAACATCTAATGAAACTAGGAAATATTGAAATGTTTTAGTTTTTTATGTTACTTCTTAGATATAATAGGTCTTTTAAAACCGAAAAAAAACTACTCAAAAATCAATATTAATTATAATTTAGTTTTACTATATAACTTGTTGAAAGAATATTTAAGTCAAATAAATTATATATAAAAGAAATACTTAATCTTCGTCTATACTTGATTTGTTTACTGAAATAAATAAAAGTGTATAATTTTCTAGATACAAGTTGTATAAGTCTATGAAGGTACTATTGGCAGCCCTGGTACTACATAGTGACGTAGAAAGAAAACTATTGCACTATTTCTTCTGACATTATTATTGTTTTAAAAGATTTGTTTAACTCCTAACGGTACAAGTAATTACTTGTTAAACTGATTTTTCCTTCAGAATTTAAAAGTGAGTTCGACGTATCGTGTTGAATAAAATTATTTTGAGATTTTAACCACTTCCAGGAATAAAAAACATCCAATATGGGGGACCAGCAATTTTTTCTAAAATGGAACGACTTTCAGACAGATATGGGGACTTGCTTTAGGCATTTGAGGGATGGGAAAAGTGAATTGTCTGAACTCTATCGGTTTCCGTTGTCATTTTCGGTATAAGAAATCAATGTTATGTATTTTTATTTATTTGAATGGCCCGTTGACGCAGTGGGCAGTGACCCTGCCTTCTGTTCCGGGGGTCGTGGGTTCGATTTCCACCTCGAGTCTGGGTGTATCCATATGTATGTATTTATATATTTCTAAAAAAAATATTTGTGTATAACAGGCGGCTGTTACCTATAACACAGGCTTTTAATAATATGCTGTAAAGGACAATATTGATCTACATAAAATGTACAACGTATTTAAATGGATAAGGATTAATACTTTATCAAGTGTCTGTGCTTATGTATGGGAAATATGACATTAAGAGCCATATCTTTTCATTGTGAATACTTAGAGGATAGATTTTTTCACAGTCTTAAGAAACCGTAGATCTCAATATTTACTACAAATTTTAACTTTATATTTCAACGCGTTCCTCATTTATATAATGTTAAGCCGAATCTCTGATTATAGACACATAAAGTCTTACCATAAGAATTTAATATTATCTAATTGTGTTTTTACTTTTTTTTAATATGGAAAATATGATTCTGCTTTGTAATACAGAGCAACAATTTTGAATTAATCATCTCGATACCTTTTACGTTCGAAACGAAACGCTACATGCGAGTTCTGATTTCATTGGTGATTACAATATTTAGCAACTAAGTTGTGAAAAATGGTCATTTACATAAACAGATATATATATTATCGATATAAATTACATTAATAGATCAATAATATACATATACATTATCAATATTAAAAGAAGCCTTGATTGCGAAAACTTTTGCTTCATTCTCGACTCTTTTACTTCCTTGCAAATTCGGTAAGTAATTAAAACTTGCATCAGCAATGCATATAGAGTGGCGTGCCAATATAATCGCACCCCAATTCGTTTGTCGCGAATGAAATTACTAAAACGCGGACACTGCGGGCAGAGCTGGAAATCTGAAATAATCAATGAAGGTGAAAGAATCAATTACTATAAGTACATATTTAATTTGCATGAAAAATAAACTACTTACCGAAGCATCATCAGGAGATAGACTCTACGAAACGGAGTACGCTTCGGTGTCGAAGCGAAACGTGCGTTGAGGCACATCGGAAAGTCAGTGTAGTGCTGTTCTTTGGTGGCGGATTCGGAGTATAAACCCAGGAGTATAACTCTCCGTAGGTACAATTTGTACAAAATGGTACCGAAAGATTTCGCTTCATTTATTTATGTATAGATAAAAGAACTTCAACTTTGAGGAGGTCGTGGCCTAATCAGTGGTCGGAATATGAGTCGATCGCTAGGTTAAGTTGCTCTTGTTGCGACTGGGTGATAGATGGGGGACCCATTATAGCACTAATTTATATTTGATATCCGACTTCCTCGGAACTGTTAAAACTGGTATCAGTAAGAAGGTAATTTACTTTTAATCATATACATACACAAAATATATGTTATAAGATTTATCTCTTCTTCTTCATCCTAGCGTTATCCCGGTGTAGTAGTACCAGGGTTCGCTTAGATTGCAGAGGATTTGACTGTAGGGCGAGTTAAGATGACCGATTGCCATCTGACGTCATCCTCGGAACCTCCACGATCTCTACAACCTTACGATTAACAGTTACCTATAACACAGGCATTAAGTTGTCTACCTTAGGAACAGACGTCCGTGTGTCATATAGTCCTGTATATTTTATATTTATTTATATAAAAACCTTTATCGTGTATCGGATACGGAACCCTTTTATATACGCGTCTCTTTACACGCTTTTGGCTAGTTTTTATAAAATATTTAATGATAAACTGGATGTATATCAGGATTTCGCTTTCATTTAATAAAAGCCAATAGCCGTGTGTGAATAGGTTCATTCTAGGCAAGCGCGTTCCACCGTAGACCGCATCTACACTTTATTAAGTGTGACTGCGGTCAAGTGCTTGCTTATCTCCAATAAAAAAATAAAAAAAAATCAATGGTTTTTTAATCGTCTTCAGAATTATGGCACGCTGTTTCCTATTGAAAATGAGTGTGTAATTATGTATCGTTTATTTATAATTAACGAAAACCTAAATTTCAGCCGGACATACCACCTTATTATGTTCTAAATATTAAATGCAGGCCGTCATTGGCGTTAAGCATAATCTCCTGAGAGGAAGCTCAATACTTAATAGTACGGCAATATTCCGTTAGGTGGTATGTCAAGCTGAAATTTAGTTTTCGCTTATTATAAATAATCGATACAGAATTACACACCAATTTTCAATAGGAACAGCACGACGTAACTCTTGAAGCTAATAACAAAACGCTAACATGACAATATGATAGTTGTAAAATAGACGATTGTTATTCATTTATCAACGAAACACTAAACCGAAAACAGTCCAGCGCGATTCTGTTGACAGAATGCGTACATGCCCCTGCGACCTCCAAAAAGTCGTAACTCCACAGACGCCTGCCCCGTATAGCCCCGGCGGCGCCGATCCGTCGGTTCTCGGAAAGCCCGAAGGACGCCGATCTGGCTACTCTCCAAACAACACAACTGCAACTAGTTTCGTACGGTATCAATTTTAGGGCTTTTAGGGAAGATTTATTTTTTTCTATGTTATCGAGGCATAGATCTAACATTTTGAATAATACTGCTTTTCGATTGTTTGTTATCATTATCAATATTATGTTTAACAAGCGCTTTTACGTTTTCACTGGGTATAATAGGATTGTCATCCGCTGAGAAGTTTATATCGCTGCCAAGTCATTCCGCTATTTAAAATTACCAGAGATGGTCGGTTGGTAGAAATTCGGCAACAATACAATTTTTATTCTTAGACATCGACATTTCACAATTTAATCACTATAAATGTCATAATTAACTAAATACATTGTTATTTTATCATGGTTGTCATGACTACGCTTTGACATCCTATAATAAGATGTATACATGTGTGTATAAATCGTTTGGCACTGATGTGCGTGAGGTTTTATTTTTGTAAATTAATTTAATTGTATTATATATTTCATATAAATATTAGCACTCGCACACTATATAAACTGTAATTGTGCCAAATTTCATATTGCACCGATCGTGCAATTTCCTAAAATGGTACCAAACTTTTTTGCGACACGAATTAATATTTTTATATAGATGCTACTTACAACAACGGGATTATTGCGTAAATATATTGTTCAATGTTAAAAAGGTAAATATATGGACCGAACGTGACAAAATATGTGTATTTGACTGCAACGTGTCCATTTATAGTCAAAAAATTATTGTCAAACGTCTTTGAAAATAATAATCCTTTAAATAAATTTCAACTATTATATATTTTTCCCTTTTTGACACTTATTGCTTGTATCAAAAACTATCTCTTCAAGAAGATTCAAGTTAAAATGACCCTCATTACGTAACATCTGCATGAATGCATGCATGCGTAACTCGTTCCTTTATTATACTTTTGATATGAAACTATTTTCCTCGTATATTTCTCGAACTACAAAGAGGTCAAGAAGTTTCTTTATATAATTTTCTGGTCAACAAAGACCGTTCATAATTAATGTTATGAGACAAAAATAGATGGGTCAGTACGTTCAATGTAAATATCCTATTGTGAAAAATATTGCATGTTTAAAAGAACAAAGTAAAATAAATAGACAATGCGGGAAAGCCTCGCGAGTTTGTAGCCTTATTTATATATATTACTAGTGGATCGACAGACGTTGTCCTGCCCGATCGTTGATTTATTATTTAGTACATTATATTATCCTATAACGTTATCTCCGTTCCCGCCCGCGTTTCCTTTTGATTTTTAACGTCCCCTTTGACGTATATAACGTCGGCGATACTTGCAGCACACTTACTGATATTATTATGTAAAACAACTTTTTCCTTTCATTAAAAAAGTTTAAATTACAGTAAAGTACCGTAAGGTTACATTAGAAATATTTAATATGGCGGTTCTTCTTCCTAAATTCTCTAATTTTCGGGTCAAATTGTCTAATTTTTTTTTCGAAACTTCTCCTGACAAAAGTAAACACAACAAAAAAAGAATTAGTGAAACAGGTCTAACAATTCACGCGTGATACCGTGACCAAGAGATATTAGGATTCATTTATATAATACTCTCTGTTATCCGCGACATAGGTCGCGTAAAATTAGGTGAAAATTTTAGCGCGTTCAAGCAAACAAACAAACTCTTCAGCTTTATATATTAGTATATATGTACCTTTCCCACTTTATTGTAAAATAATTCAAGCTAACCTAACTAGAGTCGTACCGTTTTGTTGTTAATATTAATTGCTGTATTCTAGATTTTATAAATTATCACAGCAGTACAAATTTTTTTTAACAAAAACACAAGTTATTTGTCTATTGAACATAAGGTTGACTCAAGAACCATTTTGAGTTAATAAAACGTTTGATGTTGTATTGATCTAGCTGAACGATATACGAGTATTTTATAAGCGTTCCGAGAAATAGTAATTACTGACGCTTGTAATGAGTCATTTTGTTAATGGCTAATCGAAACTGGCCAACAATGCAATGTTTTTATGTTGACAAATTTGCGTCAAGTAGTCACCTGATGGTGAGTGATGACCTCCGACTAATTACGACATGGGTCAAACGTCTGAAGTTCATTCGCATTGCACAATTTCACCAACTATTTACGTAGTCATATCTTCTATAGACGAGCATACTTTCGCAAAATGTGTGACGCATTTTTGTGGAGTTCTAGGAAGTTTCGTATACAACAAAACATTAGCTAATGATGCATCGCTTCTTAGTAATACAGAAATTAGCGTATTAGGTATAGATCGTTCTGGCGGCTGACATTTGATGAAGCATAACCACAAACAAAACAGCCTATTAGAAGAATACTATTAACCTGAAGCAATCCTTTGAATCAGAATTTAGATTTTGTTTCAGTCTTGAGAATATAGATTCTGCAGTGAATATTATGCGACTCGATTGGATATGCTTTTACAAGGATTTTAAAAGAATACAAAAAATATATATACGTATCTATACTTATGTATGTACTCTAGAATAATTAATGTTGACAACAAAAAAAGGTAAGACGACCCTAATTAGGTAGGTTAGCTTGAACTTTTTTACAACAAACTGGGAAAGGTAGTTACAGCGCTAGTTAATTTATTATTATTAACTGGCGGACCCGACAGGCATTGTTTTGTCCGAGTTTTGGCTCGTATTTCATCCATATCTTTTGATTGTGTTCACTAG
The DNA here is from genome assembly GCA_024363005.1 of Charaxes varanes. Lineage (NCBI taxonomy): Eukaryota > Metazoa > Arthropoda > Insecta > Lepidoptera > Nymphalidae > Charaxes > Charaxes varanes. The sequence goes on from JANCMC010038415.1 coordinate 3,708,789, forward strand.
GAGGGTTGATTTTTTCACAACTTCAAGGGACCACAGATTTCAGTATATGGTATTTATTTCAAATTTTTAGGTCTTCCCATTCCTGAGAAAAAGGGTCTTGACAGACAGACAGACAGACAGACGGACAACGAAACTACAAATTTACGGATTTAGTATTTTTCCTTTAACTATGTTATAAGACATTGTTTCTTGCCAAATTTCATGGTTCTGGGTTAACGGGAAGTACCCTATAGGTTCTGGTTCCCCTTGCAAATGTATGGGAAAAGTGACATAAACGCCCATATCTTTTGATTGTGTTTACTTGGAGCGTTGATTTTTTCACAACTTCAAAGAGCCGCAGACTTCAGTATATGGTATTAATTTCAAAAGATAGAGACGTTAACGGAGGCACTGAAACAAGCCTTTGGACCAGCCCCGAGATCAAGCTCGCCACCGAACTACATTCAGAACACGTATGTATCAGCGTGGAAAAGGTCGTTCGTAAAAATAGCCTCTACATATCTCGCATATGATTTCCAACTTAAGCGGCAATAAAAAATTCCGAAACGTATTTTTTAAAATGATGTCACATCACTAAAAGAGCAAGAAATACATAAAAAAGTAGATGTCCATGGGCGATGGTAGGCACTGCGGTGCCTACTGCCTGCTCGTCTGCCCCCTTGTAACATAAAAAAAAAAAATATATATATAAATAATTCTTATGTACTGTTCCAATTCAACTTCTCTAACTAATTCTGCTCTTTCTTGTGTGTTGTATATGTCTGTGGAAACTTTACTGGTCAATGTATTAGTTTTATTAGCTTTAAGTTTATGAAAAACATGTACTGTATGTTTCCCAGCCGTATCAAACGAGCCCAAACTCGATAAGGTTATGTCCTATCATAACGAAGTTCCAACGTCCACATTCCGTCTCCATCATCAGAGCCTGGATGCCATCTAGATACAATTGTCGTACGTCGTCGACAAGACGTAACAAACGAGCCGAAACTCCATGCCCTAAAAGTACTTCACTTTCACATTCCCCTTTAAGCAAACGAAGACAGCTCGGTAAATATTTATAGCCGCTGTCGATGGGCAGGTCTGTTATTAAATCAGAAATAAATTAATAAATCCTTTATTTATAACAGTATGCAATTACCGAAAAAAAAAAATTCAAAATATCAGTAGTAATTCCAGAACAATATCGTCAATATAATGGATGACGCTTTATATATTATTTGACTCCTCTATTTGGATGCCTGCCCAGTTCCAAGTTGTTATAAGTTAACGCTAAGTTGCAGCACTTAGATAACGCGTGTCCAGTTACCATATGCATGCGCACATAAAAACTTTCCTCTTGAATAACTCTGTCTATTGAAGAAAACGGCATTAAAATCCGTTGCGTAGTTTAATAGATCTAAGGCAGGGCTCAGCAACTTATTGGCAGGCAAGGGCCATATCGTTTTAAGAAATTAGATGCAGGCGGGCCACACTTGTAAAATAATTACATATATAGGAACAGGTGTCTAATGCCTCAATGGCTCAACGGTATAAGGTATGTACTGGATAATACACCCAGACTCGAGGTGGGAATCGAACCCACGACCCCCGGAGCGGAAGGCAGGGTCACTGCCCACTGCACCAACGGGCCATCCAGATATGTATATATGATTAATGTAACTCATATTTCATTATCATTTATTTTAATGCACCTTTATTTTTTTTTTTTATTTTTTTTTTATTGGAGATAGGCAAGCGCTTGACCGCAGTCACACTTGATAAAGTGTAGATGCGGTCTGATTAACATAATAATACCCCTTTTTTAATACACTACACTCATTAAAACCAAGAATGAAATTGAATAAACGTAATGTCTTTAACTAACCTTAAGGTATGTATAAAAACAATTATTTAATTGAATTAAACAATCTTATGGGTGAAATTAAAGACTGACTAGCCCGTTGGCGCAGTTGGCAATGACCCTGTCTTCTGCTCCGGGGGTCGTGGGTTCGATTCCCGCCTCTAGTCTGGGTCTCTCACATCTAGACTAGCTGTCAATGCTGTTATGCCGGAGCCAGACGTAAGTTTATGTGAAACATCATTTGAATGATCATGTAGTGTAGCTGGAGACTTTGAGTAGCTGCGTAAAATTTATAGAACTTTGTAGTCTTCAAGGACAAAAATGTACAAACACCTAGAGCTATGTCTGGCTCCGACATTATACCATAGTCGAAGACAAAAAAATGTTCTATAGGCATAGGTCACAGATCGTCTCAAAAGTAGACGACAAGCATCGTCTCATCCAGACGATAAACATCGTCTCAACTACCGACGACGTGCGTTGTCTCAAAAGTAGACGACAAGCATCGTCTCATCCAGACGATAAGCATCGTCTCAACTCCCGACGACGTGCGTTGTCTCAAAAGTAGACGACAAGCATCGTCTCATCCAGACGACAATCGTCGTTTGAAAACTAAAAGACTAGCATCGTCTCAAATTCCGACGATGTGTGTCATATCAAATCCAGACGACGTGCGTAGTCTTAAATCCCGACAACGCGCGTCGTCTCATCCAGACGACATGCGTCACAACATTTTTACAAGACTTTAATAGTATTATAACATACAATAATAATAGTTTAAAGATTAACGTATATACAGTCATTTGGCTAATACCCTGAGCTAAGGTAATTTAGATAGCTATAATTTATTCCAAGAATAATTTATAAAACATACAGTAGAGTTGAAATAGCAGGGGGTTTTAGAGACTTGTAGATAAGTTGTCTGTTATACATACAATTTGTCAAAAGAACGTTAAATGAAAAGAGTTTAAAACGTCATGGACAAAAATTAATTAATAAAAAATATTTTCATTATTTTGTGTAAATACAATAACGCAAACTGTGAATTAATTACTTTACTCGTGTTGCATAACTTAAACTTTTATATTGTGTGTATTAAAAAAGTAAAAGACGTTTTATGATGAAACAGCTGCATTGCATAATAAATACAATGTTGTAGGAAAATATTAAACGTGTTTTTTTCTACTGTTAAGTGTTCTGTAGGATGTATTTACTAGCCTGCCTTTAGCTTCGCTCGCGTTTTTAAGCCTTATTTAAAGAACTTTATTGTTTAAATTTATGTCTACAATATGTTTATAAATTAACAGCTCAAGGATTTCAAATCTTATGGTTTCTCAACAATTATTTAAGCTTTATGAATAGAAATAGCAAGTCGTCATTGCGTTTCCTTTTTAATCATTAATGCACAATTACAACAATCAAAAAACTCGTTTTCAAAAAAGTACGTTAACGTTGAATACAGAAATCATTAAAAAACATCGATCAAGAAGCCAACAGTCAACTTTTATACATAGACTGGCATTATAGATAGAAAAGGACGTCTTAATCTTAATAGTTGGCTTTCATACGGAACTCTATAGGAACACTTGTTGGAACTGTATAATGAGGCATGTCATCCGTACATACATATATATGTACTAGATACAATGCTTAGCGTATACAGTTATTAGATTCAACGTTGCGAGGATGTTTCCAAAAATTTTTTCGAGATTTAGTTCGAAGCATATTTGTACAATTATAATCATTGTTCTTATCGTCATCGTATACTTTATGTCCTTTAAGTATATGAATCACTCGAAAGTGCACAATGTCAGAACGGAAAAGACGAAAATGTTATCCTACATTCAATATGATGACATGAAGCATATACTGCAATGGTCTAAACGAGATTCGTATCCTTTCGAGTTCATGGGCGAAGGGAATTCCGCATTCGTGAAGAACAATTGTAAGTACGTAAATTGCTTCGTAACAGACAATAGAAGTTTTTTCAGTAACGTACTAAACTTTGATGCCGTCGCTTTTAATGGTCGAGATATTTTACAACCTCTGCCATTTAAGTTACCGGCAATGCGTTCGCCCAAACAAAAGTATATCTTTGCCACAGTGGAGTCCTCGGATAACTTTCCCGTGTGCGACCAACTATTTGATGGGTACTTCAATTGGACTTGGACTTACAAACTTGATTCCGATTTCCGATGGGGTTATATAACCATATATGATTTTAATGGTAATATCGTTGGACCATCAAAAGACATGAAATTCCCGGACAAACTAAACCCAATTACTGATGAATTAAAAGTGAAATTGTCAAATAAAACAAAGGCTGCTGCGTGGTTTGTATCTCATTGCTTTACGAACGGCGAGCGAGAGTATTTTGTAGATGTACTACAAAAGGAATTAAAAGTCTATGGGTTGAACGTAGATATCTACGGAAAATGTGGAACTTTACATTGTCCAGAAGAGGATAATGAATGTTTTAAACTTGTGGAGAGGAAATACCATTTTTATCTCTCTTTTGAGAATTCGTTCTCCGAGGATTATATTACAGAGAAGCTGATGATTCCATTGAACTATTATGCTATACCGGTGGTCTATGGCGGGGCAGATTACTCGAGGTAAGTATAATACATTCTACCTAGCGGACCCGCCATATACAGACACTGTCCTGCCCTAACGTTGGCCAATTCTTACTAATGAATATCAAAATAGCGCAATCTGTTAGTCACTTACCCCATCGACCGCTGCGCCGGCCACTCCATCGTCACATTTTAAGTCTCTCATATCTCATAAGATATTCATTTTAATGATATGCTGTAAAGAGCAATTTTGATGTGCATAAAATGTTCAATATATCTAGCGTAATTAATTGCATAAGAATTATTACGATATATTCTAAAAATTCTGCATATACTTCATTTTTTTTAACATGTAAAAGATAAAAGCAGTCACTGTGGGTTATACTTAGGAGATAGGCATATGCCATCGCTGAATTTTTAAATAAATTTGTAAGGTACATAAACAACTGTGTTTTGATCTATCTCGTAAGGTTTAGCCAGCGCACGCAACATAAACCTACAAACGTATATTTTTTAAGACATCACAATTACAAATCATTGAAATTCTTGGTAATTAGATAAAAATCTACAATAATATATGTATTATACATATAAATAAACCTTCCTCGTGAATTAGAGAAAACCGCATTATAATCCGCCCCGTCCGCCGGCTAAGATACGCAATTACCACTACTACTGTAATTACGCACACACACAATCGCCTTAACCACGTGCGTCTCTATCCGGTCCATTTCCTTTTCGCTTTCCCATTCCTTTTTTATTATACAAACCGTGTCCTAACAATAACACAAAAAGGAAATTATACAATTTGGTGCAGTCGTTCGGAAGTTATGCACGTGCATACATTTCAGTGACTTAGTTTTATTTGGGACGGTCCACCACCTGGGAGTGGCATACTTTACTCTTTGACCTCATTTTCTACTTTAGATCCATGAAAATAAACTTATTGTAGTTATGCAATTGTATAGAATACTGCCTGTCATCTGTTTACTCGGAGGTACGACGACCTGAAAGTGCTAATCCGTAGTATTGAATTGTTTTGCTACGTTCCGTAGTTTTTGCGATTAAGCCGTTTTTTGTATAGGCTTTTAAATGAAGTCACTGACCCGCTACACCTCTCTTTGTGGCACGCGACAGGCGAATGTTTTGTAAATTAAAATCAAATTCTTTTATATAGCTAATAAATACATTAGGTACCTGAGCGCAAAGGTTTTTCGCTAAATAAAACAATATATGTACTAAAACTTAGCTGGTTAAATATCGCATGGAAAGATTATCCGGAAACTTTTATACTGTCTTCTTAATTCTTTTATACGGTGTATTCTTTTATACTTGCATTTACAATCGATTATGGTGAGATATTTTTAGTTGGTATTGTTTGGTTTTTCTTAAGTGATTGGTTATAATTTTGATGTCTACTAATAAAAACTATTTAATATACAAAAATATCGCACATTTAGTCAAACTGGCCGATTAATTTTAAGGTCTAAAGTGAGTTAATGATACATGCAGCGTAGTTTCAACGTCACCTATCAGCCAATCAAAGAGTTGATAGAATCAGGCGTTACTTTGCGGAAACAAACTCTTCAGCTTTATATACATAAATATAGATGATACTATAATATCATATATACCATTTACAGTCATACCTATATACTTAATTCATTCAGTACCTAAAAGGATTTAGTTCGCACGATTTCGCTTTGACAGCATCCAATACATATTTGTGTAAATAGTGTAAATTTTGTATTGATAATTTAATATATAAGTATTGCATATTTCAAAAAAATATCAGCATTCGCACACCTTCCTCTATTTATGCTTAAATCTTTAAAATACGCAACGGATTTTCAAGCGGTTTTTTCGAAGAGATAGAGTGATTCAAGAGGAAGGTTTATATATATAACACGTGCATAATATTGTAGAAAAACACTGATAAATTTAGAGGTTACTAACGCGATGTCGTAAGTTAATTTTTGATAATTATTTTGTTAAAATAATATATTATTTAGTTTTGCTTTGCCTGCGTACGTACGTACGTGCCTATACCATGTTAACAGTGGCGGCACCGGTATATAATAAGGACTAAAACGTGGCTTGGCTTACAAGAATAATTATTACTATCAATCAAAAGTACTCGTATCTACTACTGCAACTCACGAGTAAAAGTGTAGATTGAAGAGTAATATACTATAATCCCCCCTATAACACGGTAGGTTTATTCCACATTATAGGAAAACGCGTTGTAGGATTATTTTCGTACAACACGCTTATACGGCCCCACACAAATAATCCTTTTCATAAACTTAATATGTAACGTTTCCTGTATTGCAAATTCTATCCTAATATCCATACTGCTCTTAGAGTCGTTAAGTAATTACTCTCTGGCTTACCGTGCATGAAAAAAAAAAACACAAATTCAAACAGTTCTAACATTTAGAAAGTACACTGATTCACCTCTGATATTTGTTTATTTATGAACAAAAATCTGAATTTCAAATGGCTTTGATAAAAATTCGGTCGCAGCCAGAGCAACTTAACTTAGCGATCGACTCAAATGCCGACCACTGATTAGGCCACGACCTCCTCTAAAAGGTAGATTGGAGAAAAAATTTAAAGTAATGGCATTGTAGAAAAAAAGGTAGATTGGAGACAGTAAGAAAATATGATAGATGTTATAAAACTGTGTGTTTAAAAGACAGTGTGGTGTTATTGTCTTGATAGTGTGTAATTTAATATTATCATTCCTGTTGTGAATTATCTGCTGTAAATAATTTTTACAGCTACTGTTTGCAATATTTAAGATCTAACTTATATTTGTTTATTAAAAAGCAAAGGTGGGTCAATATTGGAACTCTTTGGATGCCCACCAATGGCCGCCAACGACCAGGCAGGTGAGGAAGGGATGGCACGACTGTATGGATGCCTTTGCGGGTAAGTCGTGGATGAAATTGGCCCAAGTAAAAAGGAAAGTGGACCGAAAATGCAAACTATAGCAAAACGTTCTCGCATTCCGCATCAAGGTAAGATTAATTCGCCGCGTCAGACAGCGAAACATTATGGAGAGCGTCTCTTTCCGGAAAGGAAATTAAATTTTCAACAAAATATTGCCTCAAAATATTATAATGGACGCTATTTATAATTATAATGACTCGAATGTATTTGCCGGTTCAACAAATATGATTTTGCTAGACAGGAAATACCTAGGAAATCACTTGGATTCTGGTGTTCTTAAGGTGATTCAATAAAAGAAATAATACTGATACAATTTTTTTTATTCATATTTTACAATAATGTCACATATTGTGACGGAACCAGCCGTGGCCAACTGTCAAATTAAAAAAGTTTTTAGGCGGGAAGAGTGAAACGTCAGATGAGTTGGAGCGGGATTAGAAAAAGTATAAAACTGTATTAGATTTGTCGAATAAAACTTGTTTTTGGATATTTTAAGTTTTATTTCTTAAAAATATATTATAAGAAAAAAATTTACTACAATGTCATTAGGTTCTAAAGAAGTTTTGCTTAGTGCCCTAATGCCAGAGCCAGATATAGCTTCATTTGAATGATTATGTCAGTGCTCATGTAGTGTGCCGGGGACTTTGTGTAACTCCACAAAGTTTTGTAGTACTTTGTAGACTTGAAGGACAAAAATGTACAAATACTTTGAGCTATGTCTGCTTCCGGCATAAGACGTGATTTTATCGTGTCATTTATGACACATTTTGTCTATACATCACACAAATATAGTATATCCAAATTAGATACAGACTTTTTTTTTTAAATCTATGTAGGATATCACACAAATAGGAGTTGATATTATACTAGAATAATTTTGTGATAATAGTTCATATCAAATACTCTATGACAATAATATATTTTTTTTTTATTTCATACTAGCAACACTAAAAAAATAACAAATCTTATCAAAAGGTATTTTACTCAGGTTTGGGTACTTAGTTGAGAAACGTTGGAGCTAAAATAAGGCTATTTATATTATAAAAGATCACAGACAAACTTTTCGTTTTTATTAGTTGGAGATCCAGGGGCCAAAAGAGACAACTTACTTTCTGAAGGATTGGAACCTTAGGTTCTTAGTAGACTCTCAAGTATTTATTAACATATCAAGGGCCTTGTCAATAAATACTTGTAACGTTATAGCTATGACCCGTGGGCGTGTACCAAGTGAGAAAGGTGACGAAAATAAGAGATGCCTAACTTTTTTTGAAATGGCTTATTTATATATAAATATGTATATTGTAATGCTCTGAAGTAATACGAAAAATTTCAAACATTGCCCAAAACTTTTGTCAAACGCTTTTAAGGTGCCCAAACAATAAACGACATCGTATTTATTTTTCCGTCTGATCTTTAAATATGTTGTTAAGACAGCTATTACGAAGTTATACCAGTAAAACAGCAAATTGTAGTGACTAAACATTTCCTTAAAACAAATATATTCTATAACGCATGCGTAGGGCGTTTGACGCTCCTAATCGGGGTTAAAGGAATAATTTTTAAGTGATAAGATAAGTTTCATTCTTTAGAATATTAGTTATGTCTTACGGCCTCGGGATCTCGAGCCATATACTTAATAATACTACATAGAAATGACAGCGCCTTTATAATTGAATTGACACAATCTAATATTTATGATTTTGTTAAGTCCACGCAATATAAAACGTTGTTTTCTACCCAGAATTTAAATAATATTCTTTTAATCAATGGTTAATTCATTTTTATCTCTAATACACATTATTCCATTTTTAAATGATCTAATTTTAGTATTTTGGGCTTTCTTTGAAAAATTTTGATGATCATCATATTAATTTTTTTTTTAATATATAAATTTCTTATAATACAGTCAACATTAAATGCAAAAACTTCGTCTATGCATTTTGATCAAAATTATATTAATAAATTAAATAAAACAATAGAAATTACAAATTTCTTAAAGAAAAATCAGACTGAGGGAATAAATTTTGTCTTTGGTGTTTGACTAAAATATATATCAAAAATTACTTTATATATAAATTAGGAAGGTTTCACGCTGGCTTCGATGCTCGCTTTAACCGCGGCTTCTTTTATCTCTGATACTTTTTTCAGTAGGGGCAATAAATACGTCCCCATCCACTCCTCGGTACTCCTCTTCCCCGTGACATTCGATAGAGTGTAAAACAACTCCACTTTTAAAGCTTCCAAGTCACGTACTATCCTGTGGAATACAAAATATTAAAAGCATTTTGTAGGAAATAACGAGTTCATTAATTTTTATTATAATAATCATAATCTCATATTATAATCATATTATAATAATCTGTGCATTTTAGTTACGTTACGTTTTAAATATTAACAATCAGCTAATACTGTAACCCCCCTATAACACGATGCTCCTATAACGCATGAATATTATTATAAATTCGGAGCCGTACAAATGGATAGCACCATAGTAATCCTACAACGCGTCGTCCTTTAATGTGGAATAAACCTAACGTGTTATAGGGGGGGATTACAGTAACTAACTTTTCCCCATACTTCGTCCGCGTAAAATTAAACTTGCCCTTAAACCTCCTTATCTGGCAGTCTCTATAGCAAAATCCTTTCTTAGCGGATGTCTACCATATCATATAAATAAAAATTCTCATGTCACAATGTAATTTACCGTACTCCTCCGAAACGGCTTGACCGATTTTTATGAAATTTTATACGCATATTCTATAGGTCTGAGAATCGGTTACTAGCTATTTTTCATACTCCTAAATGATAAGGATGGCCCACGCGGACGAACTCGCGGGGATATGGCAAAAAAATACATTTTTTTACCAATATTAGTTCGTTTTTCTATCGGTCTGCTGTCTGGTCGATTTTGAGGGGAAACTAAATATGTAGGCAGTACTATGTAATGCCGGAACAGACATAGCTATATTTCAATGATCATGTAGTGTGGCAGGGGTCTTTGTGTAACTGCGCAAAGTTTTGTAGTACTTTGTCGTCTTCAAGGACAAAAATGTACAAATACTTTGGGCTATGTTTTTATGGCGGGATATTGTGTGATATCTCTGCTTGTATCACACAATATCCCGCCAGATATCCTACGACAAAGCATGTTGTGTTCTGTTTATAGTATTACTTGCTAGTAATACTAGTATCCCGCGACTTCGTCTGCGCGAAATTGTGAGAGCCCTTCGACATCCTTAATCTGGCCCTATTTAAAAATCCTATCTTAGCGGATTTCTACTAACCATAACCTATCTCCTTGCCAAATTTACCAAAAACCCTCGAAAATTCTATTGTTTTCGGACATTCTTTACTGATGACTTACAAATTTGGTGCCATTTGTAATAGTAGCGGCATTTTTATGGACTACTCTAACCGTTTCTCTAACGAATACATTTTTTTTGAAGACTTTATTTTATATACTTAGCCAACCTTAAAAGATAGACATATGATGTCGAGGACTTTTGTTTAGAGCTTTTAAAGGGGAACAATTTTGTCATACATTTTTTTTTCTAGCACCGCATTCCCGACTAGCAGTGCAGTCAACTGGGTTCATGCCCGTACCAACTTGCCATTTAAGTCGTGAGAGAGTTGGAACTTGTTTCGCTTTTTCTATTTTATACAATTTTTATAAGATTTTATTTCCTTTTAATTCCTTAATACAAGTTAAGGTATATCCATAAATTATGACATACATTAAAATGCGGGGGCGAGGGTATCACTTATTTAAAAAATTGCTTTATAGCTTAGGTACTAGTTTAAAAACCGTCCAGAATAGCGTTGGTCTAGACAGATGTTCTGGTATGAATGAAATTGAAGATGAAACAGATGTGGCACCCCCTTGTTTTCGTAATTCAACAGACATTTTTAATATACAGAGATGTTACTCCTTGTATTCTAATCTCCACCATTATAACACAAACAATCGGAATATATATCTAAATAAGTCTTAAACTAAAACTGCCAATCGAAATAATTCCTGCAGGTATCCATGGGCCACGCTCATAGCCGGGTAAATTCAAAGTGGAGCGAAATCCAATTATGGCGCCCCCCTTACTTGCTATATTCATACTCTTTAGTATAAAGTATATTTTAAATAATCGCATATTAAGACTTGCTCCAGGCTCAGGCACCCCCTGGGACTAAGGCGGCGCCTGGAGCGGCCGCTCCGTTCGCCCTAAGGTAGAACCGGCCCTGGCCACACTAATCGCAGATGCGTTATCACCTTAATGACGAGTTTAGGCCACCGGGAAGTCTTACAAACCGAACGAAACGCAACACCAATACCATCACTTGACGTGTCAGCATTGCTGACACTTCACGCCGGTTTTATGCAAGAACGAGGGACTAGTGCCCGAAAGCGCCGGTCCAATTACACAACAGTATATTAAACTGTCTGAGAAGGTTATAGCTTAATCAATGGTCGGCATTTGGGTGGTAGATGGACAACTGCACCACCAGAGGGCTAACAGATGCGTTATCGGAATCGGAATTGAGAAATGAGTATATATTTTTTCTTGAAGTTCCCTAAGTCGTAATAGCCTGAAAGGACTCGTAGTTTTACATTTTTTTATCAAAGGGTATAAATGACTCAAATAGGTACTCGTCTGTATAATTTTGCGACAGAACATTGGCTTGTCGGCGTGCGCAGCGGCCAGAATACTGCTCTCGCAGTTGATCCTGTGAGCGATTAGGGGCTGATCATGACGGTGATGATGAACTTGTATTTAGAGTGACCATTACTAACGCGCTGCCTGGTCGGAGGCACGAGCACCTTACGAATTGCAGTCTGTCGTTCTACCATTAAGCAATTGAGTAAAGTATATAACAAGGCTTCTATATTTGCCATAAATAGAGTAGGATATATTATTTAGTAGTATGTTTGGCAACCCTGTACGTACGTACGCTGCGCACGGTACTAGATCGGAATATCTCTAAAAAAAAGAAGAAGTATAGATCGACCCATCGAAGTAACTCCTAATTTTACTATAATTTCGTAATTGTAGAGAAACTTAAAGAAAGACGCAGAAGAAGAAGAAGAACACAAACTGAAAGAAGAAGATAATAGGAGATGGGGGGTAAATAGCATATAATACTTTCTGAAAATGGTCTTCCATTAAAAAACTACATATATTATAAATAAAGTCTAAATGATAATAATAACATATAATGACTTGTTTATACGTTAACTGTATAACCTTTTTTATATCAGGATTCTTAAAAGTATGATTTTTATTCAATAAAAATCATACTTTTAAGATTCCTGATAGAGAGATCCTTTTTAAATACTCATAGATTTATATTACAATTGAGATCGACCCGCTTTGTGGCTAAAGTCTAGAAAACCAGTCCTTAAGATTCAAAACAGTTATCTTTATCTTGTTAAATGAAAAAAGATATTAAACTTTATATAAAAACTCTACTTATAAAGTGTTAATTATAAGCGAAGTTATATTATGCGCTGTTTAAACGTCAAAGATTTATTCTTAGCGTGTTAAAATATAAAAAAACAAGTTACTTTTGTTGCGTGAAACTATAAAAATTAAATAAAATATATTACATAGTGATATATGCGACTAAATTATAAAAGAAACATATTTCCAATGCCGGAGCCAGACTTACATAGCTTCATTTGAATGAACATTTCATTGATCATGTAGCTTAGCCGGGGTCTTAGTGTATCTTCACAGTATTGTGGAACTTTGTAGACTTCAAGGACAAAAATGTACAAACGCTTTGAGCTATGTCTGGCTCCGGTATAAGAACTGTTTCATAGTTATGTATCCAGAAATGTGTTTACGAAGTTTTGCTCGATTGTCGACGTTTTTTATTTAAATAAAACAAATAGAGTTTGACAGATATTTAATTTTTTAATCATTGCGCATTATGTCTCGAATTATTGGTTTATATGTAATATACATTTAAGTAAACGGCTGGTCTAATTTTATATATTTTTGTGTTTAATTTTTGGACTCCTTAGATGTTGCTTATAGCAATATATAACAAATAAGCTTTCGGGCGGGATATTGTCATTCAAATAAAGAGCGGAAAACATTCGTATATAGCGATTATACATACTGCTTGAGTGATATATAATATATAGTGTTATTTATAAGCCTTACTTAGCGAGTGAACCTATAACCATATTTGCGAACACGTTCACCATCAAACAACCCTTCCGCATCATCTCTATCCTTAAGGTCTGTAGTAGGGTTGGTACTGTTTGTGAATAAGTTAGACCGATTATTTTAGTCGATACTTGATAGAAGTGGGAGTCACTTTGCGGAAATCCATAACATGCAGGAAAACGAGCAATTGGCTTAAATTCGCGAATTGTATATAAAAATCAACCGTTGTTCCTTAGTCTCGCTAAAATTCTATAACCGCTGGACTCTTAAATCCTGTTTGTCTTGTGTCATTTCCTTTTCTTTTAGAAAAGGATTATAGGAAAGAAAAGACAGAAAAGTTGAAAAGATTATTTAAAAGTACAGATTTAGTTGAGTACCTTTTGATACATGCCATGTAAAATTCTTATTTCAAACATAAGTGTCACCTTTTGTGGAAAATACATGATATTAGTATTAATAATAGGAGTTTGGTTCATTGGCTACTACTGGGCAAGACAATGTCTGTCGGGTTCGCTAGTACATATTAATTATTTGCGGATTTAAGCAAAATAATTTAGTTTTCCTGCAGAAGTCTTTAGCAAAGGGTGATGAAGTCCTTTTAATCTGTTTCTATATCTCTCTATTTGAATGAGGAGGTAGTAGAATTATAAAATAAAATAATTGCAATAATTTCTGTAAAATATTTTCCTTGCATTGACAACTGACAAGTTTCTACATACGATCACTATGTATACACCTCCCGAGGCACAAATGTCGGCGAGGCGCGACCGCTTCGAGTAATTCCAACTAGCCCGGACTGAAGATCTTCCATTCAGATGGTTGAGCATATCGACCTACGCTCCCACCTTTCATTCCTCGCCCAAAGACTGTCCACCTTGGTGTGTCTTTCTACATAAGATAACTTGCATAATATTGTGACATTTTTTATGACAGTTATGCTCCAGCGGAATATTAATAGACGGTTACTGCTTCTAAATTACAATTTATTCTTGGTTAATGACTTTACAAATGACAACAGTAAGTCAGTGGCGGCGGCCATTATAAAATGCCAACGAATTCGAGCATGGTATCTAATTTTTCCGCTACGGTCCTGTGATCGCGAACGACTACGTTTTTTTTCCATACAAATCACAAAAAACTACAAACGAATACTTTAGCGGCGAGAGAATGTAATTGAATTTTTTAAATCTTTGTATTGTATTGCTTTTTTTTTTGTTTATTTTCTTGTTTTACGTATCAGGTAGCAGGAATTTAAATAGTTCTTGATGCCGTGGTTTTTTTCTCTTCATTTGGGTGCATATCATTGTTAAATGACTTTGAAGGATTTGAAGGATCCGACTTTGATAGGATTTTATCTGCTATTATCTTTATGGTAGTGCAAATGTCCATGGGCATCCGTAGTTCCTTAGTTGAACCAACTGTCCATTTGTCTCTTGTCATATAAAAAAAACCAGTGCAAGCAGATTTAGATAAGTTTTAATATTAATTTACTAGCTGCTTCCCGCGCCTTTGTGACCTCCTTAATCTCGCCCTATCGCAAAATCCTTTTTTAGTGGATGGTTTCTAACTATAAACTACCTCCTTCCAAAGTCCATCCATCTACGTCCCGCGGTTTTCGAGAGTTGGTGATAGGTCATCTTTTGCTTTTAATCAGTTTTTTATGTTACAAGGGGCAAACGAGCAGGCAGCAGGCACCTAAGAGCTTGCCGACGCCCATGGACATCTGCACGACCAGAATGCTAGCAGATGCGTTGCCGGCCTTTAATGACGAGTTTAGGCCACCGGAAAGTCTCACAAACCGAACGAAACGCGACAACAATACCATCAGTTACACACACTCACACTGCATGAAAATAAGGATAAGATAATAAAAGAAATATTATGTACATAACTTTGGAGCAAGACAAGGGCTTTTGGTCACGTTAGGAGGTAACTGGATGACAATGCAACGGAAGTCCGTTACGGCAATATGGCGCCACGTTTCCGTACCATCCGGTTTTAAAATATTTTTGATTTTCTCAATAGATTGTGTACCTGGCTGGATTTGCTGCTGAGTGGACTGCCTTACCCCCCAAAAAGCGGCACTAAGCTGAGCTAAGTCTTTTCGCTTAGCTGTTGCTTTGACTGTGATGTTTTTTTTTCTGTATTTGCTATGTTTGTTTTAATTCTTATATTTGCAACAATTATGGTAGCAATAAATGATCTTTTATTTTTATTTTAAACGAAGAAAAGGTTGTGTTAAGGTGACGTCGGGTTGTACATAACGCCTGGAGTGTGGTTCTAGCTACATTTCCTCGGACCTCATTTACACAGAAACAAAACTGGACCTCTTTTACACAGAAACAACATGAACCTCATGTGCACAGAAAGAACCTGGACCTCATTTACACAGAAATAAAACTGGACCTCTTTTACACAGAAACAACATGAACCTCATGTGCACAGAAACAACCTGGACCTCATTTACACAGAAACAAAACTGGACCTCTTTTACACAGAAACAACATGAACCTCATGTGCACAGAAAGAACCGAGGAAGGAACCATAGCAGTGCCTGGGACTTGTGACCCAGGTGTAGGTTTAAGAATAGTCTTTGTAGTGGCCACTAACACCCACCTTCACTGCCAGTGTTCCCTCCCCTGTCTAGCTAAATCATTCTAGGACAGCTTCAGATGTCCTTTCTAATAATGAACTTATGATAGTTCTTGACAAGCCAAGGTCTTTTCGTAGGTTGTACAGGGATGTTGCTGGTATACCCCTCGCTCCCGGGTGGAGATATAACTCCAGTCGAGCAGGTATCACCGCAAAGATAATTCGTTACCTCCTATCCCTTTTATAGTCTTCTTACTACCTTTTCTTTTTCATGTGTAAATAGATCAGCGCTTGACAGCCTATTCACTTCTGTTTTGAATGCATGAAGATTGTAATTGATCACAGACGAAGTAAGGGTATTCCACTCGTTGGCCGTATGAACAAGGAACGAAGAGTCGAAGCGGTTCATGGGATACTTGATAAATGTTAAAATATGACATACTCAAAGTGGAATAACTGAAATATGTCAAATTGATATTTTGTAAAAATAAGTCAATTAAAGTGAAGACATATATTACGTAAAATTGAACAAAAAACTTAGCGCATGTCGTCACCTCTTGTTAAACAAATTGCTAACGTACGCTCCAATTACACTCGAGTACAGCTATTTGTTTGGCAAGATGTTACGTCATACAAGACGCCATGCAAATTAAGCATAATTTTAGAACAAATTTGGTGAGAACAAAAAAGGTTATAGTAAGCCAACCCTAAAAAGTAGACGTGCTGTAGCGGCCTTTTATTTAGAAATCATATTTTAAATTATAAATCATAAATATTTATTTGCGTAATTGTAGGTACATAGGGTGTTAGGTATATTGTTTTGAGGACTTATTTACAATCTGCCACTTTTAGGGCATGCAAATATACAAAAATTCATGATGTGACAACAATACCATCACTAGACATGACAGCATTGCCGCTACTTCACCGCAATCTGATGTGAGAAAGCGGTACACTGGTACCCGGACGCGCCGGCCCAATTCGGCTACAAGCATGGCGCTACCTCTAAATATAGTAGTATACTAAGTATTCTCATATGTAGACTCTTTTAACAGTTTATATGTGATACGCTTGTGTGGTTGCGAGTGTGGTTGCTGTGTATCCATCCATGCGTGGTGCACGCGCGCGCCTTCAGCGGCACACCACCTACTGGCCGCTCACCATATCCTCCACGCTCATATTTAACCTGGGATCGGTGAGTTGTACCGATTAAAACACACATTTTATATATATAGTCTTTCTCAATTAGGTTATGGTTGTTTGGTAACGGTTGAAATTAACACAGACTTATATGTACATACATATATTTACAATAAAAAAACAACACATCAAAAAAGAAGGTAAAAGGAACGTGTCTTGGATGTAGATTGCCGGTTTTAATATTAAAAATATTGTCTAAACTGAAATTAAAAAAATATGTATATTATAAGGGGAAAACGGGCAGGCGGCGTACCTAAGTCACTACCCGCCGGCCCGACGTAAATTTTAGAATGGAGCGAGATCTTATTATGGCGCTCCCCTAACATACTCAGTTTATATTTTTCAGTATAGAATATATTTTAACTAATCGCATATTAAGAATCGCCTCGGGCAGCGCGTTGTAGGTGGCGATGTTGAAGCAGTAGATGACGTTGTCCATGCAGCTGGTGTAGAGGCGCACGCGCGCGTCGTCCGTGACGAGGCTGGTGTAGCCGTTCTTGGCCGAGCTGCCGCAGTAGGCGATGGAGCGCTTGGGCAGCGGCTCGCGGCCGTAGGCGCCGTAGTTCTTGCGCAGGTCCCACACCTTGATGTTGCCGTCGCACTCGCCGCAGGAGATGAGCGTGAGGTCGTCCTGGAACGCGAGGCCGGTGATGCTGATGGCGCGCTGGCTGTCGAGGCGCTGCCGCTTGCCGTGCGAGCCGGGGGTCTTCGGCGAGAACACGGAGTGGCAGCTGGTGAGGCAGTTGTCGGGCCGCAGCACGACGGCGGGCCGGCCGTTGGCGCGGATGTCCCACACCAGGATGTGCCCGTCGCGGGCGCCGGTGGCGAACACGGAGGGCTCGGCGGGTCGGAACGCCGCCGTCTTCACGGACCTGGTGTGGTGCGAGAACACCAGGACCCTCTTGGGAGACGACTCTGCTATGTCCCAGAGGCAGGCAGTGTGGTCACCTGCAAATTAATTCGTTTCCATTGATGTACTAATTATTGTTGTTGCTGGATGCTTTATGTGATAAAATACTTTGCAGTCTCTTATATATCTGTATAAAGAATGAATTTGTTGTGACGTTTACCACTCGTGTCACTATAACTGTAATGAAGACTCACCTGAAACTGTAACAAAGTTCATGTGGTGGGGCATCCAAGCAAGATCAAAGACAGCATTGTTGTGGCATTGAAAACCTTCGACTATACTTGCACTTTTCACCGTTGTTGTGTCCTAAAAGAAAACAAATTAAGTAATTCTTAAAAAATAAAACTATTCAAATTCAAAAAATTGTATAAAATATTTCTATTAAGATATAAATTGTAAAACAACACAACACTTCATATACATATGTAGCCGTTAAGGGTATTACATAAAAAAGAAGGTTCAAATATGAAATCGAGAATGAACCCAGTCCCCACATTAGATAATGCACCCGATTGGGCTTTTGATGGATATATATGAAAATCATTACAAAATCCCAGAGAATATTGTTGTCTCTCGTCATTGAGGTCAGACATATTCCTTTATTCAAAAATACTAAATTGAGTAGTACTTGTAGTGCTTACAGTTCCATGGGAGATCAACATCCCTAAAGACCATCTGATAAACTAAAACAGTTATAAAACGAGCTTATATGCGGTAGACATAGAAGCAAGGAATACACCAGAGAAATCCCTGTACAACCTACTAAAAGATCTTGGCTTGTCAAAAACTATCATAAGTTCATTATTAGAAAGGACATCTAAAGCAGCACTAGTAGGATCATAAAGGGTTTGGCTAGGCAGGGGAAGGTACACTGGCAGTAAAGGTGAGTGTTAATGATTACTATAAAGAGCACACTCTTAAAGCTACACCTGGGTCACAAGTCTCGGGCACTGCTATGGTTCCTTCCTCTGTAACGTGATGAACCTGGCACCCGCATGGTTTATCCATGGAAATAGAATGCTAAGAAATTCATCTTGCCTAATATTTGTAATATACTTCTTATTACAAATTTTGATAAACCTAACGTTATCCTATTGTCTTCCATACTTACCTAGTAATTTATCAGTAATTTGGTTGACTTTCTTGCAATTTCTTTTTTCAAATGGAATAGTGTATCATGATAAAGTTTATTGTTCCCCTAACTATAAACTTTATCTCCTTTAAGGTGTTAATCAGAGGGCAGAGAAGTAGCAGTTTGTGAGACTGTTCCTGCATCTCTGCTGTGTAGTCATTTAACAACAATGGAGTCATGGTTGGTTGGAGTCCAAAATAACCCAGTCGGCCTTTGTGGTAGGGAAGAATTTTAAATTTCTTTTCAGTCTATGCTGAGTCTACCGACTTGGCAGACTCATTGTTATTTATTTAGAATATATACCTGGATAGCGACGCGTCCATCTTCATTCGCCAGAGCAAGAATATGTTCGTATCCAGAAGCTTCGGCAAATCGACATGCGAAGATAGGTGGATCTTGGTCAAAGTTAGCGGCTAAAGCCGGGCTTTGCAGTCCGTAAAACGACTCTTCACCCAGCACCATCAGGCGTTTTAGGACATTGTCGTAATTAAAACGTGAATCTAGAATATAGCAAGTTTCAATATTTTTGTAGTAATATTAAACAGATACCTCAATAATAATGTCGTATACTCACAAATTCCCAGTTGACGATCAATAAGACTTTGAATATCATTCATTTTTCATTAAATAGACACAACATTACCACTTTCTAATATAAAATTTAACGCTATAAATTCCGAAAACAAACCGAAATTTACCCGCAATTTTTTCATTCACATTTGACATCTCACATCACGGTATACATCAAGAATCAAGTTATCAGCCTTGACTATAGATTAAAAAAAATGTATATTCTCATTGTCTAAAATTAAAATAGTTTTAAAAATGTTTAAACTTAATTTGAAGTTTTAATGTCCCAAAATTATAAAAAAATGTAATAAAATGTTGATTTTTTTTTAGCATAGTATTATTTTTCATTGAAAATTGTTTGGACAGAATTATATTTTGGCTGTGCTCTGTGGAAGTATGGAACTCCGTACTGTGGTGTGGAGCTTGCTTTCCTGCAAATTGTGCCGTAATATGTTTCTTTTATTTTTATTTCTTGTTTAACAAAAAATAATTTACTGTGAGATATAATCTTCATCAGAGAATTTCGTGATGTATTGTGTTATGATAGCAACGATATATTATTGAAAATAATTCGTTCAATTTTCGTTCTCGTCAAAAGTACTTCAATTGTATAGTTTAGAAAACGTACGTTATAATCCTTAGTTCTTTTTTATTTTTTATATTGTCTGGTTCGGAGAAGTGCAAACTAACAATATCAAAAACACACGCAGTGTTATAAGTAAGTAAATTAATAGAATTTATAGTTTGCTTCGTTCTGATCTAAGAGATAGGCGTCACTTTGACACTTAAAACTGATCTGCAAAAAAGCTTGTTTGCATTATATTTTTTACTTTTATGTAATTTCCTTGACTATGTATATATCATTGATTTATTGCTAAAGTTTACGAACTATTTATGTCAATTCCAGGTGCATGGAATGTGATGAAAATGGGGGAGAGCGTACGGTGCCGGCACCGACTAGCGGCCGTGGGTTCAAACGGAAGCGCGGATCTTGTAGTAAGAGCAGCGTGCAGCTGGCGCTCACCCTGGCAGTGCCTGGCGCGTCTGGTGCGCTTCCAATGCACCTCCATTTGGTCCCAGATTGTGAAGCAAACCTGCCACTCACCGTTACAAACATACAACCCACGAACCATCCCTTTATGAACAACATGGATGAAATATCTTACTGGATTTTTACTAAAAGAGCTCCTTGCCTTCTTAATTATGATAATATTATCAAGAACCAAGCGGAGCAGGCGCACTGTTCTAAAACAAAACCAGCTAGTGTTAAAAGTAAATCTGAGGTGGTAGCGTCGCCAAAAAAAAAGAGAAAATTAAAATTAATGGATGATGATTCTGTGTCATCAGAAAAACAACAAAATATTTATTTTGAATCATCCCACAATCAAAATGATAAGCCCGCACCGAGCAGTTGTAAGGCTGAAACAGTGGTATCAGACATTGGCTTCAATATTAAAAAAACACCAGTTCAAAATAAAGCTAAGAGAATAAAACTTCAGAAGAATTTTCAAAATAGTATACATAAGAAGACCAAGCTTGTCACTTCAACACCTAAAGTTAACTTGAGGAGAAGTTTACGAAAAACTCAGCAAAATAATAATAATAGTCACATAAATAATTCTTTTGACATATTTAATTCTAGTATAGTTAATGGCAAAAAGTCTCTTGGCCAAGAAACCCCTAATAAAGCTGAAAAGTTAAATCAACAAGACCAGAATGAAATTAAGGCAAAATTGCCTGAGAAAGGAAAAAATGAAGCTAATGGGCAGTTTGAGGACTTGAGTGACGTATCTGGGTTTACAGCAAACTATATTAGATCTACCAAACTCTACTCATCAAAGACACCTCGTAAATTAAGAAGTAGACATCGATCAGTTATAAAGAATAGTAAGTCCACTGTACAGAGTGACAAAATGATAATGTGCATAAACAAGTCTGTGAATACTGCATGCAATGATGCTGCTGCTGCTTTGAATTGCAGCACTGATTCATCACAAAATGTTTTAAATTTGGTAACAGTTAGAAATAATGATAGGCCGTGCATGATAAACAAAAGTACTTCCTTATTAAAATTTGTAGAGACAAATTACAGTAAAGGAAATGTTTCCAATAATAAAAGTGGTGAACAGGACACAAAGAACAATTTAAATATTTCATTTCAGTCTAGAAGTAGTGGCATTTCTAGGTATCCTCGGAGACATACCAATAAGGGAAATCTTGAACAAAACTGTTCTAGTGTCAATATCTCAAATACAAATTCTCCAAATAAGAGGTACAACATGCGTAGAAACCAAGCAAATTACTTGAATGAAACTAAACAATCTGATGACATAATTGTTTCTAAGACAAGAAGTGGAAGAAAGATAGGCTTAAACTTAGATATGGAGAAATCTGGTTGTTTAATGCTTAATACAAATGATTCCAATGTGACATTGAACGTGGCACATCCCAATGACAGCCATAAAAAGAACAGCTCTACATCAAGATGTCTTCGCAGTAGGAGAGGTAGAAGTGAACAGGTGTGTAAAGATACTACCAGCGACGGAAGTGTCAAAAAAGATGTTGATGGCACACACGGTGCCTTAGTGCAATCAGTACCAAAATGTGTTAAAAGAGTTAAAAAGTCAATAGACAAAATTGGGCAATCCCTGAGCAGGGTCTCATTGAGGGACAAAAGTGGCTTTGCTGCATGCTTCTCGGACAGTGATAATGAGACTGAACCTTTAAAAGAGCAGAAGTTCTTCTGTTAGCATTCTAATTATTGTTCATTCATTGCTATAGCTTTGAGCAAATATAATTAATATATTGAAATTTTTCCTCTGGTAGTGGATTTAATTCTATATAAATACTTGACCCCTCTCAGGCAGTTAGACTTGCTTATATTACATAAGTTATAACCATACAATTTACATAGATTTTAGACTGAAAGTTACATATTTTCAATATCTGTGAGTGGTTTTAACAGACATTTATAAACTTTTGTGTATGTTTTAGCTTTATTAGTAAATATGGAATATTATAAGTGTTGAGCAAAACTTTATGTGACACACATTTATTTCATTTTTAATAATAAAGTACTAGGAATGAGAATTTCAGAGACACTAAATGTGATATTGATATATTTATTATAAAGTTAGGCTTGCTTTGGGATATCAAGGTGCTTTGTATAGCAAAGAAGAACTTGTGACAAAATGTGACCCACATATATTACAAAAATGTGTAACCTAAAATAGCTATTGTTAAATTATTGTATTTAGTGCTACTTGCTCGATGTTTGACACATATAAAATAAAATAATGTATGGAATTTGTATTATAAAGTGCCATTTTAAGAAATAATTCATGGAGAAGTAACTTTATTGTCCATAATTAAGTACGATTGTTGTGTTAATATAATTTGGAGTAATTATAGAGCACTCTATTGTTTATTTTATATTAAATTTTTGTGTAATAAATAGTTTTACTGTTTTATAAATTTGTACTGAGTACATTTATCCTCTTTGATTTAAAAAAATACATATTGTCTTTTATTCTTACTACATTTATAAATTTAAGTTATGAGGTCCCAAGTATTATATAAATAAAATGGAAGTATCTGTCAAAAATTTCTAAATAATATTATTTCATGCCTATATTGTATTTTACCATTAACCATGTGTTAAAATTTTTGTCTGTATAAAAGTTTCTTTTTGAAAATTAAAAAAGCGATAGTATTTAGCAAAATTACGTAAAGTACTGATTAAAAAGTTATATTTATATATTTTTTCTTCTTATTTAGAAGAATATTTGTATCCATTCAGAAAAATCTTTTGAGCTGCCACGACTGCAAAGCACTGCGGTGGAAATTATAGGAAGCCCCATAAACTTAAACTTTACGAAATATGAAGGAACAAGCAACAGGCAGTAAATCATGTTTTTTTTCAAAATGTCAATAAAATTTTATTTAGTAAAAAACGTTTTTAAAAATGTTTTTATAATTATAAAAGTTTTTATTTAGTAAAAGTTTTAATGGAAAAGTTTATTTTATTGATTTCAGTATATTTATATAGAAACTTTAAAAAGGTTTTTACTTAAATTTTGTTTACTTTTTAGTTATACCTAAACAGTTTTTTCAGTTAGTTCGTTCACTTTTAGATATTATATGGCCCCTTTCCAGAATGATCAACAAACCGTGGCTACCATTTAGGACTAAAAAAATAGTCAAGACAAATCGAATTAGCCCTAACTCCTTGGAAATGTGAAGTCTTATAATGGAGTTCCTTTGCCCACAATTCAACTCCATCACCAGACCCTGGATACCAAATAAATACAAAATACTCATCAAGGCGTATTAAACGAGCTCAAACTCGATACCGTTATTCCGTTTTATTAGGAAACTCTCTAGCTCCATCGTCAGACCCTGAATACCATCTTAAGTCAAAGTACTCGTTAAAATGAATCGTACGAGTCCAAACTCAATGGAATTGTGTTATGTGTTTTTATAACGAAGTTTCTATAGCCATCAACCAGCTCCATCACAGATCCTGAATACCACTAATTACAAAGTAGTCGACAAGATAAATCATACAAACCTAAACTCGATGTGGTTATATCGTTTTCTAATGGAGTTCCTATATCTATCCTCCAGCTCCAGCATCAGATCAGTATCTCTGGTATCATCATACTAATGCGTTGTCATCCGATATACATGTGTGCAAAATTTCAGCTCATACATATATTTGCTTCAAAATTCAGTTGTAAGATTCCACCCGAACAAACATACGTTGCAAGTTAAATAAAAGCTTTTTATTTAACTTGCAACTTTAAATAAAAGCTTTTTATTTAAAGTTTGTACGTGAGGTGAACGACAGAGCGCCTCATATCCATAAAGTTAGATTATAAGCAATTCGTTCACAAATAAAGTTTTAGACGACTGAAACAAGATGTTGCCATTGAATGTGTTAAACAAGAAACACAATTAGATGCCTTTATAAATAAGGTATAAGGTGAAATAAATGGGCACGATACTTTAGATATAAACATCAAAGAATATTATTAATTGACAAATTCTATTTGGATAACGGTACCATTAAAGAAACAAAAAGCTTTTAGAAATTTGGAAAAGCGAAGTTTTAAAGACTTAGGTAAGGCATGGAGCGAAGTACAGTGTTTGACGTATCAAGCCGTAGAACAAACTAGTATATAATTACTATTTATAATGATGAAAACTGTCAACTATGACAATGACATGCACTTGTACCCAATCTTCACTCATCTATGTATAAATGATTAACCTTACACTTGTAAATTTAAAAAAAAAACATGTGGAACTACAAACAAAGAGTTAAAAGAGAAAGACAGAATAAAGTATAATATAACAATTGCCACGGGCCTAATGCCTGTTAAACGGTTCTTAAATTTAATGATTAAAAAAAAACAAACCCCAATATCTTACTTTTAATACCTATTCTGCGAAAATTTGTTCTGTGAACTGGAAAAACCAAACCTTTCCTGGAATACAAAAACAGCTTTGACGTCGACGCTAAGCGTATCGGTTGCACTAACAAAATTACGAATGGATTCGAAGATTTGTGGGAGCGGTGAAATGCGACGCGGATCTACGAAATACCCTGTTTTCTAGTACGCTATCAACTGATCTGACATGCTATCTCTTTCGGTCGGGTTACCGTGACAGGTAGCAAGCAAGCGGGACTTTTGGGAGCACCGTTGATGGCTGTTAAATTCCCACAACAAATGAAAGCTTTAGCACCCGCCATTTCTTTGTGTACTTTAATGTGGTACTTTTTGTGTTTTGTCTGTAAGCATGAGTAATGCAATTGTCTAAAACAGGTCGTCCTTATGGTCTTGGAATGGAAAAAATATGGAAAGTAAAATTAAACTTTACACGTTTTGTAATTGAACTCCCGTAGTATAGTCGAACAATAAATCGGTTTGCCACGCTAAGGTCGAATGTCGTTTGCACATCAATTACTGAAAAGGCTCATTTTTGCTTGTTATGCATTAAGTTAACTTCTAACAATAACCCTCAGTAAAATCGTCTTTATGTAGGAGCTGTCATGCAAAATAGTAAAGCACTGTCTTGGTCGACCATACATCGGAGCCAACGCCATTTTAGAGTTCCGTAATCCGACAAGGAACCCTTATAATTTCGCGTAGCGTTGTACTACCTGTCCGTCTTTATGACTAATCGCAAATTCTTCTCCTCCATCTCTTTCTTCATCTCCTTATTTATCTCACTGTATCGCTATATACATGCTATATGTATGCTATATAAATTAATTTACATGTTTTTTTTGTTACAGGTAAACACCAATTGTTAACAAGTAGGTTGAGAGTGTCATCGTTGTTCTTCATTATTAAACTTAATTAATTACATCACTTTTTATTATTCTTAATTAATTAATTATTATTCTTAATTCGTGGTTACGAGAGGTGACCTCTGAAAACCAGTGGTAGGAATGGAAAAATATTACCCATTCCTAGGCTGAGAGGTTACTACACTGCACATACTAACATAACATGTATAAGCAAGTTTTATTTCTTTATTATTTATAGTAGTATAGTTATCGTATAGTGTAATGCTCAAAAAATAAACGATTTCATTTCATTTAATTAATAAAACTATATGGTGAAAACACACACAGTCAAACATATACGTCACATACACGACGTTAAACGCCATAGATGAAAACTTCTATTTTGTGAGCTATATATAGTATATTAATATAAAAAACAGCTGAAGAGGTTATTTCTTTGCGTGTTTGTTTGAACGCGTTAATCTAAGAAACTACTGGTCCGATTTGAAATATTATTTTAATATTAGATAGTCCCTTAATCGGAGCAGGCTATATGTACAAATCATCAAGCTAAAAATGAATCTATTTTTTTCTACCTATTTTTACGCGAGTTCGCGGGCACAGCTGGTGGGATATACAGATAATAATAGATTTTTGATTAGACTTGACTGATAATTGACTTTAATTTGACCTTTTCTGAAAATCGAAAAGATTCTTTGCTTTACTACATTTCGTTAGTAAATGACACTAATATTTATAGAAACAGATGAATGCTTCAGTCTAAAAATGCACGCCCCTCCATTCATTAATCGCTTGCTTGTGTGTGTGCAGCGGTATTATTGTAAACACAAACTCAACCGCGCACTGTAAGCCAATTTGACGAACTTGCGTCTTTGCGTCTACACACTATTTTACATGAAGAGGTGAACCCACCGGTTAGGCGAATATTGACTGTACGCACTCTAATAATGTATTAGCTGTAATTTATAATAAATAAATAAATAAATAATATATACAGGACTATATGACACACGGACGTCTGTTCTTAAGGTAGACAACTTAATGCTCCGAAAATATTCGTTATATTAAGTAATTCGTTGAACTCAGGTTTGTTATGTTGAGGTTAGGTTGGTCTAAAATTCGTTATAAAGAGGTAAAAGAATAGTTTTATTCACCTTTTACGTTTCTGAGTCATTTTAACTTAAATCTTAAACAATAGTGACAAGCAAAAGTGTTTACATTACTTTCCATCAAACAACAATGATTGTTTTACGAACAAAAGCGAGTCGAAACATGAATCACATACTATAAGTTTAAGGGTTATATATTGGTGGAAACTTTATATAAAGGTTTTGGGTTGACCAAATTCGTTAATTAGAGGTATGAATACTTTTTCTTGATATTTGAAAATTCGTTATAAAGAGGTTGTTCGCAAAAAATGTTTGCATTGTAAAGGTATATTTTATATTGACTCTTATGGACAATTCAAGGGGATTATAAAGAATTTGTTAAATCGAGGAAGTCGTTTTATTGAGGTACGTTATATTAAGGTTACACTGTATTTACAATTTTTTTGCAACGCACACGTTGGTGCCTTTTCCGAGTGTTATTAACGAAGATCTAGGTATTCATACTTCTATGCTAATATGTAAAGCTGAAGAGTTTGTTTCTTTACTTGAACGCGCTAATCTCAGAAACTACTGGACCTTGCGGCACCGGGTGCTCTCGGACGTCATGGAAAACGTACCACTGAAATTTTCGTAAGGCGTGGGAGATATAGAAATGTCTATCACTCTTCCTTTTTTTTTTTAAAGAATATTAAGAATACTTTTTAGGTATGTCTAATATTCCCTTTCCCCCTCCTACTAAGCTTAAATTAAAGCTTGTATTAGGAGTGAGTGCGACAATACCCCAACGGCGGCGGGGTTTTAACCGGGTACCCCCATCTATCACCCGGTGGCAACCAGAGCAACTTAACTTAACGATCGACTCAAATGCCGACCACTGATTAGGCCACGACCTCCTCAAAAAATACCTCAGATATGTAAAAGATACGTACTATTATTAAATAACCTTCCTACTTGTATTTAATTACGACAGTCTAGCATGAATATAGAAAGTGTACTTTATCTCAACTAAATATACATGCATATTCAGAAACTATTCTTTCGCTCGGGATGGTATCCATCTTACTTGGGGGCCTAGGGGGCCTAGGGGAGAGTTTATGAAAAATGTGGCATTTGTGACAACGGACAGGGGAGTTAGGCTTTGGCCTTAGCTTAGCTTTGGCTTTAGTAAAGGCTTTGTGAGGTCACATGTTAAAATTTAAAATATTCAAAATAAATTTTAAAAAATAAAACCGCTGTTTTCTTATCATTATTTTTAATACATGCATGATATTGAAAAATTTGAGGAAGCCAAAGTGAGTTTTGGCCTCCGACAGGAATTCGCGCAACTTGTTTCGGTCTTGTGCGTATATATATACATATATGTATGTATATAGTAAGGTAAGGAGATTAATATTGAAGCATAGATAATCATTATAAATAGTATAACCACCAGAGACACCAGATCGGTCTATTAACAAGTTAGATCAACATTGCTAAACAGGTCAAAGATTACTTAGAAGAACTTCGCGAGATCAGAAAGCAAACTAGATGGCGCTGTACGGATGACGACGACCGCAGTACGAATACTGAAAATCTCCATACAAACTAACTCACGCTAGCGAAGTTTCTACTTACGATTACTATATATGGATCTTCCGACTAACAACTGCCGGCGAGGTGCGGCCGCCTTGGGCAACTCCAACTAGCCCGGACACGAAGATCTTCCTTTGCGGTGGTTGAGTATATCGACCTTCGCTCCCACCTTTCATTCCAAACCCTTCAATTTTATTTATACGACGTCTTCATGATGTGTCCTAAGTGAAAGTCCTATCCAAATCGGTCCAGCCATTTCGGAGATTCTGAAAGAATTTGCCCTTCAATTTTATTTATACGACGCCTTCATGATGTGGTCCTAATCACCAAATCGATATGATTCGTCCATTTGATGCCTCATTAATGGGTGCTGAGGTCGCGTCTGGGTTTTAGTGGCTATTCTAAGAACTGCACAATACCTGGTATACCACCTCTCGGCAGAAGTCTAGAATCCTAACTGCACAAGCTAAATCACTGGCAATTTCATCCGAGACATAAGGATAGAATGTATAAGATGACTTGGAGGAGGTTGAAAGGGGTTGCAGGGATGAAAGCTCTGTACGCAATCAGAATTTTTATTCCAATAATTATTATATTTTAATAAATAACAAGGGGCAAACGAGCAGGCGGCATACACTTAAGTGACTACCCTCTTCTTCGGGTCGTCGGCAGCCATTGGTGGGCATTCAGGAAGTCGTGATATTGGCCCACCTTTGTGGGTCCATTCGAGCGACATGCTCAGCCCATTTCCACTTCAGCTTTTCTAACTTTTTCCATTAATTGTCAAAATGTATTTTTGTGTGAATACGAACGAAACGTCGTGGCGCGCAGAACGGTTTATGGGCGAATTTCAAATAATTTAAAAATTTTTTTAATAAATATAAATTTAGCTAAAAGTAAAGTTGTCCATAGTGATAAAACGTAATACCATTTTTGTCTCAAAAAATAAGCGTTACATTTTGAACTGGCTTTAAAAAAGACGGTCTCAATATTCAGCTTTACTAGATAAACTGCACAGAAAAATAAGATCTAGATAGACTGTATTACATTTATTTAAATTAGGGATCGCCGGCTGGTCGAAATTCGCCCACAAACATATTTACCTACACCGACATATATGTATAGCCCCGACCTTTATCTGGTTTTATCCGCTTCAGAAATGTTTTGGTAGTGATAGACAGATATTAAGAGAGGGCTGTCAAATGTACTTATGACTCGTAACTAGATGTTATAGGTAATACTAGAAACTTCTGTTAAACCATATCTTCGACTTCCTACCCATTTCCCATTTACTACGGGTCTGGTTTCCTTATCACAAAAATATTTCAAGAGACAAACGGCCAAGGGGTTTACCTTTTTAAATAAAAAGAAAACCGCCTTCAAAAACCGAAAAGGCGAGGAACTAAAAAGCAAAAAATAAATAGTACTCTCTTACGATTTAGTAGACACTTACTGATGTGCTGAAGTCGGTACCGAGCCAAACAGGTTCTCCGCTAAATTGCTGCAGATGGCACAAACATAAAAAAAAATTAAAAAAAAACTTTCGTGTCGATTTGATAACCTATTCCTTTTTTTTTGAAGTCGGTTAAAAAAAAGGTGAAAAAAAAAACTCCCTATTTCCGAAAAGGTATAAAAGAAAAGAAATAAATAAAAAGGCGAAAGGTTATTTAAAAATACTAAAAAATGGTGTTAAAGTACTAAAATTTGGTTGACGTCCGTGCCAGACCTTTTGACAGATATGCCGTGTTAAATTACTATTACATGAAACAATCGGCTATTAAAAAATCATCGGCCATAAAACATTCAAACGTCAACGACACAAGAACGTCTGCTGGCTCCGCTAGTATACGCTAAAAAAATTTATCAGACAGTCCCGATTCGAGTGGCAAGAATCGTGGTCACCTACTCATTAGTCATGCAATCACATGTAATATTAAAAACACCTCTCAGGCCTACATTTTATAATGATTAATTAATGCAACATTATCAACAGTTGAATTGATAATTACAAAATGGTATGGAATTTCAATCATATATAGTTTAGGAGACGATTGTAAGAAGATTTGGTTCGATTACGCAAGGCAGGGGAGGGATGGAACTAACCACAAAAAGGGGGGAGGAAACTAATGTAGGCTTTAAATTGATAACAAAAGCCCCACCCCGACTTCGCACGAGTTCAATTTAGATATATTAACGTATCATCTATATCAGAGTTCGACAACCTTTAGGTAGGTAAGGGACTTAATTGTTGTAAGGGGATTAAATGTTCGCGGGCCACACTTGTAAAACAATTATTAAAATTTGACCTGTTTGGTGTATGGGTGCTGAAATACACTTTTGAGTATGTTCCGGATTTGGTTCCTTGCTACTTGCAATAATAAAAAATCTTATTTAATATTAGATTGTCTAAATATTTTGCAATCTAATTACTAAAAGCTTTTCGTAACTTTAAAAGCTTTTGGTACATGAGTATTTATAATTAGGACCTAGGAAGTTCCCACAAGATGACACTGTCCACTAAGGGAGTCCTAAATGAAAAAAAAACTAATCTTTTAGCTTTTCACTTCCTGCATTAATCATATTTGAATTTATAATTATAACAATTTTTAATGAAGTCGGGATTTTTGTTTTTTTTTTAATAATGTTTTTATACCTAAAAAAAAAACTACAGCCCATAGACGTTCATAGATTTATCAGAAGGTTCTTTACTTCATCTCCTAGTCCAACATTATTCGTTACGTTCTTTACATTTTGAAAGTGGTCATAAGTTGTTATGGTTGGTTAGATGATGTCAAGACAGGAGGTATATTGTCTGAGACGACGAACAGACGAGTCTTTTGTTCATTCAATACAACATTGTAATGTCGTAGTCATCACAGCGTTTCATTTGTCTTCACTGTTCCGATCTTTACATTCATTTGAACGGACTATTCATTAATCATTGAACAAGAGTGAATCGGTTTTTAGGTTACATCAAATGTTAAACATATATCTTTTGTAAAAGTTATTAATTCGCTCATTACTAAATGGACTATTCAATAAACATGAAATAAAAATATTTTTTTTGTTGGTTGTCAAAAACAGAAATCTTGCTTTAACTAAATTGATATATTGATAGACGATTAAAACAATTTTACAATTAATTTACCGGACTCTAATTAGGGTTCTACAGTACTTTAAGGAACCCTTATAATTTCGCTCTGTCTGTCCGTCCGTCCGTCTGTCCGTAAGGTGGTCCCCCCTAGCATTTCCAAACTATGAGACGTAGAGACTTGAAATTTTCCATGTTGATAGAACATGCTAAAACTCATTAGGAAAATTATTTTGAACGAGATGGGATAACAACTTTTGAAGTTATTTAACAAATACGTTTATAGCGTATCACATACGGAACCCTTCTATATAAGCGTGTCTTGACACGCTCTTGGCCATTTTAACAATAAAAAACCAAAATAAAAAACGACAAACTTCTACAGGTGATTTTTCTTAATTGTTTTTTTCTTAAGTAAAATTTTTCTTAAGTACTACAAATAAAAATGCCCTTGCTGTCATCGAATCTCAAGATTGCAGAAAAAACCGTAATAAAAGATTACACAAAAAATAATATAAGACGGTACTATAACATAAAAACGTTGCCAAAAACTGCTCTCGTGGTACACAATTAGAGCATATCGTATGTACGTGAGTCATCGTGTATAAAAAACAGCCTTCACCCCGGCTCAACCAACACCGAAGTCTTAGTAGGTAGTTAAGAATTTCGTTCCCCAACCATTATGCCAAGTATAGAGTCATGACCAAATTAGCGTCTTGCGAAATTACGTTGTTATGAAGTGCTTTGTTTAAGAATTTATCTTGTACAACATTAAAAGAACTATAAGGGTTCCCTGTAGGACTACGGAACCCTAAAGAAGTTTTTCGAAAATTTCGTAAACTTGTAAAAGTTGAATTATAAAGATTATAAAGTACCTAATGGCTGCCCCAAAGACGAAACCGAATTTTTTATAATGGAAGTAGAAGGATAATAATAAATATAAAGTGAAATAAAACAAAGAATACAACATTATCTGAATGGCCCGTTGGCGCCCTTTAAAGTATTCCTAATATTCTTTAAAAAAAATATTATTTGTACAATGACATCGTAATATTTGACAATAAATATTCTGGTTGTGGCGCTGGTTTTGTCGGTGGTGGCTTCATTGTCTTTGGTGGTGGTAGTTGGAAAATTGGGGACGGAGGGCGCGCGTCGCGGCTCCTCTTTAGTGTGGGCGATTGCGGCACGCGCTCTCCGCGAGATAAAACAGAGAAACGACGAGTGACTTCCAGCGACTGTTACCACATAACAAAAGGACAACTTTACTCAACACGCGACTTCATTCGAGTTAATTTTTTTTAAAGAGCATTGCGGCGGAAGGGAAGGGTTCCTTACGATAATATAACTACCGCCTCATTTCTGTTTTTGTTTTTTTTTTGTATGAGAAACTAAACTACTTTGCTTTAATCCGCGAATGGATTAGCCATTCGCGGATTAAAGCAAAATAGTTTAGTTTCTCCTGCATGTCATAGATTTCCGCAAAGTAACGCCTGATTCTATCAATTTTTTTTTTGTGTCGTATTACAATCGGCCACAGAGGTCGTGGAGATGTCCATGGGCGTCAGTAAGCACTTAGATGCCTGCTGCCTGCTCGTTTACCCCTTGTAACATAAATATTTAAAAAAAGGCGCGATGAACCCTGTAGAGTTTCTCGCACCTGCACTGAAATGAGCCCGCAACAAACTCAGTCGTGTATTTTTTTGCTATCACCATTTTCACAGTAATTCAGTTTTGGTTATAGCAATCTATTCCCAAGTATTAGTTTATATTTGAAGGTCTCCAGCAGTAACTTTTGTATGAGAAATTTTACAGCGTCCGGCAATGCGATGTAATGGCAGGGTGAAATGCAATGCGTGTGAATATATTCTTTTAAGCCTCCCTAAAGAAATACCTGATCAAGCAATTCAATTTTAAGCAAATTCTCCACAACCGATCAACTTTAAATTGCAAAAAATTGTGGTTTTTTTTACATTTTGTATTGTATATCTATCAAAATGACCGGATGGCCATAATATCTTAGAAGGTATGAGAGATTTAAAATCCAGGGACAGAGCGGCCGGCGGTCGCATCGGGGTAAGTGACAATTAGATGATGCTATGTTTTGATATTTAATAGTAAAAGTAAGCCAACGTTGTCCTGCTTGAACGTTCTTCTAGTAATATATATAGGTACTAGCAAAACGAAACGTTGGTATGTCAGAATCTTGACAAAAAATCAATAAAACATTAGAGGAATTTCATAGGAAGGAGCGTGACAACGGACAAGGGCTAAATTTTTTTATATTTTAAATTTTGACACACATGTCAAAGTTTTTTGACATTGAAAATATATAAAAAAGAAATTAAAGAAAAAACTGCTGCTTTTTAAAAAAATATTTATAAAACACAACACAATAGAAAACAAGGAGCGTGACAACGGACAAGGGCTAAATTTTTTTATATTTTAAATTTTGACACACATGTCAAAGTTTTTTGACATTTTGTGGATTTTAGGACATCAAGGTGGTGAGGGTGAAATTTCAGATTCTGGCGAGATGTCCTGTGGTGGAATACAGCTAAATAAATTATGAAATTCAATTATGAGAAAATGCTACTAATTTATTGACCTAGCTCCTAAGAATCGGGGCTTTCTAGGCTCCTAAAGTCTAGGTTTAGGTTTAAAGATATTTATTCTTAATAAGACAATACAGTCACTTACTTAAGAATATGGTTAATATTTATGATTACCTAAAGCTCATGTTGAAGCTCCGATTTCAGGGCAGGTTTTTTAAGACTTTTAATTTTGTTTAATTTATTCAATTAATTAGCGATCCGCCCCGGTTTTACATGTGTGCAATGTAGATATACATGTGTTACACATATAAACCGCTTAGAGCCTCAATAGCTCAACGGTATAAGGTATGAACTAAAACCAGCAAGGTACCCGGTTCAAACGCCACCGCCGTAGGGGGTTATTTATCGTTTTCTAAAAGCTCCCGCCCTGGGTGGTGTTTGCGTACGCACTCCCAAAAATGCGCTTAAAACCTGCTCTACGATTTTCAACTTTATTTCCTATAGACCAAATAAATGTTGAAATTTATATGATGCTAAAAATCTATATTTTTATGAGTATATTTTTAGTTCTATTGTTATGTTACAAGGACCAACAGGCCCTTTTTTATGCTAACCAAATTTGTTCTAAAATACTTGTGACCCAGGTGTAGGTTTACACACGTTCTCTGTCAGTGTTCCCTCTCCTAACTAGCCAATCTGGTGTGATCCTACTAGTGCGGCTTTAGATGTCCTTTCTAATAATGAACTTATGATAATCTTAAAATCAACTGTACTTAACTTTCCAATCAGAATAGGTTTTTTTTTACAGAAAGCTTTAATACCAGTTTCTTCGGAATTATGAATCTTCACTTTTTACTTTAATCTATACATCACAAAAAAATAATTTGGAGTGACCTAGTCAAATTAAAAAAAATCTTATGAAAAGTATAATTATTAAATTAACCTGGCAAAGTACTATGTGTTGGTACGGAAACCGCTGCGCGAGTCTGAGTCATACTTGTCTGGTTTATTTTTTATTACTATAGAATAAATTAATAAAGAAATTCCTATAGTATATATTATAGGAATAATAAAGGAATGCATAAAAATTGTCAAGGCAGAGGAGGGACCCTATGTAGCAAAGACAAGTGTTAAAACAATCTCTCCAACCTGACCAAGTTTCAGGTCCCTGACACTTGACTTCCCTGAATCAGCACAATGAATTTGTAAATTGCTAAGCTTTGTATTGTTTCTTAAATTTTAGTCATAATTGTAGAAATATTACATTCACTGTTTTTAGGAAAAGCAGTGTATACATGTTGTTAGTATGTAAAACTTGAGAGGATATCACAAAAAGATCAAACAAAGTTTTACAATAACTAATTTTCTATGCAAATAATTTAACTATTAAGATATCAAGACACTCAATACATTCCGAAGACATGTAATAAGTTTAAATATATATTAAACAAACATGAATAGTGTGGGCAAGAATGTTTTTTTTGCTAATTTTCCTAAATCTGAGCAGTATTCCTAAAATTATTTATCGCTTATACTTGAATATAGTCAAAACTGATTACTGAACCGGATAAAACAGTCTATTATGTAAAAAATAGTTAAAACATATAAAAATCAATTACTTAGATTTGAATTGTATTATTATAATTTGTTTGTACTAATTTCTAATAAATAAATATCACAGGTGAACACAGCTTAGTAGTTGTAGTATCTTCTAAGTCAGTCTTTAAACAAACATGTAGAAACACATTTGTTTTTAAAACCAGAACTGATTGCATAATTTTTGTTGAAAAACATTATTCTGGAAATGATTATTTCACATTAGATTTTTTACTTATGTCCTCCAAATACTTTTGATTGCACAAATTGACCTGTTACACTTCAACCTAATTCACTTTCATAGAATAACAGTCTTAAAAATTATGGTAAAAATTTCAAAAAACTGTCCATATGAATATATAGAAAGTTCCATTAAAAAAAGTTTATCACAACACTTATATAAGATCTACGATTCAATAAAGTTCAAAGTTCGAACACAATTTTTTATTAGCAATCATAAAATAATCAATACATCGGTGGTAAATTTTGCTTTATCGACGATCTCTGTAAGACCTGTGCGACTCACGTTCACGGCTCCGAGCGCGCGAACGTTCTGACGTACGCCATAAAAATTCGTCTACGGAACGTTCATAGGACCGTTTGTCATATACAAGCACTGAACGAGGATAATCTCCTAAGTCATAGTATCGTGGTGGGGGAGGTGGGGGTGGTATTCCCTCGTAGGTAGCAAGTCCCCCACTAAACCCTGGAGGAGGCACGTAAGGAAGTGGGGGCAGTTGGTGGTGCATAGAACGCATGTATTCTGCCACATATGCTTCTGCAGCAGCTGATCCACTGGCCGAATTATAACTTTCGCGACTCCTTGTAAACCATGAAGGTAAACGATCTCGCATATATGGTGATGGTGATCTTCTTTTAAAGGATGATGTCCCCAAACGATTCCGTGTAGAGGAGAAGGTCTTCCGTCTATTTCTCGAAGATGAGCTCATACGGTTCCTGTAGCTGGAGCCTCTAGAAGATAATGGTGCTCTATATGTTCTATAACTCCCGCCACTCTTCAAGTATCCTTTTTTAGAGGACTCTTTTGATTTTCTTAAAATTGGTGTCATTTCTATCCCTTCATCTTCTGGGAACAATCGACACAATTCTTCAGCAACTTTAGGCTCAATCTCTTGACCATCTCTACCAATTTTAACTGGCTTTCCTTCATTCCATGGGTTATAGAGATGAAGAGTGCTGCTAAACGAGAGTTCTTTTCTGCAAATCCAGTCAACTTTAAAAACCCCATCTAAAACTTTTGCAGAAAGGCCAGGTGGTAACACCCAGGAAATGGGGGGTACATCTCTTCGTGACTCACTACCAAGTCTCGCAAACCCAGCAAATTTGCCACTTTCTTTGACTGAAAATATTAACAACACATTTCTTGACTCTCTGAATGCTTGATTTAAATTCGCTTCGTTTTGTGGCAAAGTAGACCATACACCCTTCGCTTTTGATAATGTTATATTTTCTGCATTATTAGATTTGATTAAAAAAAATCTGGTATCTCTGAACAAATAGTTCAGTTTTGTCATGTAATCATATATTTTAATTTTAGAATGAGTTGTAGAAACACATCGCCGCTTAGAATTTGTTGGTGAATGACTTTCGGACTTGTTGCGTTTCCGAGTAGTACGTCTATCTTTTGATTTATTAGTACTAACAGAACTAATACTGGGAGTACTTGAATCGCTTGAAGTCGAACTAGATACCTCGCTACGTGTATCAAAATCTTTTCCTTCTTCCAACTGTTTAAGCTCCTCCCCGATCTCGGCTTCCACTTCGCCAACGCCAAGATTAACGGCGTCGGTGTTACTGGAAACCTCCATTATCATTAGTCAATTTTCTGTATGCACATATAACAGTGCGATTACACTAATGAGTGAGAATATAACATAATAAATTTCCTACAATACTTTGAATTCTAAAATCAATACTGATACTTTAAGGGACATAAAGAATGCTTAAAATCTAAAATTCTTCGAAACTAGAAACAGATTTCAACTTCACTGTAGCACTAGCTTCTAAATAATCAAACTTAATGCTGCCAACAGTAAAAATATAAAATAATTAATCTTACAATTTTAGTGGAGCTGGGCAGGACACTTAACGCGACGAAGGGACGACAGGTCGAGTAAGACAGTGACTGAATGGTGGCAGAGGCTAGGAAAGCGGGGCATTCGTCGTCCAGCAACCGGGCCAGACTTGTTCAAGACCATAAAGAGTTGTACAAACGGGGAGAGGTCTATACCCAGGCTGTGGATGATGATGTTAAACACTCATCTCTTATTTTCCCTCGATACAAAATTGACCCCTAATCTCAGAAACGACTTTCCGTGTTAGATATCGAGGAAGGCTATTGACTATATATCATCACGCCAAAACTTTTCATCCAATTTCACGCGGGCAAAGTCGCGGGAAACAACTAGTTATACATATTGGCTAATACATCGTGTGTATACGCCTGTATTTATATCACGTAAAACCTCATAAAGCACACTACTAACACTACTTATCTCACCTCGGTGCGCGCGATGTCCATGTCGTTCCCATCTATAGGATCCAAAAAAATATCTAACTAAAGACCTTATCCATAAACAGCCGCCTTTGGATGTATGGTTACAAGGAACGATAGAACAAACTGTTGGAAAGGATATTATAATAGTATCAGATACTTATGGAAGAGTAAAAGTAGTCAAATGTGAATCCGCTGGTGGTATTATTGACAAAAATTCACTATGTAAAGGTATTTTTTCCACATACTTTGATATACTAGCAGACCGCCATTACGGACGTTTGCTAGAATAGATATTAGGGTCAGAGACATTATGCTTTCAGGGGACAATATCCAAAATCGCTTTTTGTCTTATTTTTTGTTGTCTTTCTGATAACAACAAGTTAGTATACAAGAAGGGATGATATAGAATTAGGGGTTGAGTATTAGGGATGTTACTTCTTTTTCTCATTTTAATCTTTGTAGATTCTACTTGTATCTTTTACTAATGCTTTTCGAAGAGAAAACTTTAATTAAATGACAGACATACAATACGACACCTTTTTCTTCCTAGCGTTATCCCGGTCTAGTACCAGGGTCCGCTTAAATTGAAAAGGATGTGGCTGTGGGGCGAGTTAAGATGACTGACTGCCTTTTAACTTCACCCCCGGAAACCCTACAATCCCACGACGAATATCACTCGGTGACAATAATCGGAAACCACTGTTTTATGTCTGTGCCTTCCCAAACGAAGGAGGAGGTCCCCATAACGCTTGTGTAACTACAATAGCATCACGGCCTCCCCTACCATAGTTTAAGGTGAAATCTACAATGCGGATGCAATCGGACCTTCTTTATTCAATAGAATCACAGTCTTATCTATCTCTTCCCTAGATCCAACATATAAAGGGTTTCAGAAGTCCACATGTGGAGATTTATGATTGCATGCTGCGGTCATTTCAAGTAAGTTACAATCACTTAAAGACTGGACCGTATAAGTGTAAAATAATTTCATTTCACGATTACCATAACTTGATCTTTACCATCTACAGCATCCGGCTCCGATTCCACCTCCGATGCCGGCGTCACACGCCGCGGTTCAAACGGCGGCCGTGAGTAACGTGGGTGTTAGTACCGTAAATGGCGTTGCAGTGAGCGCCGTAAGCACGGTAAACGGTGTGGGCGTGAGTGTGGGCGGGGTGAGCGGAGTAAGTTTGGGAACGGTGAAACTGACTCGTAGGTGCAGTTGGCAATAGTGAAAATTATCAGATTTTTTGGGTCTTGATTAATCAGTAAATAAATAATATATATACATAGGTATACGTGTTTTAATATGTGTTTTTTTTTATGTTACAAGGAGCAAATGAGCAAGCGCCTCGTATAAGTGACCAACGACGCCCATAGATATCCGTAACAGCAGAGGCGTTCCGGCGGCCACCGGGAAGTCTCACAAACCGTACGAACCATTTTATATGAATTATAAAACTAAAATAATAGATCGTGATAAGATAGTCGACTAAAAAGCTAAATTTTCATATTGACCTTTCTTTTTTTTGTCATTGAGAAAGGCATTTACGCATCCTTGGGTGGAGCGACATAAGGTCACTTGTCGCGTTCTACTATGCCGCTCCTTCACTTTGACCATGATCTAAATCTAGAGAAAAAGGGAGATATTGTTTCTGTGGAAAGGCACACCAAAGATGGGAATCGAACCCACGACCCTAACGCCAAGCCAACGGGCCAGCCAATACATGTGTGTGTAAATAGATCGTTTGGCTTTAGAGTGCGTGTGGTTTTATTTTAATAATTCAATATACTAGTATAGTATATTATAAAACAATATTATCATTCCCATATCTTCCTCTCATGTACATATATTTTATGGCAACACTTTTGGTACATACTGACATGACTGGCCCGTTGGCAAAGTGGGTAATAATTAACCCATTTCTTAGCATTCCATGGATTCACTGTGCGGGTGCCGGGTCCATCACGTTGCAGAGGAAGGAACCATAGTAGTGCCCGGGACTTGTGACCCAGGTGAAGTTTAAGAGCGCTCTTTATAGTGGCCACTAACACTCAACTTCACTGCCAGTGTTCTCTTCCCTGTCTAGACAAATCTGGTATGATCCTACTAGTGGGGCTTTAGATGTCCTTTCTAATAGTTAACTTAGTACTTAGTGAAAAAATAATTTATAGGCTAATAGTAGATAGAGAAACAAGAACCGATAAGTGAAACAGATATCAAGGTTTTCTATTAAAACCAGTATCAAGATTGACGGGAAATTGCGATTTGCCCATTATGCCGGAGCGACGAATGTGTATTATCACTCCACATACATTTCAATTTTCTGAAATGCGGTTTGTTCGGTTTCGACTGCGATATAAAATCGCGTAGAATTGATTTTTGATATTGAAACAGATGGTGTCGCTGATGGACGACGATTTAGTTTGGGAAATAAATATCTATCTACGCGACATAAAATTTGTTTTGAAGTGTCAACTTCAATTACCAAATATTTATACCTTTTACGGATATTTATGTATACTAGAGATCGCCGACCGGTCTAAATTCGGCCAGAAATCTTAATTTGCGTGCCATATGCCTATGTACAATTTTTTTATTCTTATTACAACATTTGACAACTTCATCAAATTAAACGCCATAATTAATTAATTAAAAAAAAAATTATAATTGTGCTAAATTTCGTATTCCTCCGTTCACGCAATTTTCGTAAACTGGTACTGAAAGTTTTGTGCGTCTCGTATCAATATATAAATCATTATATATGGCACACAAAACAACTACTAAAAGTTACAATACAATAAAAATAATATGATTACGAGTATACGAGCCCATTTACAAACTAATGCCCAAAATAGTATAAAAATCATGTATTCTAGAGACATTCGGTATTACTCATACAGAATGCACAATATGTAAGGGTAGCATTGTCCGTTATCTGATTCGTCAAAGAAGGGAATGCCTATAGGAGCTTTATCTAGATAAATGTTCGATGTTTGGTTTCTTTTAATTAAATCAGCCAAATGTGACACAAAGAAAATAATAATATTTATAAAACGCTTCTTAATCCTGGCTTTAAAGGATGTAAAGGAAGTAAATTTAACTTTATACACCTTCCGAACTGGACACAATATCATGTGCTTTTCTCAAAGGCCAGTGTCGCATCAGATCCAGATCTACCGCAAGGTTAGTTATCGGTCGTGGTTATAATCGGCCACGGGCGGCGGTGCTCGCTCAGATGAACCGTCTGCCCATTTACCCCTTTTTTATAAAAAACCGGACAAGTGAGAGTCAGACTCGCGCACTCAGGGCTCCGTACCATCGCTTACTTTTAACTGACAAACTTTGTTTTAATTTGAAAAAGCCACCGCAATTTTTCTTGCGATAACCGAAAATTTGTTGTTGTTATATACATCTACTAAATTTCAGTTTTCGGAATTATTCCTTGCATATATTTTCTTGCCAAATTTCATGATTCTATGTCAACGGGAAGTACCCTAAAGGTTTTGGCACCTATCGAAAATGTATGGGAAATGTGACATAAATGGCCATAACTTTTGATTGCGTACTCTTAAGTCATAGCGGGTTTATTTTTTACATCTTCAAGGGACCACAGACCTCAGTATTCATTTCACCTTTATAGCTCTACACGTTCCTTAGAGGATCGTGTCAGACAGACAGACGAACAGACAGTCGGACAACGAAGTGATTCTATAAGGTTTTTTTTCCTTTGACGATACGGAACCCTAAAAAAAACCTTCCATTCACTCGTCAAAGTTGCCGCAAGCCAATCCCGTTATATATACGACATTAAAACTAGGTCACACAACACCACCCGCACCAAACACACAGTTATTTGGGCATTAAATTTAGAGGGGACGCCGCTTTGCCGCGATATTTACGACCATCGCCGACGACTATAGTTTAGTTGAAACATAATTTTGGTTACCATTTTAGACTGTGAAACTTGAACTAAATAGTGCCTTCGTAGTATTGGAGCTCGTATAATTGCTATCAGATTATAATGCTAGGTATATGTATGCCGAATTTACAGATACCATCCACCCTTCAATTCCAGAGTTCGCCATAGCTTAACCACTTCTAGCTCAAGCTTAATTCCTCTTCTTGTTAATGAAACAAGTTTAATCAAAAAGGAAACAGAAATGATGAGCATATAGAAAAAATTCCTAATTAAATAAATATTGTATAACCCGATTTCCCGACCGAAACAAATACTTAAGTTTTTAATCTGCTCACTTTTGTTAGAGTTATGTGACATCCACTTTTTACACCGCAATAGAGAGAACAGAGGGCCTAGCACGTACATTCTAGATAGTTTTACTTACTTTTAAGTTTGAAACGAAACGTCAAATTTAGGTTCGTGCTTCCATTTTACACGACTTACGCGGCAGTAACGTCGAGGATGCGATACGTGCGAGTTCTGATTTCATTGATGCTAGCAATATTTAGCAACTAAGTTGTGTAAAACGGTAGCATTCATATCTCATTTGACCTTCGGTTTCGAACGCAAAAGTAAGTAAAACTATCGAGAATTTACGCACAAGGCCCTCTGATCGCATCTCAACCATGAACCACTCAAGTAAAGTCTCACAATCTGTTAGATATATATATTTTTTAAGAATATTAGGAATACTTTTTAGGTATGTCTAATATTCCCTTTTTTCCCTCCTACTAAGCTTAAATTAAAAGCTTGATCTGTTGTTCTCTATCACTTGTTCAGCGATCTCACTTGTAAGCTCACTTCAGACAGAACATGACAATCACTCATGGTTTTTCATGTGTGCAGTAGCTTTATTAGATGTTATCACATAAAAAAAATTGTTTACACACAGGAGTAAACTTTGCTAACTTACTGAGTCCTGGTGGGCTGCCCAAGCTCATCTGTTTGTCAACTTCTGTGTGCATTTGTTTCAATTTCTCAGCTTCCTTTTGATATATTAATTAATTATGTAGCGATAAATTAGTATGACGACGGCACATCTGATGCACGGTGCGCCTTATGCTGTCTTGAAGATGCTGCTTTTAGCCGTGAATAATTTTCTATTATAGAAGAATATTGGAGTAGTCTTTAGACGTAGTTAACGTTGGCGTTGGCATTGGCGTTGGTGTTGGCGTTGGCGTTGGCGTTGGCGTTGGCGTTGGCGTTGGCGTTGGGGTTGGCGGCATAAATAAATAATTTGGTAGCTGACGCCATAACCTTTTTTTTATTTTTTAAGGAATATTAGGAATACTTTTTAGTTATGTCTAATATTTCCTTTCCCCCTCCTACTAACCTGAAGAGTTTGTTTGTTTGCTTGAACGCGCTAACCTCCTGGTCCGATTTGGCCTTATTTACCTTTTTATTGCCATTTTCTGTACATTAATATTTTCTGTAACGCTGTTGATTACTAAATAAGTATCTGCAACTTTGGTTCGTTAGCGGA
The DNA here is from genome assembly GCA_024363005.1 of Charaxes varanes. Classification (NCBI taxonomy): domain Eukaryota; kingdom Metazoa; phylum Arthropoda; class Insecta; order Lepidoptera; family Nymphalidae; genus Charaxes; species Charaxes varanes. The sequence goes on from JANCMC010038415.1 coordinate 3,752,930, forward strand.
TAACTTCGTTACAAATACTATCGCCCAATGAATGAATGCAATACATGCCTCACTATTATTTACAAATAATAAAATAGTGACATTAAACATAAATATAATTATAGGATGTGCCCCAAAAAAGCTGTAACATCTCAACTTTTGTAACAGTGGTCAAGGAGTGGAATAAGTCCACTCCTACCGCTGATTTTCAGAAGCGAGCTTGCATTCACGTAATAGGCGTCTGTTACCTATAACACTGGCATTAGGTTGTCTACCTTAGGATCAGGCGTCCGTGTGTCATATAGTCCTGTATATATATATTTATTTATCTATCAACATGGAAGATTTCAAGCCTCAACGTAGCCACAGCTTTAGGGGCGGACAGATGGACGGACGGACAGAGCGTACCTATAAGGATTCCTGGTAGGTAGTCCGTTTGTTTAGAAGCTACGATTACACAAACAGTGCTCGTCTGCCCCCTTGTAACATAAAAAAAAAAAAAAAAAAATCCTTAAAACAGCAGCTCATAGACATGTGCATCTTTCAAATCCTTGAATATGGTGCTCAAATCTGATCTTTGACCAATGAACAGAAGCCCTGGGCATTTGCCAGCAAACTATGGAGCGTAGCATACAGAATGTATAGCTTACCGACAGCAAACATCTGCCAAGCTACAGTACTATTGGTTTAGACATGTCTGCAGCATGGACATACACACACACGCACAAACCAGTGGGACCCGATTAATGATTGTAGATGTGGGAATTCCGGAGATGACGTGAAACGGCAGTTGGTCATCTAAACATGTTCCTCAGTCACATACTGCAATCTAAGCATGATAGTGCAGGGAAGAAGAAGAAATGTAAATTTTACGTTTCTGTCAAGTATTCACATAGGTGTATACGTGCAAAGATATACATAGTTACATGTAACCCCGTTTCCGCTGCGACACTTTAATTTATATTTAAAAACGATGACTTATAATTAGTAAAACTTATATAGTCATCGGTATTAAATTATATTTGGTTGCTTTTATTTTTTATGTAATTAGAGGTAGCGCCACGCTTGTAGCCGAATAGGGCCAGCGCTTCCGGCTACCAGTACCTCTATCTCACATAAGATCGGCGGGAATTGGTGGCAAGGCAGTCACGTCAAGTGATGGTATTGTTGTATCCCACATGACAAACAATAGATTTCACATGACAAATAATAGATCCCATATGACAAATAATAGATCCTATATGACAAACAATAGATTCAATATGACAAATAATAGATCCCACATGACAAACAATAGATCCCATATGATAAATAATAGATCCCACATGACAAACAATAGATCCCACATGACAAATAATAGATTCCATATGACAAATAATAGATCCCATATGACAAATAATAGATCAAGTATTTTCGCACAAAGTAATTTATTGCCTGTCAAAAATTGCATCGGCGGTTAGCGCTGATTCAATTAACGTGACCCAGTCTTACCACCAGTATTAAATGGAAGCAATTTGTTATGAAATAATGATATATAAGGCTAGAAATATTCTCATAAAGTAAATACATATCATAAACATGATATATTAATATCCAGCATATCTTTTATTTGGCCCCAATAGCAAATGTTTACCCGATATGTCATTTTTAACTAACCAGAAGTCAATTTTCCAAAAAAAAACTCCACTAGAGATACCTACTCACTCTCCACCTTTCTCAACTTTGACTAACCAGAAGTCAATGTTCCAAAAAAAATCTCTACTAGAGGTACCTACTCACTCTCCACCTTTCTCATCTTTAACTAACTAACTAGAAGTCAATGTTCCGAAAAAAACTCCACTAAAGGTATTATTTTTATACTTATCTAGTCATTCTCCCTTCTCCGTGTTTCGGAAGAATCGTATATATAAATACATATTAATATATATACCCAGATGAGGAGGTAGTGGCCTAATCAATGGTAGCCGTTTGGGTCGAACGCTAAGTTAAGTGGCTCTTGCCACGGTAGGGTGATAGATGGGTGATTCATTCTAATACTGGTTTATATTTGATGTCCCAGTTTCCTCTGTGACGATATTTGCCGCAAGCATTCTGTCAATGTTATATCAAACATATAATAGTATATTATAAATATGTACATATTTATATATTTCTACAAAAAAAAAAATTGTGTATAACAGGCGTCTGTTATCTATAACACAGGCATTAAGTTATCTACCTTAGGAATAGACGTCCGTGTGTACAAAAAAAAAATTAGGACGGAACATGTCGATTTATTTTTCCAACACAGCATTTGTTTGGCTTTACCGTTCCCAAATAACATATGACATATGATGGATACTAATTAAGTTTTAAAGCTAGAACCACTGTAACTAATCTTAGTTAGAATGGTTCTGGCTAACTAAGAAGAAAGAAGATGTTCTGTTTTATGTATCTTCTAAAACACGGAATAGGTCAGAGGTTTTGAAAATCACCGTTAGAATGGATCTATCTATCAGCCGGTCGAGATAAGAACTGCTTAAACTTGAGAGCGACTCAAATGCCGGCCACTGCCTAAGCACCGACCTTCTTAAAGTGCAGGCCCAAAGAGCTCTAGTGACCTTACCAATAAGAACACAACATTATGCAAATATAATTTTTTTGCTACAATTTTCTATATAGTAAGTAATTTGAAGAAGTCAGGCAGCTTCAGTGTCTTTATTGTTAACAGGCTTTAAGTCTCTATTATTCAAGACTTGCATACTTGAGTCATTTGTTTCATGAATAGAATTAGAGGATTCGGGTAAGAAACGTGACCATCGGAATTTCCAAGTTCTTATTATAGTAGAGCCCATATCGCCTGGCAAAAATGTGCGTTGACCCTTCAAACTGCTAAGGGGTGCAAAACAGTTTAGGCCAATCACTCGGAAATGGTACCCATAATAAAAAAGCTGTGTATAAAACTTTGCCTTTAAAAGAGCAGTTCTATGATACCACACACCATGGGGTTGAATGCAGAAAAAAAGGTCATTCCCATTTCAAATGTATGGGCCACCCCTAAAAAGTAAAATTGCACCAAGGGGACTATGTAAGCTTGATTTAAGCCGATTAATGTCACTGAGTGATATTAGTCGTGAGGTTGTAGAGATTTTGGGGGTTCCAGGGATGACGTCAGATGGCAGTCGGTCAAGTTAACACGCTGCACAGCCAGATCTTTTGCGATTTAAGCGGACCCTCATACTAGACTGGGAGAACGCTAGAAGAAGATTTAGAACCATATGTAGTACACAAAAAGTTATCAAGGAGACCAAAATAGATAATTCAAAATGTATATGACTATACTACTGACTCATGATTTCGTATAATGCTTTATCGCATTAATTACAACGCTACGGAGTTTCTATAAAGTTGAGACAGGGTCATGTTTAATGGGGAGAAGATTAATAATTTCATAATCAGAGCCTCAATAGCTCAACGGTATAAGGTATGGACTGAAATCCGCAAGTTACCCGGTTCAAACCCCACCGCCGTTGGGGTATTGTGTTGCCTGCCTTTAAAGACGGGTTCAGGCAACCGGACGAAACGCTACAACAATACCATCACTAGACGTGATAGCATTGCCACCACTTCTCGCTGATCTCATTTCAGTAAGAGGTACTGGTACCAGGACGCGCCGGCCCAATTCGGCTACAAGCATGGCGTTACCTCTAATTGAATTTTAAAGTCTATAAAAGATAATATTTGTAATAAATAAAATTTACGTTTTCTTCGCTAATCGGTCATACGTTAAAGACGAGGTAGGGTATCACCAAAATGTGACATTGAATGACAACGGGCAGGGCGGATTAAAACCTTAGTGTCATTACATGTCGAAATTATAAATATTAAAAAAAAACGATAAAAAATAGAGTGCTGGCTTTTAATTATTCATAAATGCGTCATAAAATTAATAAAAATATGTGATGTCACATCAAGGGTTTCGAAAATGTGAAAATTTGTGACACTTAGGGGGCAATAATATATCCTAGGATTAATAAATTTATATTAAAATTATGGAATCATTTAACTAATCCTGTAACTAAAGTTATGGGTTTTATTGCAATCAACGGGGATGAAGTAGATTTGAATCAAACATTACAGGTATTTTCGGTTTAAGTAATTTTATTTGTCTATCCTAATATAATATATAATAATGCTGTGTATTATCTTGCCAGTGAGTTTCCTTACCAAGTCGACAGTTTTTCTTAAAAGTTGGCATTTATGTATAATTTGGTCCAACTTGAGAGATAGGGTGGTTGTTAATTTGAATAATGGCCTTTTTTATGTTGTTTTTTTAAATACTTTTGAAATTATCCAGCCACAGCAATGCGTAGCCGAGTCTGCTGCAAAACCTATAATTTTTGCTACGTTTAACATTACAGGTATTATGTCAAACATAACATATTAGAGTTTGAATGCAATAATTTATACGATTTGCGATACTTAATAAATGGTTTTTTTCACGTTTTTATTTTGTAATTAATTTGACTATTGAATCAGTAAAAGCAATATTTCATTCATATCATTTTCACAAACTGATATTTACAAGATTTCTACATTTTTACAGACTGGCTTGCCACGCGGTACTTATTGTGATGTGATTTCGGGTAAAAAAGTTGATTTAAAATGTACTGGAAACAAAATATACATTAACGATGATGGTTTTGCAAATTTCTATATACTTCACAGCGGAGAAGATATGCACATAGCTATACATGTTGGTGATGAGGTAAAACCTACTTTATATATCTATATATACGAGGATGGCTCTTAGAATTTTTTTTTAATTCTAGATTTTTTTAAATTGCCTGAAAATGTCTAGAAGCAACACTTTTCTATTCTCCTATAGAAACGATTCTTGGTACAATACTATAACATAAAGTTCAAGTTTTATTGGAGTGGTTCAGGGAAAGCAAAATAATTGAGTAACGTATCTATCGTATAAATACTGATGTCAATATTTATAAGATGGATAAACGTGTCTCGGGAACTGGGCACAAAGTGATTTCATATTTGTATACTAATGTTATAAACAGGAAAGCTTGTTGGTGTTGAACAAGCTCTGAATAATCCTGGACTGATTTGAAAATTCTTTCACCATTAGCATCCTACATTATCCCTGATGAACTTAGAGGATAGAACATTTTCAAAAAAGTTGGGGATCCGTATGAATATAAGTTGCTTCGCGGCTCTTCTTGGTGGACCACTAACGTGGTCCCAGGTTTTGTATTCGGTTTGATAACGTTGATATGATATATAATGATAGAAGAAGTTTGATTTTTAAGTAATATGATATATATTTTTGTTTCAGTCTAAGATATGAAGTCGAATATGTAGAAAAGAACAATATAGATGTTCCATAAAATATTTCTTATATTGAGTACTTTGCGATAGTCCAAAACAAGCAGAGAAGAAACTTATAATAATAATACTAAACAAGTTTTTCGCTTAAATATTTATATTTTAAATTCAGTTGGCAGCAGGGTATAAAATAAACTATTTTATGAAAAAATAATCAAGTAACGTATTCCTGTTACCTTTTTGTATGTTAATATAATATTGGGTCTCGATCTCCGTAGCTATTTTTCCGTGTATGAAGTGAATTTGACATTAAAAACACTAATAAAACAACGTTTTCAGAAAAAAAAATGGTTTACTTTTTATGACGCCTATTATTAAATAATTAATATACAAGGTGTACACCAATAAAAAATGTGTAAAGATATCCATGATAAACATATAGTGAAAAAGTAAAATACTTATTTATTATTATGACGGTGCCAGACATAGCTCAAAGAGTTTGTACCTTTTGTCCTTGAAGACTACAAAGTTCTACAAAACTTTGCACAGAGGCCCTAGGCTACACTACATGATCATTGAAATGATCATTCAAAAGAACCTATGTCTGGCTCCGGCATTAAAACATTCGACCAGTGTCACGTTTTATGGAGAAGACATAAAGGAGATTCTTTAATTGGCTATTAAAAGACGAGCCTAAATTCGAACAAGACAACGTCTGTCGCGTCCGTTCAATTTAAATGAATCTACGCATAAGTTTAGTTTTTCTAACGTAATTTTATTTTACCAACTCCTGTTATTCGAAGTTAGCTTGAATTGTGACTTCTGTTTTTCGCGATGAGTCGTAAATGTAAATTATTGTAGTACTTGCATTTACATACTATTTTTCTTATGTTGGTTCTAGTTATCTACGGAATTTATACCAACTTAAATATAGTTAGTCATGTCTGGCTTGTCATTGGGATACTTTATATTTTCATAACCTTTCTTGAGTTTGCGTCTATCTTTTCTCACAATTTGTGTCATTTATATAGTAAGTAGTAGTTCGTTTGTCAAATGTTATGTTAGCTCTAAGGAGCTACGTGTTTTTATTCAAAATGGATTGATTTAAGTTGAATATTCCACCTTATTAAAGAAATAGAATTGTGCTAAAGCGGACTTCCAGAGGAGTTTGTAAAAGAACTTAGTGAATAAGTTAATTTTGATTTGATTGAAATTCGAACATGAGTGTTTTATTTAGTAGATTTGGTATTGGTATTTGAGTTAGGTACCGTGACATCATAGTCACTACGACAGGACAAGATTAATAGTAGGGGAGCCCCTGATGATAACTCTGAAGTCATTAAAGCTTTGTGGGGATCTATTGGATTACGAAGATTAGGTGTGAAAAAGTTAAGTTAAGATCACAATAGTATAACTTTATATTTTTCTAAAAAATATATTTGTTTATAACAGGCGTCTGTTACCTGTAACATGGACATAATGCTTTGACATCATTCACTAATAAAATGTATACATGTGAGTGTAAATCGTTTGGCTTATGTGTGCGTGAGGTTTCGTTTTTAACGATTTAATGTATTTATAATGCATATTTTATAAAAATATTAGCATTTGTACACCCTCCTCTATATAAACTATAATTGTGCCAAATTTCACTCCCGTCCGTCGGTGCGATTTTCCTAAAATGGTACGGAAAGTTTTCTGGTTGTGGTATGCCCTCCTGATGGTGCAGATGTCTATGGGCGTCAGTAGGCACTTAGAAGCCTCCAGCCTGCTCGTTTGCCTCTTTTGACATAAAAAAAGGTCATTTAATAATATCAAGGAGGAGTGCAGAGGCTAATCAGTGGTTGGCTTTTGAGTAAATTGCTAGGTTAAGCAGTTTTCATCGGATGATATATGTAACCCATTCTAAGACTGGTTTTCTCATATTCGACTTCCCAAGTGTTTAGGATGCGGTATAAAAATGCACGCCCCTCCACTAAATTGAATTTTCTAGCCACATTTGCCTGTATGTGTGTGTCCAGTGATTTTATTTTAAACTCCAACTCAACCACGCACACTATTATACCCAACTCAATGCCCATGATATTGACGAGCTCGCTTGTATTGCGTTTACACACTATTTTGCATGTTTTGCTATTTTGTATGTTTGTATGTATTCTTGAGGTGAATACTTAGTAGGGTCATTGCGTTGTAGGATTATTCTCGTACAACGCTCTTGTACTACCCCGAAAGTGCATAATATGTCCGCTAATAATTATAATTGTTTTTCGTACAGGATTCTGTGACTCCCTTTGCCTTTTCTACTTCGAAAGGTTTTTAATAGTTTTTATCTCTTATAATGAGATCTGGCAGCAGGCGATGCATGTAGATAGAGTCACATCGATGTTCGTTATCGCTAGATTCTACATAAATGTTACGTGCTCAAATACAGTATCAGCATCCTTCTTCTCCCCCCCATCTACCGTTATATCCTTTAACTCCATTCCTTTCCCTTACTCCTGTCTTTCTAATTAGAGATAGCACCACGCTTTTAGACAAATTGGGCTGACGTATCCGAGTACTGGTACCATTTTCTCCCTGTTTAATCTTTCGTTTAATTTTTAATTCGTGTAATTCGTTCTGTATAATCTGTCTTATTCGTAAAACGTATTATCGGCCGACGATTATAACAGTCGAAGGTAACATCCGACTGCGGGAGGTTACGTGTCCCGCACAGAATTTCCGGATGATTTTTTTGTTTAGTTTACAATCTTCTCATTGACGGCAGAAGGTCACTGGGCACTGAATTTTGTTAAATACTGATTCAGATTTCCTGTATTTGCCGTTAAAGGGACTTATTAAAAAGTAAAGCCCGCTGCTGCTTCGAACTTGGACTGCGAAATAAAAGTAGACGTGACGGCATTGCTGCTACTTCACACCGATCTCATGTGAGAAAGGGGTACTGGTACCCGAACGCGCCGGCCCAATTCGGCTACCAGCATAGCGCTACCGTTAATTAGAAAGACAGGAGTAGGGGAAAGGGATGGAGAAAAAGGATAGCGTAAAGACGCTATCCTTATCGGTATATTATCACAAACAATGTGAACTAAACAACTGCCAACAGAGATGGCTACAACCTACGTCCGTCTGGAGGAGTGGCGGTACCGTCCAAGCAAACTGCATAATTACCAGGGCAAAAGATCTGGAAACATTAAACACAGCTGCAACAACTATGCAATTAGAAAATAAAATGGCCAATATCCGTATACAATATGCGATATAATTTTAATTTGAAGTATCTCCCTAAGCTAACTTTCAACAGGATTTCGCGTTAGTTTTCATTTAGACTTTACATGACGAGCGAGAATTCTTTTGACGGGTTCCGTACCTCTAAGGGAATAAGGAACCCTTATAGGGTCATTTGCTTGTCCGTCTGTCCGTTCGAGTGTCGATCAAAACTTTTTCCCATTAACGCGTGGAGTTATAGAGTTGAAGTTACTACGTAATTCTGAGATCTGTTATCCTTTGAAGCTTTGAAAAAATTGACCCCTTTATGTGTATGATATTAAAATATATGGCTTTTATGTCACATTTTCCATACATTTACAAATGAATTTCGAGTGTATAAGATGTTAAAAATGTTCCTGAAAAACTGGGGGGATGTTTGTCAGTAAACACATAAGATCTTTATGTTTTTCTTCCGTTACTGGTCTAGTGGTGTTGTGTAATGGAAGTAATTGAATATTTTCATATATTTTTGATCTTCCTCTTTTAGGTGAAAGATCCAAAACTTGGAATTCAGAAACGTAACAAAGAGGGCCTCGTGGTATTTTCAAGTTATGCTTATATAATTTCTTTAAAATGTTGATTTATAATTAACACTAAATGAATTCCGTATAACGTTGTAATTACAACTACTATCTAAAGGTTTCTATTATTTAAGGAAATTAATATAAGTCTTTTGAATGTTGTAACATTGAGGTGATAAATCTCATCAAAATCGGTTCACTCGTAAGTGTTAAAAGTTTAAAGACCATTGACAGAAAAGGCATTAAAGTATTATGGTACGCTACCAAATTGTAAGCTACATACTCCATTTTCTAAATGATTTGTGTTAATAAAATATTTTTTCATTTAGATTGTTTTTTTTTAAGACATACTTTCACCCGCTACCCCTATCGCTTTTGTTAAATAACTATTCTTTAACACCAGCTGTAAGGTAAACGTTCCGTCAAAATGTGTGAACAAGGAGATTACCCAAAAGATGGAATTTATTTATATATATTTTTAACCTATTTTCAATATTTTATCACTATAGATAATAAATAAAGAGTTTCGAGAGGTAAGACATTCTTTTAGGAAGTTTTATTCTCTTATTGAATCGTTATTTCAGATCTGAAATATCTTATATAGTTTTGACTTATAAGCAAGAATTCAGACCCCTTTTTAAAAATTGTTTTAATCAAATTATTTAATTGGTACTTAATAAATAATTACAAACGCGTAAAAATTTTATGGTTTTTTAAGATTTTTTTTATGTATTATTAAACATACGTTTCAAAACTAGGTAAAAATTCATTGACAGTCCCTGGATGCCCAGGGTTTCGCCATTTTTATGTGTAACGGCAGTGCACTAAAATATATCCTCATAGTCGTGGAAAAGTGTTGGATATGACAAATATTAAATGTTACAGGGCAGCCATTTGAAATAATTATGTGAGCTTTTTGGCATTATTCATTTTAATTTTAAATCTATAATTTTGAAAGTTATGTACTAGTTAGATACTATAGTTTATCTAGAAAAAATAATTTTCACAATGAAATATTGTCTCATAATAGTTTTCTAGAAACTCATCTTACTGCAAACACCAAAACCGTCATTGTTCGACGGCTATGACGACATACATATAACCGGGGATAGAAGCATAAAGCGATCTGTCCTGTGATGCCCTACCGCTGCGATACCATGATAATAGCAGATTGATGCCTTTGAAAAATTAGTGCATGCTCATTCCTTGAAGGTCCCAAAGTTTTATCGGTTCGAAAATACCGTATACCGAAACTTTTTTGATCTCCTAAAACCCACAATTTTGCAAGCTTTGCCTTGCAAAATTGGGATCATAGATAATATACTTATTGGGATGGTAGGTTTAAAATTTACATTTCAGCTCATTGATGAAATTCAAGTGTGGGTATATTCTTTTGGTTACTACCCAATACTGCAATATAGTTTCAGTTAATATCTAATATACGATTCCTAATCTAACAGTCAATATTCGTTATTTTCTCCTCGTTACAAATAAACCGGGTAAGTGCGAGTCAGACTCGCGCTCTAAGGGTTCCGTACCATCACGTCATAATTTATCAGGTTATTATAAGATGTACCTATACTTTTCACAAGATTTCTTATAATTTGATCAAGACACCGTATTTTTTTTTTTGATGCGACAAAATGTTGCATCAAAAATCATCAAAATCAAATGAATGAATGATTGAATCAAAAATCATCAAAAAAAACATTGCAAAATTTACAGTTTTCGGATTTTTTCCTATACTTGTGCTATAAGATATAGCATCTTGGCAACTTCCGGCCATATCTTGTGATTGCGTACATTTGGAGGGTTGACTTTTTTCACAGTTTCAATAAGTCCTGATACGTCAGTACTTGGTAGAGATATACAAAATACTTTTCTAATTTAGTATTTCAAGTGCAAAATACAAAATACTATTTCAAAATAATTTATTCAAATAAAATACTTTCAGATAACATTACTTTGGTTCGTTATTTATTAAAGACTAGCATGTCGTGACTTTGTCTGCGTGAATTCTGTGATGTTTTTTAATTTTTAAGGGTATTTATTTTTTTATGCGGAACCCTAATTATTTTTCTAAAACTGAAGTAGTCTATGTAACGCCTTGCCATCATCGGTTCAGGTGTTTCGGACGCTTACTCGGAACAAACAGATAACTCTTATTAAGGTTTTCTAGTCATATGCAATCAGAGAAAAGGTCGTAGCTTAATCAGCAGTGGGCATTTTAAGTCGATCGCTATGTTAAGTAGCTCTTGCTGCGACCGTATGATAGATGGGTGACCAATTCTAATACTGGTTTATATTTGATATCCGACCTCTTTCGTGTTTCGGAAGGCACGTAAAACAATGGGGTTCGATTAAATCAGTGAGTGATAGTAGTCGTGAGGTTGCACAGATCGTAGGGGTTCCGAGGATGACGTCAGATGGCAATCGGTCATCTCAACTCGCCCCACAGCCACATCTTCTGCAATCTAAGTAGACCTCGTTATTAGACCGTGATGGCGCTGAGAAAAAGAAGAAGGATAAATAATCGATCATATGCAATCAATAAAGAAAGTTATTCGGCTCTCACAAACCAAACGAAACGCGACAATAATACCATCACTTGTGATTCCACAAAACAATTAACATAATTACTTGGATTGAATTATCATTTAAAGTATGGATTAAGTTGGGGTGAGATTGGGCTCTAACATGTAACCTTTACTAAGTCAGATTAGATAGTTAATAAAGCTTGTAATAAAAATAAACACGTTGACCTCTAGTATTTTTATCTGTAAATAAACTGAGCGTTAGAATATCAACAGTATATTTATTAGTAATGAAACGAGCGTTATTTGTAAGTAAGCAATAATATTAAATCACCAGTACTTAGTGTTTGGATCGCAGACAAAGGTTGGTGCCGAACCCACATTATGAAAGTGGTTGAATAATTGTACAGATAAGTGGAATTGATGGCTTTCACAGCCGCTGGGCCTTTGTGTTTTCTTTAAGTACATAAACCTTCATTATTAATAATGCAGAGGTCAGAAGAAACTCAACATTGAAAGATTTTTACGAAAATTGTATAGTTAAAAGGGTACTGATACCCGGACTTGTCGGTCTAATTTAGGTATAGACCAAAAGGACTGCAACCGTGACGCTACTTCAATATTTGAAATTGACTCTATCTTGAATAATCATCATGAAATTGACTCTATCGGAAATTGTGCCTGCAATCAGAACCGTCTCTTAACTCTCTGTAACTAACTGCCGCTAATATGAATTTACTCCATGTCAGTGGGTCTTCCTTGCCGAGATAAAGGTGGCTGTTAACAAAAAGAGTTTATGAAAGTCAGAAATAACATAGGCCATTTAAGGGGCAAACGGGCAGATCTTCACCTAAGTGTCTTAACTAATTTTAAGGAAATTTGGTCAAAATTTAAGTGCTTTTTTAAATTTATTTTTATTTTTATATAACAAAGAGCAAACGAGCAGGCGGTACTTTAAGTGAATACCGACGCCCATGGACAACTGCAACACCAGGGGGTCGCACATGTGTTGCCGGCATAAGATATTAACAATCACTAAAATTGGTGGAATTTTCCATAAAAATAATGAGTGTGACATAATTGTCATGGTTATGAATAGGTCAGTTGTGTGAAGCGTGTAACTTAGTCAGTACTTAACACAGCAGGTACTGTTGCCAACTTTGCAGTCTTATTTATTTAATTGTTTCCCGTAACACAAATTAAACGTGTCCCTAGACGGCTCAGCGTTCTCAGCGGCTACTAACTACATATATTTCACCTCTAACCAGAAGCATTGGACTAGGCGCGAACACCTCAATAGCCAGGTGAGTCGGTGTTCTAAATTCAAATCCTTTGCGCTATAACATAAAATAAATCTAATGTTCATATTATGTTACTTGCTTCCACTTAAAGTACATAAGATATATTCTGATATATCTTAACATACGCACAAATAGAAAATGTACATGCATCCGTGGCTAATGTACATTTGGACAAATGGAGGAAATTGTTTAATTGCTAATATTAAGAATGTAAAATAATATGCCGCTTTGCAAAGAACTCATAACCATCTTCTACCACCTATATCAAATATATTATATTACCACTTTTCTTAACTCAATATAATGAAGAGATCAGACAAATAAATTACATTGTAATTTTTAGATACTGAAGGACCCGGTTGACAATGTCGTGCCTGAAGAATTTTGGCTCTTCTATTATTGCCAGACAGACAAATTCTTTGGGTGCCAGTCACAGAGATCAAACAGCATACGTTTTGGACTTCTTTGGCTATACAAACAATTACAAAGACTTGGATATGAGAGAGCGCATGACGCTTATGTGGACAGACTTTGTTAAATATGAGTATGTATGAGTTTTTAATTAATATTAATTAGTTAATTACTGGACCATTAAACAAATAACACATAATTATGTATTTACTCATTAGATATGTACCAGAGACTTCGCATACATCGTTCCAGGCGCAAATTTTCACGGGGTGCCTAGGCTAAGGTGCCCCCTTTTTAAAAATATATTTAAGACCCTTGAATAAATTATATATATATAAATAAATCCATTTTATTCTTACTTGAGAATTAAATTCTCGTTTTGTTATTGCTATATTCACAGTTTATATGTCCAGGCATACGTAAAACATTCCTACTTCATTCCAATAAATACTAATATTTTAACAAGAAGCAGACGCCCACACGGCTGTAATTTTTATATTTTTTTTGGGGTTTATAGGGTTAGTTGCATACTGACTTAGGTACTTCAGTCATTCCCACATCTTGTCCCTATGTATGCTTGCCAAAAGGACATCAATATAAAGGACCTATATACATATATATTAATATGCAAAAACTTTGGGTATCATATAACGAAAATTGCGCGTACGGAGGTGTATAAAATTTGGCACAATTATACTTTATATAGTGGAGGGTGACGCAGACAAAATAACGAAATAATGCTCTGTATCTGTTTAAACTAAAGGATTTAAAAGTGTTGGAGTAGAAAGAACAGGGTGCGTGATACGTAAACTGGTCGGCCGAGAGGGCGCACCCGAAAATGATGTACCATCGCATTGCCGCGCAAAAACTACTACATGCTCCTACCACTTGTAACACTTGAAGTGATTAAAATAAATTTATTTAGGACTATCATTAAACACTCGGTCGTGTTTCCCTAAAGTAACTTATTGCCGATTGAGATAGGGAAGAATAGTCGTAGAAATAAGAATTCGAAGAAAAGCTCCTCGTCTTCTTCCTATAGAGTGCTGACTTGTGACATACATCTCTACGCATATCACAAGATGGTGACATGACATGACATGACAGACACGAGTTAATTGATGGAATCGGGCTTTACTTTGCGGAAATCCATGACATGCATGAGAAACTAAACTACTTTGTTTAATCCGCGAATGCGTTTACTTTTAATGTTAATTAACATTCGCGAATTAAAGCAAAGTAGTTTAGTTTCTCACGAGACATGAGTTGTTAATGTTTTACACCCAGAATAGAGGAGGATTCGAACCCAAAATCCAGTCCAGGCACTGCCATCTACGCGAACTTTATTGTTAGTAGGGCCGTTCAAAATCTTATGAATGTTCCCAATGAATTCCTTACCAAGTCAACCGATATTCATTAAAGTTGGCATTTTTATGTAATTTGGTCCATCTTGCTAGAAAGGATAGTTTTTAATTTAACAAAATCACTGTATACACGCGGGCGAATTCAGGAGTTCCAGCTAGTTAATTACATAATTAATTTTGAAGACTAACAGTTCATGTTACTCTAAAATCTAATGCTACAACTCATATAAAATATTGGCCGAGAAGATTATTTTTGTATATTTTTTCCTTTTAGAATTAGACATTGTCAAAAGTCTAAGCAATAGTGGTGCCCTCTTCTTACACAGGTAAGTATTAGAAGCTTATTAACTGGAAATATTAGACATATGTCGGCAGCAGTGGGGGAGAATAGGCTGTGGATGATGATGATGTTGTCAAAGCTTTGATAAGGAGAGTTCAAAAGTCAGATTTTAATGAATTCGTTCATTCTTAGTAGTCTCTCGCACGAGTGGAGGTAAGGAATTTAACAGGAGCTTATTTCTGTACCCTTATTTTTTGGTTCGTCCTTGTGAAGTATTAGTGTCCAAACCATATTTGTTATTATCAAAGATTAATGGAACACTGATTTTTTTATCCATTGCAAAAAGTAATATTGATATGTTGTCAACATGTTGTCAACACTATAATTACGGGAACCTGGGAATGTAGCTGAGTGCTGATTACTGGGAGCCATTTGCTAACTAGGGTGGTAACTTAGATGCTTAGGCTAAGGAGGACTAATTGGAAATCTAAGTAATGTCTGAAAATTTCATCAAAATCGGTCTAGTCTTTTTCATAAATACAGTCATCAATTTTTCATATTTACATTATAATATGAATATAAACTAAAACTGTCACATAAATGCGGATTTCAATAGCTTACAATATTGTATTATACTCTTGTACTGTTTATTGGGTACTCTATTATATTTGTGCAGTAAAATTAAATCCGTATCGAGGATAATATGATGGAGAGCGTTTCGCGTCAGCCAATGAAGGCATACGGTGTAGGTGGGTAAAGTTGCGTGCATACACCTAGTTTATTTATTCATTCGAGTTCAAAGGTGCTTCGTTCAATTCAGCTTTTAGCATAATTTATTAATATTTTATTACATTACATATAATTGTATACATTTATATTGTCATCAATACCAGAGATTGCCAGCTGGTCGAAATTCGTCCACAAATCTTTAAATTTTCGTACCATATGGTTTGTTGAAGCTACGCACAATTTTTTCTTAATACAACGGCATATCACAATCTCATCACACTGAATATCATAATTAACAAAATAAATTGTTATTTTATAATGGTTGTCATGACTATGTTTTGACATAATCTCATAGTAAAATGTATACATGTGTGTGTGTGTAAGTTGTTTTGCATTGGTGTGCGTGAAGCTTTATTTAGATAATTAAATATATTTGTAATAATATTTGCATTCGCACATCGTCCTCTATATAAACTATATTTATGCCAAATTTCATATTGGAAAAGGTGCTCACTTCAATGGGTTCAATTCTATTATAGTACTGTACCAATAAATCGGAAAGGTTCGGCCGCAAGTTAATTATCAAAGTTATATTTATTGCATCTAATAAAAGATCATTCTTATGACGAACCTCGCTTCAATACCTCTACAATTTTCCGATGGTGAATTCATTTATCTGAATCTGAATAATATCTACATCTGTGATACAAGGAAAACAGGTTCGAGTGCTAAAAGATAAAAGTTTTTGATATTTTCATAAATTTAAATATACACACACTTCTCTCTGAGTTTTGACTGAGAGACGAAAAGAAAAGTTGTCGGATAATCTATTTGTAAATTGAGTAGGTCATAAACACCATGAGAATTTCGATGTGTTGAGATGAATTTTAATTTTATAGCGATAAGTATCGATGGATCACTACATTTACTGTATTTATGGGCCCACCGAAGTGTCGCCGAAGTCGTTTCATCTAAATAATGGTGCAGATCATATTACTGCTGCGTGAGAAATCTTAAATATTTAAAATTAAGTGGCCTCTGTAGTTCAACGGTATGGTAGGATTGAAACCCGGTTCAAACCCCGCTGGGCTGACACCCTGCCCACTGTTAACGCAAGATTTAAAAGAAGCTTAACTCGAGTGGCCACTCAAGGATTTCTGTATTGAACCAATACCAAACCAACCAAAAAATAACCGCTTCTAATCTATCCACAACAGCTACATTCGGCGCGATAAGTTGAAGGTGGACGGGACACAACGATCGGCTTGGCCGCTTTGCTGTTATTTTTTTTTTGTTTTAACAAAGAAGTCCATGCATACGGGACATCGGTATGAGCATGATAATGGCCACACTTATAAATAGTAATTAATAGAACAATTATTAGAGGGCGGAATAAATAAGAGCTAATACATCAGATCCAGTACCTGGGATATTTCACAAAGCGTAGCTTCCCAAGGGAATGCATATTAAGAGGTTTTGATTTTACTAATCACAGTACAAATATAAATAAATATATACAGGACTATATGACAAACAGACGGCTGTTCCTAAGGTTCTTCTAACTTCTTGCCGGTGCTATAGGTAACAGACCTGTTATATAATTCTTTTTTGTAAAAATCTATTAGTTAAAAAAATTGTTGATAGATTAAGTCGGCCCATTAGAAGAGGTCGATGGTTAAGGAAAAAATAAAGAATGCAAAACTCAAAAGAATTTTCAAATATATTAAAAAATGCATAGTTGATTACACCTTTGGAATAATTCCAATAGATGGCGGTCGTATTGGATCTTTCCGCAATGTGTGCCGGGTCGTCTAGTTACATTATAAAATGATCTGATCGGCTAGACACTTAGGATATGTATAAAATTAAGAGGTACAAAGTGCATGAAACACGTGAAATTTGAGTTATATGGTCACTAACACCAAGTGCTTTATAGCATTTAGGATAACTCGGATTTGCTATCGCAAATTGTCAAGTTTTTATGTACATAGGACGGCTAGCAAGTTTACATGCTTGATGAAAAGCATACACAATAGTGGCTTGTATTGCTCACGTCTTGCCAACCTTATGACCCTAAGGACATGAGGTGCGTCTATTACCTAGGTATAACACAGGCCTTAAGTTGTCTACCTTAGGAACAGGCGTCCGTGTGTCATAGTTCTTCTGTATATATTTATTTGTTTAAAAAAAATTAATACGTTTCTCGCTGCAACGCAAAAATCGCTGAGCCGCGCCGGTTTGATATATCATTGTTTTTTTGGCATTGGCATTATTTCAGAAAAGGATTTAGAAAGGGAACCTTTAGACTTTAAATTATTATCAAGTGCTGGGCAAAGGCCTTCTTGATCCATCTTCCTCTTTTCTGGGCCAATCTCATCCACAACTTCCCCGTAAAGGTCATCCAAACTGACGCGCCACTCCGGTAGGCATCTAGGCAGTCGCGATGTTGACCCACCTTTGCGGAAATAAAAGAAGCATAAGGAGAGAATATCATGTTCTTCTTCTTCTTCCTAGCGTTATCCCGGTTAAATACCAGTGCCCGCTTAAGTTGTAGAGGAACCTATTAAGGGAACAATGGTACTTTAAAATTTATTTATGGCTTCTCCATCAATTTCCAAGAAAGGCATCGTTGCGCCACTTATATCCAACGGTTTCTTGCCACCCGCACCAAATCATCAATCCACAGGGTAGGAGATCGTCTTGCCTTTTTACCCTCAAAGAAAGATAGTACGTTAGTTCAATAAGCGAATTTTAGAAAAATATGTTTTACGAAACCGAATTTATATTATGAATTTGCGTATCAGATAGAGTTTTTCTAAGGATCTCATAGGAATTCTTGGACACTCATTAAGGTCGACCATAACGACGTTACAGTAGGTGACTCAAATATCCGTATCGTTAATTTACTCTTAAGATTTCAAGAGTTCCGTCACTTTACCATGGATCCTGACTCTCCAAACCTGACCCTGACCAAAATCTCGTCAAAGTACCCTTAAAGTACAATCTTTTTAATAAAAAGAATCATCGATCAGGACTACTATGAGCCCACGACGCCTCCCCCATCGCGCTTCTTTCCACCAGGAAAGTTCAGCTTAAACCGTGCACCTGATGGCTTCACTTACTCTTTCCACAAAGTATAAATCCTAGATAAAAGGCCTCGGCAACTTATAATTCCTAAGACGTAGAAAGCACACGTCTGTTATTTCGCCGAGTCATTGGGGGTAACCTCGGGGAGGTTTTGTGACTTGTTTTTAGTGGGTTTTTTTTTGATCCTGCAGGTGGAGGAGACCCAATTCTTTATCAACATTTATTTTGATTTTTTGGCCACCCCTTGACTCCGCGTTAAGATACTTGTAAAAGAAATTGCAGTGCGCGTTAAGATACTTGTAAAATAGCATAAGAGCTCGTTAAAAATGTTGGTCAAATGCATAGAACTAGCGACAAGTTTTTGAAAAACAATTGTTCCATCTCCTGCATCTTCCTACCATATATGTATATTTTTGGATTTTTTCATACCTGTCCATCTGGCATGCTATAAGTTTGTTAATAATCTCCATATTTTCACCGTTTGAATGACTATTCTTTCAAATATATATGGCGGTAGGCACTGACGCAAACCGTTGGGGAAATAGCAAAGTACTTCGAATTTTCGCAATTTTAACAACTAACACTTTAAATAACACCTCGATTATTCACTTCCGGCTCGAAGGACCATGAAAATTGCCCTTAAAAGAGTTCAAATTGTATTTTTACTCACTATACCGGCGTTAGTTAGCAGCCATCTTCTTTTCTTATATCGAAGCGATCGCGATCGCCTCGGCTTCACGGCGGTAGCAGCTACAGTTTTTTGTTAAGAATAGACGGTAACGCCATCTAGCGTCATACGCTCGAACACCTACAAAAAAAAGACGAAAAAAAAGTTCAGTGACTGTTAATTTTTGAGGGTTTTTATTTTGTTTTGTGGGGAAGCCTAATTACTTTTTAGGGTTCCGTACCTCAAAAGGAAAAAAGGAACCCTTATAGGATCACTTCGTTATCCGTCTGTCTGTCAAGACCCTTTTTCTCAGGAACGGTAAGATCTAAAAATTTGAAATTAATACCAAATACTGAGGTCTGTAATCCCTTGAAGCTGTGAAAATATCAACTCTCTAAATATACGCAATCAAAATATATGACCATTTATGTCGCATTCCTTATACCAGTACATTCGAAACGGAAATCAAAACCTATAGGGTACTTCCCTATGTCCTAGAACCCTGAAATTCGGCAAGAAGTTAAACCTTGTATCACCTTGTATTTTGATCTACATAATCATATGCAATAAGAAAAAATATAACTTTGACCCTACAAAAAAGTATTTTGCATTATTTATAAATCATTATGTGACCTACATTCTACCGGAACGACTAATTGGGTACGACTTACCGTTTAGCTGAAAATTATGAAAAAGTAATTTTGTGACTTTAGATTGAGTCCGCAATAAATGTGACCATTTTGACTTCTGAGATAACATTCGTTAAGTTAAAATAAAGGTCTATACAAAAATTCAGCTGGTCGCGTTCGATTCTTCGGTTGCCCCTTTCATCGACTTAGACGTCTGGGCCAAGAGGCTCACCGACTGCTTCGCCTCTCCAGACTCGGAGCAGTCGCCGGGCGTGTACCTCCGCGACGACCCGCTGTTCGGTACCCAGCTGCAGAACCAGTCGGAGCTGCGCGTGCACAGCGCGGACAGGGCGGCCTTCTACCTGGACGCGGCGCTGGCGGCGCGCGGCAGCAGGGACGACGGCCGCGACAGCCACCTCCTGTACACGCTGCACCTCTACCAATACAGCATCGGCGGGAAGGGCGCCGGTGAGTTGGGACGTCGCGATGTACGCTCGCACGTACTCCCTTTATACGTAAAGTGTTTTATTTTGGAATGACACTCGCATATTTTAAACGAACTGCTGTGAGCTTATAAAAGATACGAGGGTGCTTGGATAAGTTCGGGACTTTTTGAATTTCCCATATCGTAATTAAGAAGGAAAATACAAATTTTGGGTCAATTGGACCCTTTATTAGTTTGCGATTTACAGTCATTTAAAGAAAACAACTCCTAGTAGGCATTTGTTGTAGAGTTTACCCAGAGACACACCCGAGACCAAGATTTTATTGTTTCTTGATCTCAGGTTTGGTGTGATGGATTGATGGTGAAGAACCCCCGTAGTCCTTGTCAAATCTATTGTGACTTTTGATGATGATGTTTTTACGAAAAATAAATGCTTAATGAAGACATGCTATACACTTTTTTCGTTAAAACTTACTAATTTATTTTTCATAAATGACTATAAAGCGCAAAGGAAAATAATTCTAAGAGTTGACACGCGTCTTGTAGTAGACGACAAGTAACTATTTTTAATTACCACACGGGAAATTAAAAAATCCTGGTCTTACCAAACGATAGAAGTCCGTGACTATAATATAATATTATATTAAAACAAAGATTGAATGAAGTTTTAGTAGCACCATTGTCAAATTTATTTTCATTTTATTCCCATGTCGTTCGTAATAAACGCATAGAATAATATAACGAAATCGTGTCGATCTATTACTGTATCCGCACATTTCCAATCTCGTTGTTTATATAGCGCCGCCGATTCCACGACTTCGGTGGAATGAAATATTTGATAGTTTTCGTCGGCACGAGCGTAGGTTTCTCGCCGAAGTCGAGCTCACAATTACAATTTCCATCTTTCTTTACAGTCGCCGGGGGCCGGAGCCGGTTGCACCTGGTAGATCTGGGGAATTCGGAGCGAGGAAAGACCAATGGGGGAATACCCCTATCCGGCCTCGGGAACATCCTGCTGGCGATATTCAACGGTCAGCGCCACCTCCCGTACAGAGACCACAACCTCACGCACGTGCTGAAAGAGTGTTTGGGCTCGCTGACGTGCCACACCGCCATGATAGTTCACGTGTCGCCGAACACGCAAAACTACTCCGATACCCTCACGACGCTTCAGCTGGCCTCCAGGATACACCGACTACGAAGAAGAAAAGTAAAATACAGCTCCAACAACAACGCCGGCTCAGGCGGCAGCTCCGGCGAAGACGCGTCGAAACCCAGCAGCAGCGAGCCCGATCCTTCCAGTAGCGACCTGTCCGCCGACACCGTCATATACGTGGGACCGCTGGACGACGCCACCGACGGCGAGCATCCGCCCGTATACATCCCGCACATCAACTCCCTATCGTCAAATTCTCGTCCTTTCTAATTCTCTCTTTGATTCTTTCCTTTTCCTCTTGGGTGCTGCATCCCATTATGCATCTTTTACAATTTAATCGGATCCTGGTACAATACCGGCATAATTATATGTATTTCCGTCCCTGTTCCGTTTCCCAATATTTCCTTAAGTTACAATTTAGTAACAGGTAGACATTTTTAAGTGTTTCATTTTAACTCGTCCTTAAAGGCCGGCAACGCATCTGCTAGCCCTCCGGTCGTGCTGATGTCCATGGGCTTCGGTAGGCAATTAGCTGTCTGCTACCTGCTCCTTTGCCATGAAATAACACACTTCCGGTCGGATGTATAATTGGGAACTTTCACAGTAGAGGTAGTTTCACAAGATGGACATACAAATAAGTCGGGAACCAAAGCTATAAATAGTGTCTTTATAGCTTTGGTTCCCGACCAGTGGTCCGCGGACCATTTTTGGTCCGCAGAAGCCAAAATTTGGTCCGCGAATGATTTTAGATTTAGCGAGTACTGAGTCAGAAAAGTGCGGGTGGTGGGGGCCTGGGCCGTAAGGCATTTTTCATATTACAAGGAGCAAAAGAGCAGGTAAGTGACTACCGAAGCCCCTGGATATCTGCACCACCAGAAGGCTCGCAGATGCATTGCCAGCCTTTAAATAGGCCTTTAGGGCCCCGGGAACTCTCACAAGCCGAACGAAACGCAACAGAAATACCATCACTTCATTTGATATCATTGCCGCCACTTCATGTCGCTCTTATACCGTAAGAAACCGTTTACGCAATTGATGGCGAAATTATTTATTTAGGCGTTAATGTTTTTTTTTTTTTTAATATTTGCTGGCAAAGGTTTGTGGTAATTCCAAAACTAATAGTGACTATATCTCTATAGTCCATCTCTAGGCAATGATAGTGTAGCGTTCGGGACACAATTCATTTCACAGACTTTCCCAAATTCTATTTTCTTAAATGTGGGGTCACGGTAGTGATCCTCCACGACGAGGCTAGCGAAGCTATACGACGCTCGGACGTCTGTTCCTAAGGTACACACAACATAATGCCTGTGTTTTTTTTACAAATATATAAATACGTACATATAGATAATACACCCAGACTCAAAGCGGGAATCGAACCCACGAACCCTGGAACGGAAGGCAGGGTTACTGCCCACCGCGCCAACGGGCCAGTTGACAAATAATAAGGAATATTTTTTTTGGCGGTAGCGTCACGCTTGCAGCACTTTTGGTCAATTCGCAACATAGTTGACGACTCGATTTTCGCCGTGCGGCTAATCTCTTTACAAACAGCTTCACCAACCCGCATTGCTAGTCCATTTACACAGTTGGCTGAAATCGCAGGCGGCTAGCATAATTCCTTCGTAAATGTTGAGCAGAATATTCAGTATAGCAGTCAATTTTAGTCACCTGCCGCATGCGGCCGATCGCGGCGCGGTCAAAGTCGAATCCAATCCAACTTTGGAGCTTGTTTATATTTGATATTCGACCTCAGCCATGTTTCGGAAGGCACGTAAAACAGTGGAACCCGATTAATGTCACTGAGTGATATTAGTCGTGTTGTTGCAGAGTTGGTGGGGTTTCCGAGGATGACGTCAGATGGCAATCGGTCATCTTAATTCGCCCCACAGCCACATCTTTTGCAATCTATGCGGACCCTGGGACTAGATAGGGATAACGCTAAGAAGAAAAATAAGAATTACCGGTCGTCATTTAAGTCGATCGCTAGGTTAAGTAACTCTGTGACCGAGTGATAGACGAGTGACCCATTCTAGCACTGGTTTATATTTGATAGCCGACCTGCTCCGTGTTTTTGTAGGCACGTAAAAAAGTGGGACCCGATTAATGTCACTTTGTGATATTAGACGTAGGGTTGCAGAGATCGTGGGGGGATCCGAGGATGACGTCAGATGGTAATCGGTCACCTTAACTCGCCACAATTCAGCTCAGACTGCAGGGTTTAGGTCTGTAAGGCTATAGCAAGTGAAATGTAAGGCTATAGCAAGGCGAAAAAAATGGGCCGAAAAAAAAAAAAAAGTAAGGCTATAGCAAGGCAAAAAAAACGGGCCGAAAAAAAAAAAAAAAAGTAAGGCTTTTATTCAGCTCAGACTGCAGGGTTTAGGTCTGTAAGGCTATAGCAAGTGAAATGTAAGGCTATAGCAAGGCGAAAAAAATTTAAATCTCCCGTTACTGTGGAGGTTGCTTAAATTCCTAGCGGTTCTCCAAGAGATTATTCCGGAGATAAAGCAGATGTAGGACTGAAAACAGTATTTGCTCGTGTTTTGGTTCGCGTTTATGTCGATACTTTATATTCTTTTGGGAGTTTTAATTCCTTCTGAGGTTCCATCGGAACCTCCATTTCGTGCTATATGAAGTCCTCTTATAGACTTCAAGTATGAAGACGGTGACTGTAAACTTTTCTTTGATATATTAGATATCCCGCACCCCGGCTCCGTGGAAGATACCACCTACGAGAATATATGCAGGCACTTTCCAGCCCCGACGGCCATCAGAACTATGGCTCGATACGGCCAGGTGAGTTACGCTGGGAGGTTTCAAAAATACGACTACGGCCAGATAGAAAATATAAGAAGATATAGAAGCCCACTTCCTCCACAATACGACTTGGGAACGGTGCGGGTGCCCGTCGTGATCGTCCAAGGAGCAAGCGACACTCTAGTGGACGTCGATGACTCGAAGTGGTTGGCCAGGCAGCTGCCGAACTTGGAGGAATTATTCTTGGTAGAAGACCCGCAATGGAATCATTTCGACATGACGAACAGTCGATACACCAGAGAACGCTTATTACCAATAATTCTACAATACTTGCACAAATATAGCAATTAGTGGTTTTGTTATAAAAATTATATTTTTTATTACTGTTCATTATAATTCGACAGACAGACAGTAGGTATTACGTCGGACATTCCCTTTCTATAGGATAATTAATGCGGAATATATATAATTGGAATATATGAACATAAAATTTGTAGTGGTTCGTATATAAACGGCATGTACGGATTATTGATCTCGGATCTTCAAAGTGTAAACTTGTCTTTTCATTGGCTGCCCAAACGCTCCTATTGTTCTTAGCAAGATGATTTATAGCTTATAGCCTTCCTTCATAAATGGTCTGTCTAACGCTGAAAGAATTTTTCAAATCGGATCTGTATTTCCGGAGATTAGCGCGTTCAAACAAACAAACAAACTCTTCAGCTTTATATATTAGTATAGATTTTTATGTTTTGGTTGTAACATCTTAAATATTCAATTAAGCAGATGTTTGCATATAGTATTTGAAGGTGTTGTAATTACATATCCTGGTAATTTTATCCGATTACTCGTAATTTGAAACAGTTTCATTTGAAATTATTATGAGTAATTAATTCTGCAACGAACCGGTTTGCCATTTAGCAGGATTTATTTTTTGTATTCAAAGTAACCAATTAATGTTAAAAATTGTCGTACATATTTATGTACATAAGTTATTATGACCTAAAATTTAAGAGCCTCCACGAGCTGCAGTCTTTCTCAAGAATCCACATGGTACATTATAATTATTAATATTCAACATTAATGCTGAATATGAGATTAGTGTCGTATTATACGTCGAATCCCGCTATACACTGTACACTGATAGTTTCACTCGGCGTGATATTTCCAGCATCACGCCGAGTCTAAAATATACTCGGGCTATAATTATCCGGTCCGGCGCAGCCTCGTCTAGAATATAATTGCAATCGAAACTGTATTCGGTGAGCTCTCCATTCGGTACAAAGAAAGTAAATCTTATTTTATATAATTCGTACACTTAACTTAATTGGATCTTTCTGCCGTTGGGTCACGGTCTTCGATAAGATCTTGCGGCGAGATGGTGATGACAAATATCTTAGTTCTCTGTGAATGAATATTATCGAGACGCTCTCTTCTCGATGGATACTATATGACTTATACAGAAAAGTCATAGTTTCTTTATTTTATCTTTTTTTACTACAGCAGTATAAAAACAGAAGATAAACGTGACAAAATCTTAACGATAAAAGTGCATCACGAGGAGTAACTTAACTGAATATTTTATTTTAAATTATCTTTGTAGTAAATCAAAATTAAAGAAAAAATAAAACCGGGCAAGTGCGAGTTAGACTCGCGCAATGAGTGTTCCTTACTGTCACATAATACTTGTACAAGGTATTACACATTACCTAGAAAAAAGATGGGTTATAATTTAATTAGTATTTACGTCATTTTTGGTGGAATCCGCAGCTTAATCAGTGGTGCCGATTGTAGACGATCGCAAGGTTAAGCAGTTGTTACCGGGTGATACATGAGTGACCCATTCTAACACTGGTTATCAAATATCGGACCTCTTTCGTATTTGCTACATCCTCTGTAATTTAAAAGAACCATTGTACTAGACCGGGATAACGCTATGATGAAGTTAAATTTTCGATATTTTATTAAACTAATAAAGGGTCCAAGGCTTTTTGGCTGAGTTTAGACCGAACCCGACATTACTTCATTAGAGACGAACAGATAGAATCCCTGGATAAGCCCCGCGATACAGCTTTGCTGCAGCTCAAAAACAACAATGAAGACAAAGGAAAAATGATCATTGTAGTTGTCCTTTCACTCTGTAATAAGTGTGCAGTGTAATGAGTGCGTGCTTACGTCTCAGTGGGATAGTGTGTGGGTGCGTGCGCACGATAACGCGGGCCGATGTGTGCGACGCGCGTCAACCATCCTGTATAATGTAAATCGAGAATGAGGCTTCACAAACAGCGAAGACAAACCCGTATGTGCATAAATTTTTAATTGTCTGTTACCCCAGTCGTTAATATAATTTTTGTGTTTATAAACACGATATACTCGAAACAGAAAATCAAACCGATTTCAGTGTTTTCTTTTTAAAAAGAGACCACAACTTACGGCACCTTACTTTTTAAGCCGAGAAATATTCTCGTAATCTCATATTGTCAAAATACCAGCCAATAACCTACCTTTAGAACAGTAATTTTTTTTTAATCGACCAACATGATTGCATCTGATAACTTAGCACCAAGTGTAAGGCATCGGTAGAGACATTTTAAGACAGATGGAGCAGTTTAAATACCTTGGAAGCACTATAACATCCAGGTACTGTTTAGATGTTGAAATAAACAGCAGAATTAGTGCTGCAGCTGCAGCTTATGGTAAATTGCGCCCCAAGGTATTTAATGTGACTTTAAAGTCATTTACTACAGGGTGTCTCTCTTCGGCCTAGGCTTCAGGGCGTGCGGGCCTCGACGTAATCCTCCTTGCCCGGGCTGTCGTCTCATGGGCCGCCGCAGCTGCCCGGTGTCCAGTTTTACCCACAAGACTCGTCCTTGCGGGAATCTCGTAGGCGTGGCAGGGTTCTGTCGAAGTCATTTGACTTAGACTTCTGTTAGTGCCGTAAATTATCATACCCTCGTCCAATGGATTTTTTATATTAGCCCGCTAGGCCCGCGGGGCCGCCCGCGTAAAATAAGGAAAAAAAAATTGATTTAATTTTAGCGTGATGATAGCCTATATACAGCCTTCCTCGATGTTGAACTAATACTGAAAGCATTTTTGAAATCGGACCAGTAGTTCCTGAGGTTAGCGTGTTCAAGCAAACAAACTAACTCTTCAGCTTTATATATTAGTATAAATTCACTCAGTGGTTGAGGCAGTCTTTCTGTATCGTCATGGTTCTCATTTCAACCGGCAATTACTGTCGATAGTTTGGAAGGTAGGCGGTCATCTTAAGTCGCCCACAACCACATCCCCTTTATTTAAGCGGCTCTTAATGTAAGCGAACCTTGATACTAGACCAGGATAACGCTAGGTAGAAGAAGAGCTGCTGAGGGCCTTATTTACTATCCTTTGCCAATCTTATCCAGCCACCTCCTACCACTTTCCTGAACCCATGGGATGCATATCCGGTACGATGTCTTTTACACCCTGTACTTAACTAAGTAACTTTAGAAACGCAGTCGATATATACGATTATTTGCCCAAGTACGTGTTGAAAATGCGATCCCAATAACGACCACTTGATACGATACGCTGTAACTGCCCCTACATTCGGATCCGATGCTACTTCAGGGCCCAAGGCTCTCAGGAATTAAACACAATTACCTCTACACAATAAGACGAGACAAGCGGCACATGCCCGAAGCAGCACTACGATTGCTGTAATGGTACGGGCGCGGTAGAAACGGTGAAACTAATTATACTATTTAACTCACGCTAGCGAAGTTTCTACCATCACAGTAATCCGGGCAGAAACTTCCAACTTACTCATACTTCGTCAAACACCTTCCACCTGTCATACTTTCGACAGTTAGTTATTTATAATAAGCTAAAGAAATAGAGGGGCTGTAGAAGGTCGATTATTTTGATCCATTTTCATTGAACCCTTGTTGAATTGTCATACATGTTATTCTTCAGACGTGGATTGATGTGGCATAACATCTTTAATCAGTGTTTAATTTTTACATGTTATTAATTTGATTATTAAAATGACTTTATTTAGGACTAACTGTGGCAGCGACTTCATCCATGTAAAATTATATAAAAAAATAGTTTCAATTTTAGCGTGATGATATATAGCCCAGTTCAGAGAAATGAAAGATTACGTGTCTGGTAGTCTTATAGTAGTGATGGTAAATTTGTAGTCCTTAAGGAGTTTTGGGGACCCTTTGGATTATGTAGATTATGTGTAGAAATGACAAAAAAATGTTATGTTATGATAAGATCAAGATGTTTGACTGGCCCGTTGGCGCAGTGCCCGGTGGGCAGTGACCCTACCTTCTGCGCCGGGGACCGTGGGTTCGATTCCCACCTCGTGTCTGGGTCTATTTTTGACTATTTTGTCGTACCTGAGAGGACCAATTCGTCTGTGGGGTTGAAGGTGGCCCTGGATTTGGGGTACTGGTTGGATACGGCTGGCGTGAGGGTCATCAGCTTTAGAATGATTCTTTATGACATCATTGTAACCTAGTTTTCTTACCTTATGGGTAGTTTTTGACTATTTTATCGTTCCTGAGGGGACAAATTCGT
Organism: Charaxes varanes; assembly: GCA_024363005.1. Taxonomy (NCBI): domain Eukaryota; kingdom Metazoa; phylum Arthropoda; class Insecta; order Lepidoptera; family Nymphalidae; genus Charaxes; species Charaxes varanes. Next base: position 3,781,942 of record JANCMC010038415.1, read on the forward strand.
TTTGGAGATGGCTGACATGAGGGTCATCAGCTTAATTCAGTAACTTACGAGTGTTGTGTAAAAGAGTCGGATCTCTATCTCGTAAAAGTAAAACTTATTGATTTCATTTATAAAGTTTTTATTCCCTATTAGTTCAGTAAGTATCTAATCGCTATACATCCTAACATGCTCTTTTGTTATCATTTTTACTCGTAAATTATAAATCAAACAGTAATGGCCGTCCACACAAGAACTACAGATTCCCTGACACGACAAAGGAACTGTCAACAACGAATTACTTTTATAGATCATTTGTAACAAATCAACGGCTAACGATATTTATCTACGCTACGAGTTCGGCAGCGAGTTCGACGCGCAGTACACCAACTACATGAAAATGTTTACTTACATTAACGACCATAAAGACGTTTTTAATGCTGATGTTTCATTTGGCACCCCCCTCGATTACTTCACCGCGATCCGGGAGAGGCACAACTCCATACCCACCCTCCGGGGTGACTTCTCTTAAAACTTAATAGACTTTGTTACAAATACTACCCGTGCAAAGCCGGGTTGTCTCGTTAGTTTTCTAATAAGAATACCTTCCGAAACACGGAGGAGGTCGGATATCAAATATAAACCAGTCCTAGAAAGGGTCACCCATCTATCACCCGGTCGCAGACAGGGCAACTTAACTCAGCTATAGACTCAAATGTCGACAATCGATTAAGCCACGACCTCCTCAAAGATAATAATAATAAATCCTGGCTTTATTCTATAAATTGTACTAGTAGCAAATTCAATTGATATAATTCAACATAATAAGATACAAGTACAGTCATCCCCGTATAACACGGTGCTTTTATAACGCTTTAATATTATTCTATAAGATATAATTTTATAATATGTATATGTATTATTATATTCTGCGCATTCGGGGTCGTACAAGCGCGTTGTACGAGAATAGTCCTACCTCGCTTTTTTCTATAATGCGGAATAAATCTACCGTGTTATAGGGGGATTAATGTATTAGTAAAAATAATTTAATCATTTTAAATCTTTTAATTTTGACTATCAAATTATTTCAAACTTTAACTCATAAATTGGTCCAGTTCATTCACGTGAGGTAAATTGTAATCGAACGCTCGGACCAAATCGTAAAGGAACATTAAAACGTTGCTGGTTAAAAACACTATGTTTACTATCTGTACGCTAGGCCGATTGGGAGATAAAGTTTCGGGATCGCTTAACACACAGAGATGTCCAACGAGCACCACAGCGCTCGGTATCGGAGGCGAAACAGTTTCAAACTGTTCAAGTACGTATCCAAGAGCCATCAACGCGTGCCCAAAATACGGCAAGTACGTCTTTACAAAGGATTCCGGGTCCCACATTTGTTTCTATCAATCATGCCAGATTCCGTAATCCTTGTTCAGCGTACGTTTCATCTCGCGGAACTCACCGATGAGGGACAGAATATTTGCAACAACGAAATAATAATTCGTGCTAAGGTCGCGGCGTCTTCTGCGAAGCATGGAATATATAGAGTCTTCGACTATAGTTCGCAGGTCCATAAAAACTTCTATGAAATGACCAGATATTATTAGGATATTCCCTATGCAAGGATGGATTACATGCGAGTAGTATTTTCCGAGGAGGAAGCCGGAAACAATTAGAAAATTGCTGATTACTAGTAAGCAAAAGTCCGACTGAATCATGTAAAATACTCGGCTCTTATTATTACTCGTGTCTTGTAGATTATTTGTGGGAGGTTTCTTGATTATTTAAATTTGTTAGTCTAATATTCATGTTTGATTCTTCTCCATGACATCCTTTTATGTACCCATTGAGACTTCTCTGTTTTACTTTACATCGTGTTTAATTGTCAAATGTTGAGTAGAATACGCCATAATCATATTATAGTTTATTACTACTTTCTTTGAAACAGCATGGTTAATGTTCTTTCATTAATTTATTACGATTTATGTTTGATGATCACTTTGGATGTTCAGGTTATACATTGACATAATACCAAAGATGAGTTAAGTAATGCTTTACAAGCACAGACAAATAATCTCGTTGTGAGAGAATTGCGTCCAGCTTGATCCAAAGATTAACATAGTTACTTAATCTGAGGGTTGAATCAATGATCTAAAATAATGCTTTTTAAATCTTGATAAAAAAAGTTTGTATAATTTTTTTGATATGATGTCCTAAAAATCGATGAACGGCGGCTGCAAGCACAAAAAATTGTCACGTTCCGTCTGAGCGGAGCGTAGCACCTAGAGCGCGATAGAGAACCACAATCGGAATAAGCGTTTAGCGTTAACAATTTTAATAATTTGATAAAGTAACAATCTAATACATAAAAATCTCGTGTCACGATATCTTTTGCCAAACTCCCCCAAAACGACTTGACCGATTTTTATGAAAAATTTTATGCATATTTTATAGGTTTGAGAGTCGGTCGTAAACTATTATTCAAACACCAAAGTGATAAGGGTGGCCCACGCGGGCGAAATCTAGGGCTACAGCTAGTATAATATAATAATACTCATGTCTTCTTCCTTCAAGTATCATTCCAAGAAACAATACAATCATACTTTATTCGTGTGTAATATGACGGAAGACGAAGTGGACTATTCGAGGTAGACTATTTGAAGGAACTCGCAACCATTGTTAAATTAAATTAGGCCATAGCGCAGATGCGGTCCGGGGAAACAGACTGCGGTATTTGTTTTTACATAAAAGGGTAAATTCCTAAGAAGGACGCCCCTATGTCAGCATTTATTTTCCGTTACTTAAGTTTAGGTATAGGAACCCTTAGATGTTGATTTCTTGCAAAGCCAAACATACATTCTTATCAAATGTAATTTCTTTAAGTAATATTGCTGAACATAATTTTACATTGCTATAGACATCTACGATTTTCTTAATGAAAATGCGTTTATAAACTCGTTCTTATTTTACCGTCTTTATAAATAATGGCTCGATTACGTACGATCGAAAAGTTTGTACATTTTTTTAAAAGACGATTATTTTCGCCTCCCTTTTTAAGCACTTAGCACAATAATTAGATAATACAATAGCCTAACAGTGGGTTTCGAATGAAGTATTTTACGAATCGCAATACGCCATTTGCTATCAATACTTATAGGTTTTAATTTATTTACCAATTAGCAGTCTTTTGTTGAATTTTAGGGAGTTTTATTTTTTGGTGCGGAACCCTAATTATATTTTTTAAAACTGTAGCCTATTCTACTCCTTGCAATATCAGCTATCTGCGAAAGTGCAGCGGTGCACTGCCATAAAGTCTCATCGAAATCGGTTCAGCCGTTTCGGAGATTACTCGGAACAAACAGATAGACAGACAGACACAAAAAAATTATAATCTGCTTTTTTGTTATAGATATCATATATAACTATAAGGATAAGGAATTAATATTAAAACAAATTGTTTCGACGTTACCAACAGACAGTTCAATTTTATTTGTATGTATGGATAAAGAAGAAACTATATTGTGATTATTACATAAACTTTATAACATTAAAATATAATTTATGCAAATTAATCTCATGTTTCTGAAATGAATTCTTAATATCAATCAAGTTCATACTAAAGAACTGCAAAGTTCAGGCGGCTGTGCCACTCATAATAACAAGGAGGGACATTTTAATAGTTTTATACTGGAAAGTCGAGCTAGTTCTGAGAACGAAGGAATTAGATCGGTTATGCTAATTTGTCTTTCGTAAAGAGATACATTTCATACAATAATATTCATAATTGATTTTGAAATCACTGCAGGACAAGGATTTCACATTAAATATTAAACATATGCAAAGTTCATGTTCGCTGTTCTGAAATGAATTCTTAATATGAATCAATTTATTCTAAAAAACTGCAAATTACACACGTCTGTGTCACTCATAATAGACAAGACATTGTAATAGTTTTATAGTCGCCACCCGAGTTAGTTCTCAGAAGGCATTAATTAAATGGATTATGACTCCTCTTTGGAAAGTAGATATTACAAAAAATAAGAATAACCTAGAAATTCTTGTTCTTTATTTCCGTTTGGATTGAATATAATACAGACTACCAGCATTTATAATAATGCGACACATAGTTTTAATTATTTTCGTTTTTTACGGTTCGTCCGCCCGTCTGTCTGTCTGTGAGGTGGTCTCCTCCTAGCATTTCAAAACTATTAGACGTAGAGACTTAAAATGTTCTATGTTGATGGAATATGCTAAAATAAAAACTCAAGAGGAAAATTATTTTGAACGAAATCGGACAATAACTTTTGAAGCTATTTAACAAATACGTTTATAGCGTATCAGATTCGGAATCCTTCTATATAAGCGTGTGTTGACACGCTCTTGGTCATTTTTTTTTAAATACTAATTTAAAAATCTTTAATGAATAATCTGTAATTAAGAAAATAATCATTAGGGGCCAAATTCGCGGTTTAACACACGCATTTTAACCCAGTCTCTACTCCATATAGCCGAAAGCCTTAAAAAATATCGCTAGCATTACAAATAAGATAAAAAGTAAAGTGGCGGTTGACATTGACGACGTCATCTGCCTTCGAGTCATTGGCAGCTTGTCAAGAATCTGACCTGCCCTTGTTAGATAGAACACTTGGAGCCGTCAAGATGAGACTGACGCGCGCCTATCAGAACCTTTATCTACCTTTCTATTTGAAATTTCATTTTTCATAATCTAGATTTTTGGGCTTTAATAAAACCTCTTTAGTACAATTGTTATTATCCATAGATCGCTGGTTGATATCCGGCTCGAAGGACCATATTAAAATACTTGAATATTTGAATAAGTATATACATTTATCACT
>JANCMC010038415.1:3786876-3911787 GCA_024363005.1 Charaxes varanes
GATCGCTGGTTGATATCCGGCTCGAAGGACCATATTAAAATACTTGAATATTTGAATAAGTATATACATTTATCACTTTACAAACATCCTCATTGCACAGCGTTCTTAAGAATACGTCAATAAATTGAACAACTAGGTTCGCATGTCTCTATGTATTGACATGGCGTGTATCTTGAAATGTTATTTAATTTGTAGTCGTCCAACTGCCTATCGTTTAAAATATACTTTAGATACAGCTGTTTAACTTAGTAAATTCAGTTAATTTTAATTTAAGTGTACTTAATTTTAAGTATTCCTTGATTTAATTTCTATATATGTATGTACATTTTACATATTATATAGACGATGTAAATCTTACTAGCTGAAATTTAAAAGTATCCCAGAATTCACAAACACAAATCTATTATAAGTTTCAATAGCGCATTCATCTTAGGAGGCTCGATCCACAAGCCATTCTTATAACATGCCGGCGACTGTGAATATTAAATTAGATAAAAGTGTCTTTATACATTTTTATGTATGAAACTAGCATACTGCGCGCCTGGGATCTCCTTTTGCCAACAGACGCTTGCAAATAACCCCTAACCAATAAATATCCACACGTGTTATGGATCTATAATTCCATTACCAAAAAGCTCTAGAAACTCCTTATGTCAAGAAGTGTGAAATTTTTGTCTATGGAATATGCCTTTAAAGTCATCATCAAAATCTTGTTAACATTTTAATAAGCCATAAAAACACTTAAATTTTAGATATAGATTGGTATATCTGTTCGAAATAGGAATTAGCTCGGCGAGCGTCAGCATACTGACTAATATTGTAAAATAATAAGTTCACTAGGTCATAGGCTGCATGCTGCATGCTCGTTGCCTTTTTAAGTACAGATAAAATAATAAAAAATATAATCAGAATTGGCGGGAAATTGAAAACACGTAAACATGGCGCTGTTGCTAAAAATATATAAAAAAAAATGTTAGAGGATTGATAAGGATCCGCAATATTGTCAGTACATATTAAATAAACAATCATTTGAATAAACACCGTTTCTTTCTTTCTTTCAATATCACTTGATTTAAGAAGTACTTAAAGACTAAGTACTTAAAGACATCTGAATTTGTTAAAACGGGTACTTGATTTACACAGTACCTTAACATATTTAGTGAAAATAGAAAAAGGGAAAGGTGTAATAGGGAGGGTCCGTTGTAAATGTAATAAGATGAGATAGCTATCCTCATTCAGAGTCCGAGTCATCTTTTTTTTTAAATCGCCACATTGAAGTTGGCAAAGGACACTCGTAAATTTCAATATTCTTAAAATGTTTCGGCCCGAACTCTGAAAGGTCCTTTTCTATACACGTCGCGAGTGTGATAAGCACGCAGGGGCGCGATATTTTCTGTTAACACCCTCCAGCGAACAAGAGATAGCGGCGCTCTTTATTGAATTCCTCTGCAACACAACTCCACTCTAGCACTTACGAATATTTTGTACACGCTTTGAAATACATCGAGATTTGTCAGGGCAATAATATTCCATCAAACGTTTTTTGTCTTCATAGTCTGTAGAGATGTACTACAGAAGACCTGCCATTCAATTAATTTATTCGATTTCACGTCGGGCCTTGAAACGGCAGTATCATAAAATTGCCACGAGACTCGTTATAAATAGATCATAATGTTATTAATCCACGAAGACTTAAGTTTAAAATTCAGAGATAGAAAATGATGCCTATTTAATATATCACAGATCACTGAATAACATTCCATTATTTCTGATATTATTTTGGTGTTCATTTCATTATAAGCTTATAATTTGACCTATTATTTATCCATATTTTCCTTTTTATATGATTATTAACGTAAATGAATGATGTTTTTTTTTTTCTTAAATGTATTTATCACTTAATGTCGGTATCCGTGTCCATCCCGGAACATTGTAAGTTTAGAAGGTTCTGTAAAGCTCTCGATCCTAATCTATCAATACATTACACTCTGGCTTCGTATTTAGTAACAATGAGCGATGGAAGTAAACAATTCGGCCATGTCCCACTACACACAATGTTGGTTCGACCACCCCGAATTTATTTGAGTGACGCCATTTTTTTTTCATTAATCAGTTTATAAAAATGAAATATTAATATCTCAATTTATAATCGCTGAAATTTATGTACGTGCATAACTTCCGAACGTCTGCACCAAAGTTGATAATTTCTTTTTTGTTGTTCGTTATTGTTAGGATAAGGTTTGTATTGTAAAAAAAGGAACGGCAAAGCGAAAAGGAAATGGAATGGGAACGGGGAATCATGTTATAGGATAACAGAATGTAGTAAATAGTAAGTAGCCCAACATTCGGGCAGGACAACGTCCGCCGGGACCTCTAGTAAAATTATATAAGATTTATATAATTTTACTATTGAATATAATAAGATTACCTATTAGTTTGGATCTGTCGAAAAATCCGTTCTTAGCGGATGTGTACTAACCATAAATTAGCTTGTTGCCAAAGTTCATCTTTGTATGTAAAGCGGTTTTCGAGATTTTGCCAAATTTCAGCTTTTTGCGCACGGCAGTTTTCGAAATTTCTTGATATCTCTTGCATTAATAGTATTGTGAACCTATCACAACTACAATTAAACACATAAGTAGCATGTTAATTATCTATATGTTAAAAGTGTTAACAGATACATAGATCAATATATAGATAGATATGTCCAAATACTATGACAAAATTCGCTTCCTCATCGCCATTGGTATATCAAATTTGCTATATAACATCCGTTATTCAGTTTGCCCTCATATTCCTTATTGCGGGAACGAGGTCATATAGATATACGAGGACGTAATATTTACCTATATTACTGCAACTTAATTGAGATACTAGCAAATAAAGTTACATCATTTATAAATAAATATATAAGACTATATGACACATGGACGTCTGTTCCTAAGGTAGATAACTTAATGCCTGTGTTATAGGTAACAGCCGCCTGTTATGTTTGTAACGCTCTAGTGTTAAGCTGGGAGTTTGGGGTTACAACAATCGGCTGGCCCGTTGGCGCAGTGGGCAGTGACCTTTAAATAACTCTTTAATTAAGATTCAATGTCTATACGAACAATCGCGAGTTTTATTGACTTCCACCTGTTTTTTCATTTAATCTTTGGTTCAAAATCTCCACTTTATAAATCTCAGATTGGAAACAACCTCGCGGCAAACCATGAATGAGATGGAGGGATTCTTCCATTTCATTCATTGCCTGCCGCGAGATCTAAGCCGTTGATGAATCTAAGCCATTGCTTCGATAGTTATAATAGAGATTGGCAACGCATAGCCTTAGGGAATAGGCCTTTTCCATGCAGAGGAAAATAGGCTCTAAACAATAATCTTATCTTAAAAATCAAAACCGAAGTGATAAGGTTAAGAGTCCTCTGAAATGATAAGGCTTAGGATAGGAGTCTTATCAGTTCGGCAACATGATGTTAGATTTTTTTCATCATAGATAAGCTTGGTTTTGACGGCAATCACACCGCAGGATAAGCATTGATGCGATTACAGTTGTTAGTTTAAATATAAATTATCTAGTGTAAAGTTATCTTAGTCCATCGGTGCCTTATCAGCTGTAAGAACCCACTTAAGAACCTTTTAGGTTTTTTTTTTCTTTGTACTTTTACGTTGGTAATTTTGTTTATATATGAAGAATAAGCCCTACGTTCTGCGACAGGAAATCAGCTAACCATTTTTACATATATTATTACTAAAGCATTCTTCTGCAAATTCTGATTAATAAGCATTTAAGTCATGGTTAGATTTCAAATAACTGACCGTAAATTATAGACGACTACACGAGAGTTCGATGACTCTATGTCACTCCGCTCGACGCTTATCTCTATTATTGCTCCCTTTGTGCAGTATTTCGTCTCTGTTATCAATCGTTATAATTTCCTGATATGATTGTATATTAGAAACAATGCTACGTATTTATTACAAAATGTTTTTTGTCTCTCTCTAATGAAGAACTTGCGTCATTCTATTTTATGTTTTTAAGAGTATTAGTGACAGGATATGCTTAATATTCATTCTTCATAGCACAGTTTAAAAGCTTGTGATAGGTAATATGTGTGCAGTCCAGCAAGTTAGCTGTGGAACCTACCTTACGGATTTACTTCCATTCCATTTCTTTCCATCTTTTTCTACTCTTCTTGGTTTCCTGTGTTACCTAGGAATTTTAATAAAAAAATATGTAAAAACTTACAAGCAAATATCGATGACATTAGGTGAGAGACAATACTTAGAAATATCAACTACCAAATAGAAGGAAATGTTCGCAAAAACACGTCTTCGATATTTTTCTTCGGGGAAACCGCATATACAGATAACCGCGTATTGTGAATGTCAGTTACTAAGAACATCCAAATACGTCATCAATTATGTGAGGTCCATCACAGAAAATGTGCAAAACGATCAGAAACAATAATACATTAAGAAATCATAAAAAACTAATAAATTATTTATTTTATTTCATTAAATATTATTAAATTATCAAGTCCACAATAAAAGAAAAAAAAATTGTAGGAAAGTTTCAAAATACAATGTAGCGCTCTTTTTTACTAAGACCGCATAAAGTTGTGGGAGTTGCACGTGTCGCGATTTTATGTCGATTACTAGCCGGCCGTGCGTTGATAAGCTATCAATGTGTAACGTAGTTAAACACAGATGCGGCTCGACGTCACTCACCGCACTCGACCTCCCTCCCTCGCACTTCTCACCCGCTGTCGTCCGTAATGATAACAATGACTGCTATTGCTTCATGACAGCCTAGTACATTTTCAGGCGGTGCAGTGAGAAAAGTGTTTTTCAGATCTACGTCATCAACGGCAAAGAAGGCAATAAATACGTCACAGACGTTTCGAATTACTGTACTGACTGATAACAATTTTAAATAAATTTGTTTTCAATTATAAGTAAATGTACTTAATTATAATTCGTATATATTTACTCGTAATTAATGTGTTGATTGTGATGAGACTCTATTGTCTGTTAATGTATAATTTATTATACGGTAGTATCCTACCGTAAGAGGTAGAATTACAGTCAAATCGGTTGTATATTTTTATTTCCTTGTAACATTTGAAGCGGGTAAATTCGCCATTATACTAGTTAGCAGTTAATAAAAATAAGAGTATTTTTCAGTTTCTAGTTACAAGCTGGGTTGCCAAAAAAATGAACATGACCCGGCTGCGGCAGTTATAGTGGGGCCGAAGATCTGGGTCGGCCTGCATTGCGTCGGCCAGTCCAGCGATTGCAGGCTTGCCTCATGAATTATCACGGATGACTTGCCTTTACTTTCCCTACGTTCCCCTAGCAACTAGATAGCGAGGCCAGAAAGCTGTGTTTTCAGCTGCTAAAGGGGTCGCCGATTTAGGTCACCCCCGGAACTCTACACCCGCAGTGCGTCGCCAAGCGCACTGAACTAACTGCATTCGGTTGTAGGTTATTACAAAGTCAATTTCAATCACTAGAATCGTTTCCGTTTTCATAAATAAACTTGTTTCCTTCCAGGTCAAATAGGTTTACCGTTTTATTTGTATTTCAATTGAGAATAACTTTGTTTTATTAGTAATCATGCATTCATTACTTTTGTTGCGTCAGTACCTAAAATTATACTTACGCCAAATATTCTTAAACATTTTTATCAAGTGATAAATTTTGAAACTCTTTGTTATTCTTTAGACATTTTATTTACTATGATAAATATTCCAATATTATTTCGCTTACTGTATTGAGCACCATTTTGTCAGTTTTGCAGGCGGTGGAGACCTCTGTGCGCATGTATTGCAGGCTCGTGGTGCGGCACGAGGCCTACCCGAGGCACGGGCGCGGTCTCTTGCCGCACAGCTGGTCTCCGCTGTGCGACACATGCACTGCCGTGGCGTTGTTCACCGGTAAAGGTTGTCACACACGAGGCAGATGTTTATATTGCAACACCTTTCTTAGAATTTCATCGATTCATCGTGTAGTGCCGAGTCTATCGTGTTGCCTCTCAATAGCCATTTACGAGCAATTTCACACAAAAGCCTGGCCGAAAATCACCGAGCTTGCAACTGGAACCTTATACATCGATCGGCATACCCAAATGCAACTACCATATAATCGAAACATTCATTTATACATAACACTCATAAATCTATATTAAATGTATTATGTCCAGAATTTTTCTAATTATCTTTAAAAAATATATATGTCTGTACTTAAAACATTGACATTCATATGAGGCAGAAGAAGCTAGATGCAACTCTCGGATTCTATTTCATTAGTTGCTGCATAATCAATATGTAACTGCCTGCAACTGTATCTTTAGACGTATTTTGACGGATTTCTAATTTTCGGCAGGAATCCTAAATCTCCCTTAATAAAACCGAAAGATCAGGAAATCGCGAAAACAGCGGTACGCACAAAGAGGAAACTTGGGAGGAGTTAATTTATAGTTAGTACACATCCGCAAAGAACCATTCCACAATCGTAAAATACAATAGTATTATGTTTGTTTAGGACAGTATGGGACTCATTGACAAAATCAATTTTATCAGGTTTTAGGGTTCCGTAGTACTACAAGGAACCCTTATAATTTCGCTCCATCTGTCCGTCCGTCCGTCTGTCTGCCCGTAAGTTGGCCCCCACTAGCATTTCCAAACTATTAGACGTAGTGACTTAAAATTTTCCATGTTGATAAAACATGCTAAAAAACCCTGACTATAAACTTTGCAAGGAAACCTTTTTTTCTTCAGCAATAACAAGTCATCTGTCAGGGGTTTCTTGACTCTTACCATTTTCGGAGGTGTTTTCTTTATTTTATTTTATTTTATTTTATTTATTTATTTATTTATTTAAGGTACCAATAGCCTGTAATTCACAAATGATTTAAATTAATTAATATTCTTTACTAATAATACCAACCCACTTACAGGTTTCCACAACATAGTTATTTACAATTATTAACACAGATCACAAGATAAATTTATCCTAGAAAGTACATCAAAAGCCGCACTAGTAGGATCATACCAGATTTGACTAGGCAGGGGAGGGAACACTGCCAGTGAGGGCGAGTGTTAGTGATCACTATAAAGAGCATGCTCTTAAACCTACACCTGGGTCACAAGTCCCGGGCATTGCTATGGTTCCTTCCTCTGCAAAGCGATGGACCCGGCACCCGCAACAAGAGGCAAACGAGCAGGCTGCATTTAAAAAAGTGACTCCCGAGGCCTATGGACAACTGCAACACAATAGGGGCCGCAGATACGTTGCCGGCCTTTGAGAGATGAGTATGCTGTTTTCTTGAAGGTCCCTAAGTTGTATCCGTTCGGAAATACCGAAGCTGGCAACAGCTTCCAAAAGGAATTGTGTGAGGCCAAAAGTTTCTGACTGTAAGACCGACCAATCAGAGACAGTCTTGTGAGCGATTGCTTTGACCTTGGTTCGCAAAGGCGCCGTGTTTTGGTCTACACTTGGGCACGTTCCCTTTCGAGGGTGTGTGATTGCACGTGTGCAACTTGAGTAAGACTTGAGCGGACTCTTAGAATTAGGGCTGCCACCTGTCTGGGCCTTTACGACGCTTATGACGAGTTTAGGCCACCGGTGAATCTCACAAATCGTACGAAACGCGATAGCAATACCGTCACTTGACGCGACCCCCGGAGCAGAAGGCAGGGTTACTATAGCAGATATTCAAAATATATATAATTAGTACGCATACAATTTATGAATGTGTATGTGCGTATTGATAATTTAAAGCCTTCTATGTAATAATAAAATAAAATTTGCCGTTTTCGACACGTCGCTTTGTACGCGGCAGAGGCAGTCGCGTAATATGTACTGATGTCGCGGAGGACGAAGCAACGTTGCAACGTATGGAATATGAAAATTTATTCTACCACTGGTTGTCAACTATGATGAACTCGTTCATATTTCCGTAGCAAGTAAAGTAGTGGATCCCTATGAATGTCTCCGAGTGACATTAATCGTGAGTTTGTAGAGATCGTGGCGGATCGTGGGGATGACGTCAGACGGCAGTCGGTCATCTGAACTCTACTCGCCCCATAGCAGAAGCCTCTGCTCTACCAAATCCATTTTTTTTTGGAGGTAGCGCCCATGCTTGGTCCGTATTGTTGTTAATATAACTGGCTTAACTCGGTAACTGGGCGAACTGACTTAACTCTGAAACCGCAGGACACTTGACCTGACCCTTAAGGCTGCGTACAAACTGAACGTTTATCTGATGTTGATTGGAAGCGTGCGTTATTTTCATAAACTCAGCTCATAAGTTAAATATTTTATCACCAAAATATGATGTAATAATAGTTTGAAACAAATATATACTTAGTGAGATACAAAAGTGTTAAGAAATCGAATTGAATTAAGAATTTAATACTTCAACTTACACGATTAGATTTCACTTTTATTATATTTTGCATCTTATTCATTAGATTTTACAATATATTGAAACATTTAAAAAAATAAAAAACAGATTCACTTTCGGGAAAAATCAATTTTTTTATATTTTTAAATGTTTTGACTTCTATTTACGCAATTTATTGTTTTGCTATTACTATATTTAGCTTCGCGGTGACGCATTATTACGTGAATTGTAAGCGACAAGACATATTGGAGGTTGCCGAGCTGAAGAGAGAGAGTTTTAGAGTTACTCCAGTATAGGGACGCATTTATTGTCATTTACATTGGCGACCAACTCCGTAGCGACACGTCTCTGACAGATATTTAGCTTTAGATATTTCACGTTAATAATTGTTATCGGATGTAAAAAATATATTTATTACATTATAAATATTTGTAGGACATTATATTATTTCTCTTATTTAATAATTTTGTTGAACATATTTTGCACACTGAATGTTAAATGATACAGGATTTCTGCAAATATATACAAGTATTATAATAAAGTAACTCTGTCCCTTACATTCTCATGCCTAAACAGTTGAAACAATTTTGACGAATTTTGGTACGGCAAAGAAATGACAGTGAGTGAATAATTGATACGATTTCCTATTAACACTAGGGTTTAATTACACCTGCTCAAAAACAGCGTCTAATAAAACGCTTAGTTTAAACTCAGCCTTCGGACATGAGTTCAACTGCTTAATTGATACGAGTGTTATTTCCAAGGGAAATGTTTTCCCTTTTCTTTAGCTCGGCTTTAGTGTAGATGTTGTTTATTTAGTTAGATTACTTAATATTACGTATACTCGTCCGTTGGCGCAGCCGGCAGTAAAGGCAAGGTCATTACGCCCCGGGATTGTGGATTCGATTCCCGCCTCGAGTCTTTGTGTATAAGTCAAAATAATTAAAAAAAAAATATCGTTCCTCTATACATTAATCATTTTCTCATCATTATTTATTCAATTTTAAATAAATAGCTGAAGAGTTTATTTGTTGGCTTGAACGCGTTAATCTCATGAACTACAGGACCGATTCGAAAAATTATTTTAGTGTTAGATAGCTCATTTATCGAGGAAGGCTAAAATTTTTCACCTAATTTTACGCGGACGAAGTAGCGGGTAACAATTTGTATACTATATTCCCTAAAGGTAACAATAACCTAAGCTTTTCTCCTGACGGTTCTTACAGATAAACCAGTAATCCAAAAATCTGAGTCAAATAGTATACAGTCTAAAAATAAATCTAAATACAATTTTGTTATAAAATCTTAAAGCTTGCTCTGTGGCCTATAACAATATCGCAGTTTTTACATTTCGCAGCGAAACCCTCAAAAATGTCTTCGTACAATGGAACGTCAAAATGGATGCCTGACAACAGGAACAAAAGGAAATAAAACGCCACAAGTAAATGAACCACGCCGCAAAATAAGCAAAAACACTTAGAATTACCATCTTTCCACCTCAAGTATTTTCACTAAAAAGATACAAGAGAAGTTACAATGGGAATTATACTTAGGCGCGAAAATATACACTGGTTATTTTGTTAATTTCCAGGACAAAAGTTTTAATTTTGTCTGTTATATATTTGTAAGGTACGTCCTACTAATATTATAAACGCGAAAATTTGTACACATGGATGTATGGATGTCTGGATGTATGTTTCACGCTCTTTCACGGAAAAACTACTGAATGAATTTTAATAAAACTTTACAGTAATACAGTTTATACATCAGAATAATACATAGATTATAAATTATAAAGATATTCGGTGAATTGTCCAAAATATAACGATAAATGTCAAGTAAATAGGACAAAATTTTGCCATCTGCGAGCTATTTCGGCGTGCGATGCAAAAACTGCAAGAGTTACTACTGTATTGTATGAAGGAAATATTTATCTTAAATATTTCTTCAAAAAAACTTGCGACAGCATATATCTATCTTTCATTTTTAGGCCTTAGTGGCCTAAAAACGCCCAATATAATGAAACATTATGGAAAGGAAACGCCAAAGGAGATCTAAAGGCTTTCACAAGTTTAATTTTACGCAGACGAAGTTGCGGGAAACAGTTAAGTAGATATAAAACAGCTTTGAGTTAAGTCACTATAGCTTTGTGCCTTCTTGTTCGTATGGAAATGGAATGAACTCCTTTTATAAGCACCATTTTTTAATGAGAGGCCAAAGAGTTTCTTCCCGGTTCTTCTTGTCGCTCAAATTTTCCGAATCAGTAGTAGATTTTATAATATTTGACGTTTCAAAAGTACATGTGAATAAATCATGTTTTTACTTGATTTCTAGGTAATAGTGGCATAAAATTCTACTTATAGATTACGTAAATTTTTAAGTGAATATCTCTGTCACTTGATGAGATGGGAAAAGAACTACTAAACTCGCTACACAGTTACCGTTACCGACACCTTTGTAGTAGTTTTTACTTCTGTCCGCACAGCTTCAGTGCCATTGTGATTTTTTCTTACTTAATAATTCGGATATTATACGTGTTGGCACCTAGCATTAAAATCATAGAAGACTTTGAACAGACTTAAGCTGTGTCGCTCTCTTTACTTTTATTTTGAACAATACAAAATAATTAGTAAAGACTGTTTTCCATCCCAAATACATTCTTTGCACAAAGACATTGTTATATTTGACAATTTATGTACATACGAAATTCATGACTTTGCTTTGATACTATCTTATATAGTATGTGTGTGTGTTAATCGTTCGGCATTGGTGTGGGCGCGGATAGCTGTAACTACCTGGTGTTCATTTTTAGGTTTCCGTAGTTCTACCAGAAACCATAGTTTCGCGGTCCGTCTATCCGCCCGCAAGGTGACCCCACCCCCCCTAAGATTACTAAAGGAAATTTTCCACATCTATAGCATTTGCTAAAATCTCATTAGGACAATTATTTTGTATGAAATTGGACAACAGCTTTTAAAGTTATTTAAGAAATAGTCCAATACATTTATCGCGTATGGTATTTTAACTTTAGCTGCTAGTTTCTAAATATCTCTTTCACCATCTGAAAATTGGATCTCGAATAAATTTATCGTTCCTTAAGCGTACCTTATTAATTAGAGGTAGCGCCATGCTTGTAACCGAATCGGGCCGGCGCATCCGGGTACCAGTACCTCTTTCTCACAAGAGATCGGCGTATTTTTAATATATTTTAATGTGCTCTTTTCGAATTTCGCTTTCCACCTCGTACTTGATGACGGCTAAGTTGTCTACCTTAGGAAGAGACGTCCGCGTGTCATATAGTCCTAAATATATTTATTAAAACGTTCTCTGTGTGCACGAATACATTTTTTTTTTAAAGAATATTAGAAATACTTTTTGGGTATGTCTAATATTCCCTTTTCTCTTCCTATTGAGCTTAAATTAAAAGCTTGTATTAGGAGTGGGTACGACAATACCCCAACGGCGGTGGAGCTTGAACCGGGCACGCTATAGGCTTTATATCATCACGTAAAATTGAAACTAGTTTTTTACCTAATTTTACGCAAACGAAGTCGCGAGCACAGCAAGTAAATTATAAAAGTTCCAAATTTCATACTCTTTCTCTTTTTTTCTTTCACTCTTTTCTTTCTTTCTTGCTCTTTTCTCTTTCCTACTTTTGTAAAATGTTTCCAAAAGTTTTCGTTTCACATAGTTATACATAGAAGATGGGATGTTGATCGCGTTGGGCAGGACACTTGACCCGACGAAGTGAGGACTGAGTGACTAAGGCCGTGTCTGAGTGGTGGCCGGGGATAGGAAAACGGAGCATTGGTTGTCCAGCAACCAGATGGGTACACGACATAATATCTGTCGCGGTTCGAACCTGGTCCAGACTGACTCAAGACCGTAAGGAGTGGTACAAGCGGGGAGAGGTCTTTGCCCAGCATTGGGAGAGAAAGGGCTGTGGATGATGATAACTTGCGACCCAGATTTAGGTTTAAGAGCTCTCTTGATAGTAGCCACTAACACCTTCACTACCAGTGTTCCCTCCCTTGCCTAGCCAAATCTGGTATGATCCTACTAGGGCTGCTTTAGAAGCCCTTTCTAATAATTAACTTATGATAGTTCTTGACAAGCCAAGGCCTTTTAGTTATACGGCGATTTTGCTGGTATACCCTTCGTTCCTACCTCCACTACGTATAAGCTGGTTCGCTTTCAAAGTGCTTTTATATTGCTTTTGGACCCATTAACTCTCCACCACTAAAACCACGACGCTGCTGGGGATTGTCCTACCCACTCTTAACACAAGCTTTTCATTTAAGCTTAGCTAGTGTGTGACTTGTTATATACGGAAAAATACATTACACTAACCCTAGTTCAAATTCAGTGGACGGGAATCAGTTACTTGCATTAGACTTTTCACGAAGCGCTGAAAAATCTATGAACTAATGGAATGGCAAGACGAAAAATGTACTATAAGTAAATCCCGCTAATACTAGAAAACCTATGAACGGACTTAAATTCTATATTTGGTTTCAATCCCCTTATTTAAGGGTAGGTTATCATGAAAATAAATAAAGGAAAGATTATTTAAAAATACAAAAAATAATGCAAATTTGATCGCTACTTCCGCATACTTCAAGTAGATGACGTTTGTGCTAGACATTTTCACTGAGGTACCTGTAGTAACTAGTAAGTAACCCAACGGTCGGCCATAAGATCGACGTGAAGTGGCGGCGATGCTGTCACGTCAAGCGATGGTATTGTTGTCGTGTTTCGTTCGGTTTGTAAGACTTCCCAGTGGCCTAAACTTAGTAAAGGCCGGCAAAGCATCTGCTTGCCTCGTGGTCGTGCAGATGTACATGAGCGTCAGAAGGCACTAAGCTGCCTGCTTCCTGCTTTATGCCCTTTGTAACCAGAGTTATTGCGTCCGTCGCTTGGGCTATGTGGCGATTGGACTAGGGCATTGTTGTACCAGCCGCCTCCAATCTGAAACCGCTTTCAAACCGATACAAACTAAATTAATGCTTCCAGTCGCTTGCCAATATATCGGCAAACTTGCAATCTAGTGCAGAATGTGAAATTAAGAAAAAAATATGAAGGACAGTATACACTGGCTTATTATGAGTAATAATCATGATTTAGACAGATTTTATTTTTATTTCCAATCAATTTTTCATTTTCCTTCAATAAGTCTGCTTTGCAAACGTACAGCATAGCTTATTTTTTATGTATTTAAATACGAATTTGTTAAGTTAAGCTAACTATTACGGCAAAAACGTTTTCTCGTAGTTCGTCTTTCGATGAAGACATCGTTATCGCCAATTTCTGTATTTTATACAATTGTAAGTGGTAACTTACAATTTTGTAATATGCATATTGTAGTCGTAGGGAAAATTTTATTTGTGAATGGTCTCCTAACACCAAATCTAACTACGGTTAGGTTAGGTAAAAGAAAACTACGGTTCGCACAAAGACGAACTTTGGCAAGGGAGGTACTTTATTTATTATTATTTATTTATTTTACATCACATCAGTACGGCGTGAACCAGTTACACTGACAGATAAAATAATAGAGTAAAAACTAACATTATTAAAAATTAGATATAACAATATTTTAAATTTATAGTTAATAGACATCTTTTAAGAAGGTATTTTACGATTAAGGAGATCTAACGACAAACAACAAGTGTCATATATGAGTATTATAAATTCTTAAGTTTTTTTACAAGTCCTCTGAGCCGTATTTTTTTATTCACTACTGGTTGGTATTCGAGATACAATCGTCGTTGACTAAGGCCTCATGACTTGCAGGTTTTGTCACGGAGGTCCGGAGGATAATTTCTTCGAGGCACCCACTTATTGTCGTGATCTTGGCCTGCTTGTGGTGCGTTAATGCTATTTATAAACTTGGGTCTGAACATCAAGACAAAACGGCAAATCGATTTTTTAATATTTCTAACTAGCCACTCAGCTATGCATGGGTACAATTGAAATAAAGGTATTTTTAAAAATAAGAAGTAGCTTATATATTCTCTTATCTACCTTTCTAATAGTAAAATAATTTCCAACCGGACATTACGGAAACACGCAAACTCATAAACTTTACGTCTATATCGATACCTCGTATGTAAACTGTTGTAACCCCAAATTCCCAACTTCACAGTAGAGTGTTACAAACATGTAAATTGGAATAAAATCATCATTATTTAACATATTTGTGTATACAATTATGTATTCAATACTGGCGATTACCGTATTGTAAGCAAAAATATATTAAAAAGTGACTATTACAACACGATGTACCTGTTTTTAACGCTCTACTGTAAAGCTGGAAATTTGGGGTTACAACAACTTATGTAAGAGGTATCGATATTATTCGTATAGATATGTCTGGAATTTGCTTAATACACGATCGATCAAGTTAATCGTTTCGGTGTAATTGTAAAAAACACTTGTGAAAAATTCCAAGGTGAAAGTGAAGTTATCCATAAGAAGGCTAGAAACGTTCTTACCGCTCCACCTTTGGTCATACCCCTTACTGCTGGTTACAATAAGGAATTCGGAGTTGATAACCGTTCGACTTACCCCTTGCGAATGAGAGCGCGGCTTAAATTCCTTTCGGAAATATGCGCATTTCTCACGTTACATTTTAAGCTGACGCGAATAAATAACAAGGTTTTAATAATTGCGAGTAAAGCTTTCGTCTCTCCAATCAGTAACCAGAATGGTCATCAGTGGGCCTAGAAGGAATATTTTAAAAATTTCATCCTTAGTCAGTCGAGTCGACTATACTGAGTCGACTCGACTGTAGTTACTATGACATTGTTCTAGCTTGGCCCGCAGAGGACCCTTCTAAGGCTTCACGCGGGCTGCATTAGCATGGATTAATGACGATGAAAATTTTCGTGCTAGGCCCACAGAAGTTTGATTCGTAGATGGTATTCTCTGTTAATAATCTTGGAACTGTTTTCGTTACTAACACATGTGTATTTCTTTCTTTACATCTTAAACCACTTACAAAAATAACAACTAATTAATGATTAACTAATTTACAACTAATTAAGTTAAGCTATCGTAATTTTAGCTTAGAGTGATTATTTGTCACCAGCGAGCAACAATGTATAAAGTTTTGAATCTTTGAGTATATTTCGAGAATAGATGCTTAGACCGCTAGTTACATAACTTTTTATCATGGAATGTTTTGACGTCCTAAGGCGCTGGCACGAACATTTCGAACCGTTCGAATCCGAAGATTCGTCTGTATTTAGGATGAAAATATTCGTGGTAGGCCCACAGGAGGCAAGTCTTTATCGTGTCACGCTAATGCCAATGCATCCCGCGTTGACACTAAAGAGGGTCCGATGTGCACTCAACACGAATATTTTCAAAGTGGAATCTTCTCGTCGACTAGAACGGTTTGAAATGTTCGTGCTAGGGCCTCTGATTGGCGTTGAAAATGACAGAATAGACAATCAAAATAGAATCAAATATGTGACTAATGAACAAAAAATAAACGCTACAACCTTTATAATGGGTTATTATATCCACCAAAGCAATAAAATGAATATAAAAGATCAGGCGTCCAATAAATTTTCATCAAGTTTATTTTCGTCATAAATTGTTCAAGAGAAAAGAAGACAGTAAATATGGTTTCGTTTTATGTCGCCCATAAAACGTGGCATAAAATATTTTTTACAAAATAATGCGCGTTGCTTTTTCTCACCACTTAACTGGTACAATAGTCTTATTCTTTCTAACATTATCCCGGTCTAGGACCAGTTTGTCTCATTCTTCCTAGGATTATCCCAGTTACCCCAAGGTCCGCTTAGATTGCGGAGGATGAGGCTAAGGGGCGAGTTAAGTCGATGTCATCTGACGTCATCCACGGAAACCCTACAACGTCTACAACCTCACGACTAATATCACTCAGTGACATTAATCGGGATCCATTGTTTTGAATTTAACTAAACTAAAACGAATCTATATATCGTGAAGTGGCTGCAATGCTGTCACATCAAGTAATGGTATTGTTGTCGCATTTCGTTCGGCTTGTGATACTTCCCGGCGGCCTAAACTAGTCATTAAAGGCCGGCAATCTGTTAGCCTTCTGGTCGTGCTGATGTCCATGGGCGTCGGTAGGCACTCAGGCGCCTAGTGTTTGTTCGTTTGCCCCTTGGATTACTAGTCATTAATGTTGATGGTTTTTGATGGAGTTGGGAAATGGTTTTTAGTTTTTTTTTTTTTGGAAACGGGCAGGCTATTCACGTTTAACATATATAACATGTATATATATGCCTATATGTATTTATATATATCTTTTGTTTGTATTTTGATTGTAGGTATGTTTATATATTGTATGTATTATTAGGGAGTATGTATTTTAGTATTGTTTTTGTGATTTCCTCGTGAGAAGTATTTGCACTACTTTCTACAGCTACCTGTTTATAAAAGACTGTTAAGGTACCAACGCACATCGTTGCGATATGCAGCATCGGATACATAATTGTATGATATGAGAAGGTCGTAGCTTAATGAGTCGTTATTTGGGTCGATCGCTCGGTTAAGCAGTTCATAACGCAGCCGGGTGCTATCACCGGACCGCCTTATGAACTGCTTAACCGAGCGATCGACTCAAATATCATACCATCCCATAACCCATTTCATTTGTTTTAAGTTTGACAGATAGCCAAAAGGGATGTGGCTTTAGCATTTAAGATGACTGACAGCCTTTTGACGTCATCCCCGGAATGCCCACAATCTCTACAAAGTCACAACTAATATCACTCAATGACATTATTCAGAAATTCACTCAATGACATTGTTTTCCTTCCGAAACACGGAGGAAGTCAGATATTTGAAAAACAGAATTAGAATGAGTCACCCATCTATCACCCAGCCAAAGCAAACTAGATGGCGCTGTACGGACTGCACATGAAAGTCGAAAATCACCATACAAATTACCTCGCGCTTGCAAAGTTCATACGTACGATCACTATAAATGGGCCTACGCTCTCACCTTTCATTCCTCGCCGAATACTTTCCACCTTGGTATGCCTTTCTATAAAGGATACAAAGGCTGGCCTATAGAGCCGTCACTTTTTTCAGCCTAGCCTATTTCTTATAATAAATAGACTAAGTAAACTAAAACTATTTTGGCTGGGTGCTCTGTTAGATTAAATTAAGACTAGCATTTTTGAGCAGAAAGAGTAGTTTTTAAGAAGTAGATTTTGGCTACGTTTAATTAGCATAACCCCAACGGGTTATGCTAATTAAACTAATCTGTGATCAGACTAAGTAAACTAAAACTATTTTGGCTGGGTGCTCTGTTAGATTAAATTAAGACTAGCATTTTTGAGCAGAAAGATCTTAACTCATTCCATAGCCACATCCTTTATAATCTAAGTGTACCGGCACTAGACCGGCATAACTCTTGGGAAAAGAATACCTTGCAGTGTTTCATCGCTGTAAGATGTCGCACTGCAGCGGGCTTCCATAGATCCTTCCGTGAGGAGGTGAGTCGAGCGCCTCCATCCACAAGCCGCGCTACCAGCTGCCGCCACGACACGCGCCCACGGCGCAGCGGATCCAGCGTGCGGAATATTGGGATTAAATTAAGCAAAACTATCAGCAAACGTTAGCGATGGATACCCGGAAGGGACGCTCCTGGGGGAGACCGGACTATGAATAATAAACAAAGCCTGTCACAGGACATTCTGATATATTTGTAAGGAAAGGTATTGTACGGTCAACATTGCAGTGGCATATTTAACGCCAAAAGGCAAGGATTTTTATGTGAGGGCGAATTGTAGCGCAAAGCCGCTATTATTAGCAAAGTTTGATCGGATACGAGCGGTATAAGATGATTGGAAGTGATGAAGAAGGTGAGGTGATAATTTTACTGGCATAGGTCAACCCTTAAAAAAGGGTACTAAACTGATATACATAATGCAAATTTTTAGAAATCAAGGTCGGGAATAAATTGTAATTCTTGAGTACGGTGATTTAGACTAGACAGTAGCAGATCATCAGAACGGGAGAAAGACAAGTTGGATATGTTGGACTCCATGCCCAGTATTGGATGAAGATATTGAAATAATTCCTTGATTGGCTGATAGAGGACTTGGGAACGAGGCTGCCTGTATCATTAACTCGCTTTAGACCCAAAACTTAATCGGCCAGTTTAAGAATGAACGTGCGATATCTACCTACGAGGATATCAGTGTACTTTTTCTTTTTTTTTTACATTAAGCAACTTGTGCATACATATGTATGCAATGTTACTCGGAATGCATTGTTAATGCTATGGGTCTCGGTAACGATATTAAATGTAATTAAAAATATACTGTTTTTTTCATTAACGATTCTAACGGCTATCGGCCAGGTGCGCTGAACCATGACAGTATGATGTCACCTGCTCTGCTAACACGCAACGGTAGTGTATTTAATTAGAAATGGTATCGGTATTTTTCTTAAAGAAAAGGGTACACTCATTTTTCAAAGCATCTGCCCATTAGTCTCGTTGGGGTGCAGGTGAACCGTCAGCCCGTTCTGCCCGTTTGCTCCTTGTTATATAAAAAAGCCTCTTAATACCGGAGCCAAACATAGCTCAGTCTTTGTAAATTTTTGACCTTAAAGCCCACAAAGTATTACAAAACTGTACATGTACAAAAAGTCCCCGGCCAGACTACATGATCATTTAAATAAAGCTATCCTTTTATTTCTAACCAGAAACCGTTATATGAAATACTTCTTACTTAATTTATGCCTAAATGTTTATTGTCCAAAACGAATGTTTCTAAATGGATGTTGAAAATTGTATGAACTAGAGATCACTAGCTGGTCGAAATTCGGCCATAGATAGAAAATTAATTCTTTGAACAACAACATACTATATTTGGCAATTACTTTACATACGGTCGTCATGACTACGATTTGACACCAACTTGTGTGTGTGTTTTTATTTTAACTAGAGATTGGCTGGTCGAAATTCGCCCACAAACCATTTAGCGTACAACGTCATAACATATTGTTCTATTCACAGAAACAACATTTGACACCTAATATAACAAACGGCTGTCACCTTTACACTTTGACACCGTCCAATACAAGTGCGTAAAGGGTGGAAATCGTCTGGTATTGGTGTACGTGCGATTTTATTTTAATAATTTTAATATTGCCTATTATGAAAAAATATTAACATTCGCGCACATCTTCCTCAATGGCCTATGTAAACTATCATTGTACCAAATTCCATACTTCCCCGTCGTCGGCGCAATTTGCGCAAAATGATACCGAAAATTTTCGCTTGACCTATTAATGTATAGATGAAAGATAATTGGATTCATATCGTGATGATTTTCAATTGATGTCAAGAGGCAACGGAAGAGTACTCTACCGTTGCCTCTTGACATACAAAAACAAAGTTACAAAATTTTATTTGTATCCTTGGATATACTCTACTCCGTTCGGAGATATCAATGATAGGGGATCATCTGTGGGAGATATCCATAGCGCCAATATAACGTAGACGGTATAAAACCAGCCGATAAGCCGTGCCGATTGTTCTCGTTTATAAATAGACTAGTTGTTACCCGCGACTTCGCCCGCGTAAAATTCGTTGGAAAATTTTAGCGTCATGATATATAGTCTACACCCTTACTCGATAAATGGGCTATGTAACACGGAAAGAATTTTTCAAATCGAGCCAGTAGTTCTTGAGATTGACGCGTTCAAGTAAACAAACAATCAAACAGACTTTTCAGCTTTATATATTAGTATAGATATTGACAGAAACCTCCACTAATTAAATAACGGGCATTATAAGATTATGTCGCGCGTTTTCGTGGCGAAATTATACGCCTTCTTGGAGTACTGCTTCAAGGTTATTGCTTTGCTAGGATACCTGTGATAGTTTTATTATGCGTTGTTGTATAACCAGTTTTTGCCTGTGGTTTTGCTTGTGATTGCCCCTTCTAAATTTTTTTTTATGATTGATAGAATCAGGATTTACTTTGCGGAGATCTATGACATGCATGAAATACTAAACTACTCTGCTTAAATCCGCGAATGAATACGAGGGGCAAAGAGGACAATGCTGCAACCCGAAAGCTACGCCACCAAAGCACAACACTATGACTTTCCGATGGGCCTCAACGCACGTTTCGCTTCGGCACCGAAGCATCATGAGGAGATAGACTCTACAAGGATTCTATGATTTTACTATTTACTTTATGAATAACTTTGTAGACTTTTCCTAGACTAGGTGGATTTAAGCAAAGTAGTTAAATTTCTCATGCGTGACTACCATCAATCGTTACATCCTGGTCAGGTAGGACGAATTAAAATCCATAAGGTTTGAACATACCATTTGATTATTTTTTAATGCGTGTTATTGGTTCGAATAATTTATTAGCGCCCATATCGATTTTCGTGCTGCGTGGTGTTCAGGTATTGCCAAATAGTAAATAACCCGCATTGCAGAAGCGTGGGAAACATCTTAAAACTGACTTGGCACTCATTCTTGATGTCAGGGCGCACTTCTATTTTCATCTTCCAGTTGAAGATCTTACTTGATTTATTACATGCAAATAAATATGAAGTGATATTTAATTTTTTATTGTTACCGATCCCAAGTTTCTTAACGTAAGGCAAGGCATGTCAAGCAATTGTGGCTGTCACTTAACCACAGCCACAAACGCACTCACACACATACACACCCATTTTCACTCACTTGTACGCATTTTACTTATTCATTTAAGCGGGATATGTTTCTGGAACCTTGTATGTATATATAAAGTCATTTTAGTATTTATTCTTACAAAATAGTTGATTTATATCCTGGAGGAAAAATATAATTTAAAGAAGAAAAAACGATCGTCGTACTCACCCCTAATACAAGCTTTTAATGAAAGCTTAGTGGAGGGTAATATCAGACATACCTAAAAAGTATTCCTAATTTTCTTTAAAAAAAAGGTCGATACAAAAATTCTGATGGTTGCGTTCGATTCTTCGGTGAAACGCTTAGATGACTGGCCTACTGGGACCAACCATGGCATTTCCGAAGCGATACTTCTGTTTTTTTTTTTTTTTTTTTAATTAAATTTGGACACCAACTTCGGTCGTGCGTCCGTGTCCACACACACTTTTTTTTTAACACCGCAGTCTTTTACACCGCACTGTCTTGGGTTCTATGCAGAAAACACGTCTTTTGTGATCGGTTTTGTAGTGAATATTGATATTATTATTGTGTAGTTGAAGGAACAGTTATTTTGCATTATGTCAGGGCTCGGCGTCATTTTGTAAAAGTTGTATACACATACTTAAAAGCATTGAAATGGAAGCTTTTTCTTCTAATTATACAGTAAATAAATAAATAAATAAATATAAATATATACAGGACTGTATGACACACGGGCGTCTGTTTCTAAGGTAGCCAACGTAATGCCTGTGTTATAGGTATCAGCCGCCTGTTATACAGAAATATTTTTTTTAGAAATATATAAATACATACATATGGATAATACACCCAGTCTCGCGGTGGTAATCGAACCCAGAACCCCCGGAGCGGAAGGCAGGGTCACTCGAACCCACGACCCCGGAGCGGAAGGCAGGGTCACTGCCCACTGCGCCAATGGGCCAGTCAACTTGTAGTAAGTCATCAAAATTCCTTATTATATCATTTGGAGATAAAATTTACTATTTAAATGCAAATTTAACGAGGGCTCTGCACTGAGAAGAGCTGATAACAAACTCAGTAGGGTAATTTTTTTTGTTATCACCATTTCACAATAAATCACATACCGTTAGAGCAATTTAGCAAGGCGTATACCGCTAGCCCTGATGGGCCACACTTATCACTTAGGGGTATAAAAAGTAGTTCACAAACCAATTTCAGACCTACTTAGACAGCCATAGTAGTTGGTTCATACTGGATTTAGCTAGACAGGGGAGGGAAAACTGGCAGTGTTGTTGAGTGTTAGTGATCACATATAGAGCATGCTCTTAAACCTACCCTTGGGTCACAAGTTTAGGGCACTGCTATAGTTCCTTCTGAGACGGTAATGCGACCACAGGGCGCCGCTTAATGAGACGCTAATGCGCCGGTAGTACGACGCTTGTTGAGACGCTAATGCGCCGGTAGTGCGACGCTATGGCGCCGCTTGGTGAGACTCTAATGCGCCGGTAGTGCGACGCTATAGCGACGCTTGATGAGACGGTAATGCGACCACAGGGCGCCGCTTAATGAGACGCTAATGCGCCGGTAGTACGACGCTTGTTGAGACGCTTCACCAATGGCCGCCGACGACTCGGCAGGCCGAGGAAGAAACGGTGCGACGAATTGGATACCTTTGCGGGGAATTTGTGGATGTAATTGGCCCAGAAAAGGGGAAGATGGATCAAGAAGGCCTTTTTTTCCGCTGCGTTTACGCACCCCGGTCCGAAGACCAGGAGTGTGGGACTCGCTGGCTAAATGCCAGAATACCCACTAAAACCCAGCGGGGCCCTCTTCATCCTTGAGTGGAATTTTATTATTGCACTGTTTTTTGTTACACAATGAAACTGGTTTTCGAAATCCCTGACCTCTGTGTTTCGGAAGGCACTAATACACTAGCTCCTGTAATGTTACTGAGTGATACTAGTCATGAGATTATCGAGATTTTGGGGGTTCCGGGAACGACGTCAGATGGCAATCGGCTATCTTAACTCACCCCACAACCACATCCACTGCAATTTAAAGCGGACCCTGGTAGTAGACGGCTCGCAGATGCGTAGCTGGCTTTTGAGGAATGAGTATTTTAAAAAGGCACGCAGAAGAGTGCAGCCTTTAAGCAATTAATGTCCCTTTTCAATTCTGTTTAAAGTGTTTCACATTCTCGTGAAAAACCTACTGTTAACATAGCTTACATTTAAACAAATCCCTCAGTAAAAACAGTATTTTATCTATTTGAACAAGACTTCCTTGGTAATTGTTAAAAATGGCACCGCAACTCCAAGTGATATAAATCGTGAGGTTCCGAGGATGACCCTGAGACGGCAGTCGGCTACATCTCTTACCTCGCCCTACAGCCACATCCTCTATAATGTAAGCGAATCCAAAGAGAAGGAGTAATACGAGGATTCGCTTAAATTGCAAAGGATTTGGCTGTGGAGCGAGTTAGGATGACCGACTGCCGTCTCATGTCATCCTCGGAACCCCATAGTCCACAATCTCAATACTACCATCACTCTGGTCGTGCAGATGTCCATGGGCGCCGGTAGGCACTTCGGTGCCTGCTGCCTGCTCGTCTGCCCCCTTGTAACATCCCCTTGTAACATCGAGCGGAGTCCGTAACACTAGTAATTCCTTACTCAAAAGGGGCTTCAATCGTATATTCTATAATTGTAAACAAAATGTCCGAATAAATTAAATATTTATTATTATTATTCCCCAGTCCCTTCACATAACGAAAGCTCTTTATAACTAATAAAAATACGCCTTGAGATTCGTTATAAAAAGTATGCACTGTATATCAATGACGTTGTATGAGACGAAGAATGGATATTTTGTATAAAGCTTTAAATAAGCATATAGTAGGCAAATCTAATGATTTATGGTCGAATTTCAAGCACCAGACGATCTCTAGTTCGTTGTAATAACACTAAAACTCGTTGAATGTAATTCTATTTTAGCCACCATTTCTATATTATCTTTAGTGCTCTTGTTTCACTTTTAAACATTTTCAGATTAATTCAAGCGCATTTTGATAAGTTTTAAATGAATAGAATTGTCAGAAGCACTCCCACATGCACCGAAACTACAATGGCTTTGGACAGGACACGTTTGAAGATACAAAGTCTGATTTAACTGATAAGAAAAGAGACATGAGTTAAATGTAAAAACTATTTGCTTAAAAGTTATTAAAAAAAACAATTACCTTATCTTGAATAAACCAGTAAATAAAAATTTTTACAGCTGATATTTATAGTCTATTCCAAATCGATTGGCAAAAATGTACATTGACCGTTCAGCGTTCTAACAGAGGTTATAAACCTTTTATGACAGCGTATTATAATTAGTGTATTATTATTTAACAGTATGTTTTTTTTTGTAGTTTATATAAGTAGATACGAATTGTTTATGTAAGTAGATACGAAAAGAATTTCAAAGACCTTACAGCCAAGTAGTATCTAGTAGGTAGTAGACCAAAATATAATCGATATTTTAAATTTTAATTTATCCAATTTTCGAAAAGACCAATTTCGATAAAATTTATATGGTACCACCTATGAAGAATTTTCATATTTTATTATTAATTTCGTTCATTTTGTTTGGTTTTGGAGAATTCCCGGTGGTTTAAACCCCTCTTTAAAGGCCGGCCACGCATCTGCGAGCCTTCTAGTGATGGAAATGTCCACCGGCTTCGGTAGTCACTCTTAGGCGATGGACCGTACGCTCGTTGTAATATTAAAAGTCACAATTAAGTTTACATATTTGAGCTATGGCTTCAAAATTACATGGACCAATTTCAATTGAGATAATTAATTATTAGTGATCCCGTTTAGAACGAGTGGTATGAACAACACGCTCGTGTGGACATAGCCAAATCTGCGGTCGATTGGAATTGAAAGGGCCTCAGCCATTTGTAATTATCAATTTTAGCTATGGAATGGTCATTAAATTCAACAATTTAATCATTGATGTAAAACGATGTGAATTTCGTCTGAGTACTTATAACTGATATGAAATTTATACAGTTATAACGCAATTGTAAAACAGACTAAACTATAATTCCTATAAGGTTTGACATGATTAATACAGATAACACAAAATACCGAGACACAGATTATGCCACCTAGATACTTAAATTTGTTCCTGACCAATACCTAATCTTGATTGTTATTTAACAACTTAATGGTAAACCAGCTATTATAACCCACGACTACGACGACGTCCTCCTGAGTTCAGTGAATTTGTACAGTTTTGAGAGTTTTTATTTTTTTGTACGGAACCCTATTCTTCAAAAGGTAAAGTAGCCAGCCTATGTTCTTCTCCAACTTCCGATTTATCACAGACTTACATACGTACTCTTACATTTACAATGCCGGAGCTAAATATAGCTTTATTTGAATGATCATTTCAATGGTGATGTAGTCTGGCCGTGGACTGTGTGTAACTGTACCAAGATTTGTAGTACTTTTGCGGACTTCAAGGTCAAAAATGTACAAACACTTTGAGCTATGTCTGTCTCTGGATTGATATTAATTTGGATTGTAACTAACGCTGAGTTACAGATGCATCATAAGTATAAGTTACAAAAGCTGACAGACCTTGTTTTACTCGATTTACAGTCAGACGAAATATCCAGTACTAACGCCATCTATACTGCCAGTATTCTGAAGATGACACCTACTCTGCATTTTGTAGCACTTTTTAAATATTGTTTTGAATTGTTCTGCAATTGATGTAAAAATCCAGGAGTTGGGTGACAAAGATTTGTACAGTCGATGTATATAAGTTTTAAGTATGCCACGCTAAGGTCCAATGTCGTTTGCACGTCAATTAGTTAAAAGCATCATTTTATTTTGTTATACATTACGTTAATTTCTAACAGTAACAAATTGTCTTCAAGTAGGAACTGTCATCCAAAATGGTAAAGCACTTTCTTGGTCGACTATACAAGTAAATATAACGATATAGAAATTCATATTTAATAGAGTACGGGAGAGCGTGAAACCTCCATTGCGATGAATGAATTTGTTACGACTTCATTTTCCCCTTACCTGGACCTTTACATGGATGTACGAAAACATATATTGTAAAATTTTGTTTATAAGGTTTCTTCTCTTCTTCTTCCTAGCATTATCCCAGTCCAGTACCAGTGGCTGTGGGGCGAATTGAGATGACCGATTGGCATCTGACGCCATCCTCGGAACTTCCTATAAAATCGCACAGTCTGAAGTTTGCTAGGGTTGTGCTAATTAAAGGCTGATAACCCATTTTATAAATATGAAAATAACTGTCTGTTACGTTTTCATACCTAAATCGCTGAACGTTGTAATTTTTCATGCAAAAGCCTTCAGTCATTGTAACATATCAACCAGTATAAGTATCGTCCAGCCGTTTCGGAGATTACCCGTAACAAACAGACAGATAAAAATGATTTAGTTTGTTTTGCCATAGGTATTTTTTCTTTTCATTTTTAAGCGAAGTATCAATACGTAAAAAAAATTCACCCTCACCACCTTAATGTCCTGAAATCCACACACACGTGCGATTCTCAAGAAACAAAATAAGTTTTATAACTTATAGCGACTTTATTCTGGTCATTAGAGTGGAATGCGAAACCATAGCTATGTTTCGTTTCGGCAGTATCATGGGTCCCACAGTCCCATTTAAAAAAGGATTTTGAGACGAAGAATTCTCTTGGATAGGAGGTTATCGAGGATCACAAAAGCACAAGGGGCGACCACATATAGTGTACTTTATCTTTACCACAAGAGATGGGCGAGTGCTCTGAAAATCATACCGTTAGGGTTGCCAGTTACAAAGAGCGTTGATACACGAGAGGAAATGATTGCAATGTGCTTTGGTGGATTTGTGTGACACAATTTTCAAACATCCTAATTGTTAAACTAAGACGGTCACAGTTCAATCGGGAAGCGCCTCGATTTTCAAATAGAGTATAAAGTTAAGCAAATCAACTACAAAAAAACGTTAGGTAAAACGTGTACTTCGGTTCATTGGCTCCGTACGATTTGTAAGCACAGAACGGTTTCACTGAACCCACGAATGGTAGACGGACTTTCGCCGTTTGATAAAAATATTTCATTATTTGCATATATCAAATGGCGTAATCGACGAGGTCGTAGCATAATTAGTGGTTGGATTTTGAATCGATTGCTAGGGCAACAGCCTTGCAGGTTAGTGTGTAGTTATTTTACCTTCTACAGCTGTCTTGTTATTCCCTTTCATCCTGGTAGCTGTATTTCCCTAATCTCAGGGACTACTGGTTCGATTTGACAAAATTGTTTCAGTTTTAGATAGCCCCTTATCGAGGAAGGCTATGGGCTGTATATCATCACATCACAGCTAGTATTTAATAAAGATAGTTACCATTCTATAAAATCTTGGTGGTCCAATATCGAAAGGGACTTGAAGAAAAGACATCCCCAAATGGACAACTGAAGATAAAAAATCTTGGCGCAAGCGCACAAGAAGGCCCGACCCTACTGATCAAGTATTTGTGTCACGAGGGTGCCTTGTGAAGCTGGTCGCTCAGTCAGGACCCGGCTATTAAATTAAAAAGTCTTATCAATCAGGATTGTTAAGAATGAAAAACCCTTTACAGGTCCACAACGCCACAGCAATATTTATAATTAACTTATCGTGTTCGGATGTACTGTTTGGCTGTCTCACTCCACCTCTGGCTGCGTCAACGTTTCTGAACCGCTCCTGGATCCAGACAATGCACTCACGGGCGTCAGTAGGCACTTAGCTGCCTGCTCGTTTGCCCCTTGTAACATAAAAAAGAATATGTTTGGAGTTGAGACGCTTCAACTCTGTACTTTACTGCAGTTTACATGGAAATGTTTTAAAATCATTATTAGGAAGAACAGTTTTTAAAAGAGTGGGTAACGAGGTCTTTGTTGATTCTTCTCCTGGCTCGACTTTTACTATTTAGTGGTAGCTTTTTAAACGTATACCAGTATGTATTACGTTTGAACGACTCTAGTACTTTATCCAATATAATGCTCATTATACATAACTAGACGTTTACGTGTCTTCAAACCTTATGTTCAGTTATTCTATGGGTTTGAAAAGCAAAAATATTGTAAGAATACTTGTGTCACCTCCTTACTGTGGATGAATCATTCCTCTCATTTGGACGAGTAATATGCAGCTCTTGCTCTGAGGTTGGCAGTCAAATTTTAATGAGGTCGTAGCTTAATCAGTGGTCGGCATTTGTATCGATCGCTAGGTTAAGTAGCTCTTACCACGACCGGGCCTTGAGTATTGCAGAAAATCCCCTCTTAAGCTCCCTACCAAAATGGTTGATTTTTAAGCTTAAAAGATAGTTTCAGTTAGATATTTTTAGAACCAGAAGATGGCGCTGTTGTAAAGTGTTGGCAACTTTGTCCCACAACCTAAAAACATTTACTTACAACTTATCACAGGACCTCGATATAAAACCTGACGTGTATGCCCATTCAGTCTAAGTATACATTCTAATTGTTATATTAGGTATTAAGTTTAATTATGTTAATATAAATTAAGTTTGTAAACTTGGATAGAATAAATGTCTATGAGTATGAGTATGAACATACCTCCATCCTCAGTCAAGGTGGCGAAGTAATAAGTAGCGGTGGCCGTTCCAGCAGTACTCAGCGCGACAATTTTCATGATACACCCAGGCTCGAGATGGGAATCGAACCCACGACCCCCGGAGCAGAAGGCAGGGTCACTGCCCACTGCGCCAACGGGCCAGCCACCATTATAAACATGACGTAAGACGAATGTTATTGGTCCATCGTTATGGCAACACCAGTGAAATATCTTTAGAACAGTTTTACCAACATATGCTATTGGCGGTTGTAATAGGCTGCGCCAATGAAACATCTTAAGAGCAGTGCTGTTAATTTTTCCTTCATTTACTTAACACCTCCTATGAGGAAAAATAACGACAACCAGTGAACACTTATAAACCAGCTATTATCAATATTCAAGTGTTGCCAACGACAGTACGTCATTCTCCTATCATTGCGAAGTCCCAGACAGATTTTAATCAAACGCTAGCAACATAGTAGTGAGTAAATGATGCAAAAAAGGCACTTAATCGTGCAATAAATGAAGCTGCAACGCAATACTTACTAGAAAGGATTGTGTTCATCTGACCAATTTATCTTTCTCTCCAGAGAGTCGTACATTAGGACTTACCCGCTCGATTCCAAAATATAGTGCGGTTGTGAGCTGAAACTAGCTTAGATATGTAAAATAGACTGATAGTCCCACTAAATTCAAAACATTTCCGGCCAATTCCTACGAGCTTATCCGCAAAGCGTTCGAATGTAATTTGTTACTTAAATGCATACATATATATATCCGAATTCAAGCGTTTGGGATAGGAAAATATTAGAATAAAAGAAATGATACGGATCTTCTTTATACCTAAATGTTAACAGCAAAAGTATTGAACCAGATAAGCATTGTGGATTTCTTATTCATAAGATATTGGCTCGTTGGAGTAACATACGCTTACAAACATACTCTTTCTTCTTCTTAAGATTAATTTTCCCTATTATAGCCGCTTCACACTTTCCGACAAATTGTTGCGAAAAAACTGTACAGTTTAAACGGTGCAGTTTTAACGATACGTGTGCATGAAAAATCATTGTCGATTAAAGTGCACAATTTTTTCGCAACGATTTAACTGCACAGTGTTTTCACAACATTTTATGGATACGTGTGTAGTGGCTAATAAATAGATAAGTGCAAAAAATCCTACATAGTCGATGTGCTTTTATTTTTCGGGTTTCACCATATCTATATTGGCACTTTTAACGGCTAATGGTCATATTAGTTTGCATGTTTAGTCCGTGAATTTATTTTTCGTTTATTAAAAAAAAGTTATTGAATAGCAAACAATGTGTTGCAAATATTTTCCTTGAAATATTCAGTGAGCTCAATAACAACAGTCGATTTTTAGAAAAAACAAAAAGTGTTTTATGAAGCGTTGAAAATTGGGTATATCGAAAAATAGCATTCACAAATTCTAGGGACTGTTTGAAGTTTTTGTTTTGAATAGGATGGCCTATCATTTCGCCTGAAACAGAAACGAATTGATCTGTGACTTGAGACATGAGTTTTGTGGTAGAGTTTCGTTATTTTTCCAAATAAAGTGTCCAAAGAGCACACTGCCTTTATAATATTAATCGATGCATCCATCCATCCATCCATCCATCTTAGTTTATAAGCACTTGTAAATATCAAAGGTTCAATCGCGAATGGCCAACTTTACATCCCGTCTCGCAAGGAACATGACAACCCTTTTCACCTTTTGGTCTTTAACACTACGCCGATAGAATTGTTTGGTTGTCTATCGTAGGATGGTCCTTCCAAAGCCGGTGTCACTTCATTAGGAATGAGGAAGTTTACTATGTCCTACGTCTACTAAAAGACAAGGCAGATAAGAAATGTAGAGATATGAAATTATAAACCTTTGCTTATTTGCCTTTATTGTTATGCGGAGAGATGTGGATTCACTCTGCATCTTTTACCGCATATATCACGAGGACTGTACCGAAGAATTGCTTGGACTAATACCAGCAGCTGTATTCCCCCACAGGACATCTCGCCAGAACTTGAAATTTTCCCCTCACCACCTTGATATCCGGAAATCCACAACCGTGCGATTTCCAAGAAACTTCTTACCTCGCACAAATCCCCTGAGGAGTCTATTACCAGCTTCGGTATTTTCGAACCGAAACGACTTAGGGACCTTCAAGAAAAAAGCATACTCTTCCTCAAAGGTCGGTAACACATCTGTGAGCCCTCTGGTGTTGCAGTTTTACTTGATAAACGTTTGTGGTGTTTTATAACACGTAGAGACATAAGATAGATGGTATTTGTGAAGAATGTGCAGTTCCCAGACAAGCCGTATAGGCTTAAGGGCGCGAAGAAGTTTAATTTAAGTAAATTATTGTAAATCAATAAATAAATGAAATACAATTGTGCCAAATTTCAGTCTGCCGTCCGCGCAATTTTCTTAAAATGATACCTAAAGTTTTCGCGTCACGTATTAATATATAAATTCTCCAAGAAAGTCTAGTAACAGTAATGAATGTCCAGACGATACCTTTTATACGTCCTTATAATATTATGAATGTTACATTCGTGGTATCAAAGGGTCGATAAAATCGCATGAATGGATGGATTAGGGTAGACGTGCGAAGAAAGTAGACGTGCGTCCAGTGTAGGTACTTTATCGAAGTAGACAGAATCAAGTTTCGATAAGAGAGCTTAAGGTTATTCGTATTAGTCCTGCTTTAAAGTAGTATAAGTGTTATAAATTCAACAAGTACTTGGTTGCACTTTGTCTGTAATAGTAAGTGAATAATCTCAGATACTAATACTAGCGTCATCGGTAAATGGGGGGTGGGGAGACAGAGGGACTTGCCTGGAAAGGAACCTTCTTATGAGGACTTCATCGAAGTTCGCGATGAACTTGGCTTTGTACACAGGCTCCTGTACACATGTGTTGCAGCCAAAGCAGTTAACACCTTTTTTTAACAATTATAATTTACGGTAATAACCTATCTCGATGCAGTAAGCCCTTGGATAATGGTTATATTCTATATTGGATTTTTATACATACATATTTGTGTTC
Organism: Charaxes varanes; assembly: GCA_024363005.1. Lineage (NCBI taxonomy): Eukaryota > Metazoa > Arthropoda > Insecta > Lepidoptera > Nymphalidae > Charaxes > Charaxes varanes. Next base: position 3,818,629 of record JANCMC010038415.1, read on the forward strand.
GAGATGAACCTAGATGAAGTGTGCATATCTTTTTTCTACGCCGCCATGTCATGATGGCGGTTCCTTCCTCTACGACGGAACGAATCCGGCATCTGTATGTTGAATCTATGGAACGCTAAGAAATTTTTCTTATAAAGTATACCCTATCAATATTAGACATTTAATTTAGAACAAATTTTTGCAGTTATCGGTTTTTCAATGCCACAATCATCGTCGTAATATATGGTCGTAATCTTATTGATCAAATGATAAAATAATGGGATATTCTGCTATTGGTAGCATAACATATGTATCCTCCGATAAACTCTGGCTACCATTTCCACTAACCTTTAAATAACGCTAGAAATAGTATTTTTCTGATACCTTTTATTGCTATATCATAGTTTGTTACAAATTATGCGCCACAAACTGCAAGATTATCAAAACTAGACACAATGGTAAAATTATATATTTTACTAGGGGACCCGACAGACGTTGTCCTGTCCAACATAAAAATCGATTTAAAGATACCGACTGCAGCGCCATCTGCGGTCATGGATGGGTGACCCATTTTGACACTGGTTTTCATATATCTGACATCCTCCGTGTCTCGGAAGCTAGAACAGTGGGTCCCGATTAATGCTACTGAGTGATGTTAGTCGTGAGATTGTCTACATTGAGCGGGTGACGGCAGTCGTTCAACTTAACTTGACCAATAGCCACATCTTTTACAATTTAAGCGGATCCAGGTACTTGACCGGGTTAACGCTAGGAAGAAGAAGAATTACATACATACATATGGATAATACACCCAGACTCGAGGCGGGAATCGAACCCACGACCCCGTAGCAGAATGCAGGATCACTGCCACTGCGCCAACGGGCCAGTCAAATATTTTACGATGAGTTTTAAAAGACACTAACTTTCGACATAGTTGTGCTGTCAATTTCATAGTAGGGATGTTACGGAGGTTCTATTCTCATTCTGAAAGTTGAGAACTACCGAATAATTTTACACATTTTAGGCCACGACCTCGTCATTTTGGCCACTTTATTAACAGTATCTATCTACTGAATACCGTATAGTAAATCCTACGCGTCTTTCCTAATTCTAATTTCCAACTTCGACTTTTTTTAACTAATTAAAATAATAGGTCTCGAATAATGCAGGCAATTTAGTTGTAATTATTCGAGACCCATTTTCAAAATCCTTTCTGCGGAGATCCTAGATGGAGATTATAGTGTTAAAAATAAAATTTACTTGACTGCAAGGTACAATATAATATGACCAGTTAGACCCAGGAAGTGGTGGCGAGATAACTTGCATGCCTTACCGGGAAAGAGGTAATTTAAAGTAGCCTCAAGATGGGAAAGGATGGTTTGAGAGACACACTTGGACACTAGGTTGAACTAGCTTATTTACATAGAATATAAAACTTTCATAATTAAAATAATTAAAATTCAATAATTATTGGATGAATTAATATTAATGTTTTGCAGTTAGATATGTCACTATCCAATTTCGTTTTATTTCTTAAATTTTAGGTTACTATAATTTTATTCTTTTTGATGGAGTGTGTCCGGAATGCGGATAGAAGATGTCAGTTGACACGTCAATTTCATATAAACATTATAGATGTTGTATTTTTCAAAGGATTCTGGCTGCTCCTTCATCTGAAGGAGCCCTAGGATTCAGCGGTCATAATCGAATAAACCGCCATCTTATAAGGTATAGTTGGGCAAGTAATCGGTTTGCGACGCTAAGATCGAATATCGTTTTCACGTAAATTCATTACAGGCTTGTTTTTGCTTGTTATGCGTAACGTTAATATCTAACAATAACCCTTAGAAAAAATTTCTTCAACTAGGAGCTGTCATCCAAAATGGTAAAGCACTTTCTTGGTCGACTATACGTAAAAGTGGTTTTCAAAAATTGGGTTACTTGATTATTTTTTCTTTATGAAATACCTCTACCAGGATGAAAGGTAATAACAAGGCAGCTGTAAGCTGCAGGTAAAAGAATTACGCACTGTCCTGCAAGGCTGTTCTTCAGTCACGTGGGCTGATTGTTCCCGATTGTTTCGGTAGAAATATAGGTGCGATGGCCTCCGAACGCGGCGGTACACTTTTGACAACTGCGGTCAAAGCGGCCATGTTTGCGGCAGTGCGTAGGGGCAGGGATGTATTACGGGGAGGTTTTTAATTATAATTCAAAAATTATTAATAAAAAAATCGAAATAAATAAAAAAATTATATTTCGTTCGGTCTGTGCGACTCCCGGGGGCCTAATCTCGTCTTTAAAGGCCGACAACACATCTGCTAGCCATCTGGTGGTGCAAAATGCAAACGTCCATGGACGCCGGCAGTCACTTATGTGAAGCGTCTGCTTGTTTGCCTCTTGAACTTAAAAAAATACATCTTCTCACAGCACATTATACGCCCGGTACTTCTCCATCACTTAACCAGTTTAATCGGTATATTCAAGTAACAGAGAAGTCGTGAAAACACAGATTAATTAATAAATGTTTTGTGTGTCAAAACCCAAAAAAGGTTTCAAACTCAGTATAAATGCTTTGTCAGCCATACAGAGCTGATTTTCATTTGAAACCTAGTTTTTGGTGACGTGAGGTGACGTGAATAAAAAGTACAGTAAAGCTTTATATGGCTTAAAGAAATTTCCACATCCGTATCATACAGATGTTGTAGTGCGTTTATCTGCTAACATTTGAAAAACCACCCAACGTCTTTCACCTCGACACCGTACAGTAAGTACAACAAAATACGTTTTATTTAAAAGTTAAGGAAATTTAAATTTTGTGCTTAGGGTGATAAGGTTTAAGTAAATGCTAGCACTAGAAATGCGGAGGTAGCACTGCCACTTTCCTAATCTTACAAAAGTTATCTTACCGCTGGTAGTGAGTGGTGGGGTGTGTGGTGTGCAGTGGTGAGTCGGTCGCCGGCGACACAGTTGGCGATGGCAATTCGCTGGACCCGCCAGAAACCATCTGACGACATAAATACACATTGTTAACATAATTAATTAAAAAACCGAAAAATAATAATTAATTTTGCACATTTTCATACATCAATTAAGTTTTTGTGCTTTGTTTCAAAACTTAACCAAATATAAAGTATATAAAAACAACCAATACGTACTTGATGCATTTCCTGCGAGGCTCTCTTGGTAGAGATTCGTCTGAACAGCGAACAGCGACGTCTGGGACGCGGTCGCGGCGGCGCAGACGCGCGCCTTCCACCCGCTCTCCGACGCCCGCCCGCCTGCGTTGTCATAAAGACATTTATATTTTTGTTCAATTCGACGCAGACAAAGTCATGGTTAACAACTAGTCTATATTTTACCTGTATGGTCGTTTGGTCGAGTGGAGTGGCCCGCAGTGTAGCGTGCGGTGTAGCGAGTAACAAACGCAAGACCTAATGAAATAACAAATTCACAATTATTATAACTGTTTTAGTAATTGTATTTAACACTCTATAAATATTCATTAATTCATACAAATCATCAAGAAATGTATGTGCATCAAGATCCTTTCTCTCTCGCACGTGCAAACTGTTCTCTGGGTCTGGGTCTGTTCTATCAAACTGAGTTCGATTCTGGGTGTATTATGCATATGTATTTATATATTTCCAAAAAAAAAATATTTGTATACAGGCGTCTGTTATCTATAACATAGGCATTTAAGTTGTCTATCTTAAGAACAGATGTCCGTGCGTCACAGAGTCCTGTATACATTTATTTCTAGAGTCCTATATACTCTTAGAGTCCTGTATTTATTTATTTCTAGAGTCCTAAATACTCTTAGAGTCCTGTATATATTTATTTATTTATTTTTAAAACTAAGTACTCTCAACTACAGGCTCCTTCAAGGCCGTCAACGCATCAGCATTTCTTATTTGACATTGGTCATGGGCGACAGCGATCACTTAACACCGGGTGACCCGTCTGTACCCTTCTACTGTGTAAAAACATAACTCACCTGTGTGTGCAGTAAACCTTGCACAGATTCCCCATTGAGCTGCGTGATGAGATCGCCGGCGCGTAAGCCCGCCGCCCAAGCAGCTCCTTGTTCGTTCACCGCCTGAAATATGAGCCGGCAACGGTGATGAAAAATCATCATCAATCACCACAGATGATGATTGATAAGTTTGAACTGAACTGAAACACAATTTTTTTATAATAAAATAATGTCGTCCGCGTTAATGTTATTAAAATGAAGCTTAGCAGTGATTCCAATTGGGTTGATATTCATGACGGTTTAATCACATATAAAGAGTTTATTTAGACCATATAAAAGGAAATCATATTCTAGGTAAGTAGTAAGTAAGCTTAAGAGCTACTTACCTAGAATATTTCACTTGGCCACGGCTTACCGTGGTAAATATGCATTTTAGTATTAGTACTACTTTTCAAATATCTGACTAGTAGTAACCAGTGGGTCCCATTAATGTCGTTAAGTGATATAAGTTGAGATTATGAAGATTCCGTAGATGACATCAGACGGCTACCGGTCATCGTAACTGTTCCCAGAGCTAAATCCTCTGTAAGCGGACTCTGGTACAACACCGGGATAACGCTTGGTAGAAGATAAAAACCATATTAGTAGTAACAATGGGTTTTAAAGTGGGCTTACTAACCGAAACCAAGTGATGCATAGTGTAATAATCTGTATCGCCGTAGTATACACGAACAGTGTGAATCGTAAATCCAAATCCACGCGGTCCTCGTCGGACTACAATGGGCGGCTTGGACGATTGAATGAGACTGAAATGAACATATATAAATGTATTTACATATAGATATAGCCAGCATCTCTTTATTGTTTATTTATTTTTTTATAAAAAGAAGGTATCTTACTGCTATGGGTAATTTGCCTTATGATGTTAGACAAATAAATTTATACCAATTTTTGCACCTCCACCAAGTTATATCTTCAGGCTAGAGAGACAAATAAATAATATATTTCTTAGTATTCCAGGGATTCACGCCGCTATGCGTGAGTGAGTGTCGGAAACCACAAAATCCTCTTACGCTGGAACTATGTTTGGTATTTGAATAAATTTCCGGGCACTAGTTCTTCATTCTTCACTGAATTTACCACCGGAACTGGTGCTATGCCGGAGCCAGACATAGCTTCATTTGAATGATCACGTCTAATTCTTCACAATCAGGAGTAGATTTTTAAATTTGTTAATTCTCTGTAGGAATACTCCGTTACCAAAAAGCCTTGTATATGCGTGTGTATATAATGTTAATATTAACTCCCCCGACGGATTATCACTCAATCCGCGCGAAGCGTTACTCAGTTGTGTATAGGCTATAAGCGGATGGGCGATTGCGCAGCGATCTCTCTGGCCACTTCGCTGTTATTTTTTTGTTTCTATACAGAAAACCTTGTAAATGGGGGTATGTAATGTAAGAGTTTACTCCCCGACGGAACCCCACTCATTCACCGCGACATGTATATAATCAAAGCGTAATCGTGACCAACGTATACTATATTAATTGGCAAATAGAACAATATGTCGTTTTAAAAAGCATATGATACAAAAACAAGTTTGTGACGAAATTCTTTAGTATATACAAATACATAATACTTTGTTACATACATAATACATCCAAACTCGAGGCGAGAAACAAATGCACATTCCCGGAGCGGAAGGCAGGGTCACTGTCAACTATACAACAATAGCGCACGGTTGTGGACTTTAGGACATCGAGGTGATTAGGGTGGAAGCACTACATTTCTCATGGTCTCCAGCACCATGTTCGGAGGCTTGTGGTTGGGGCAACCCTCAATTAAGTTCCCCGCGAAATCCGTATGCTCTTGTTGTCTCTTTGCACAGCCATCACCGGAGGTGTACAATGCGTAAATAAATAATCATTTGTAAAAGATGCAAAGGCCAATGACGATGATAGTCTTCTCGATAAAAAATTAATTATAATAGAAATTTTAATGTAAAAACCTGAAGGAGAGGTTTGAATTTTTCGGGTCGCGCGACAAACTCTAACATTCCTCTTCTAGTTTAAAACTTAGATTACCTGTGCACAACTCAAAATTTTAAAAGTATTCCTTTACTGTGAAAATAATGAAGGTGTGGAATGCATTATAGTATTAAACGTTCACAGTATTTGATCTCTTCTAAAAAAAAAGCAGTAACAGTCATTTTAAATGTGACAGGTTTGCAAAGAGAGTGATGTAACTTTTTATCTGCAAAACGTTCAGGATGATTTGTTATTAAAATACTGACAGTGATTGATAATATAAGCTGTGACCAGAGCAAGGCATATTCTTTTACGTTATAATGTTCAAACAAGCAGGCGGTAAGTGACTACCGACTCCCATGGACATCTGCATTAACAGAAGGCTCGCAGATGCGTTGCCAGCCATTGAATGTTGCGACATGTTTCGACACGCTTTTGTTCGTAAAACTATTCTTTTACCTCTTTATAACGAATTTTAGACCGACCTTACCTCAACATAACAAACCTCAGTTCAACGAATCACTTGATATAACGAATATTTTCTTGTTCCTCTCCGATTTGTTATATCGAGGTTGCCCTGTATTTATGTAAACCAGGCGTCTGTTACCAACAACACAGAGATGCCTTTGAACACTTTCTGTGAATTGGGCGATCGGATGATAATATGGTCGAGGTTAGCAGCCAGCTTAGACAGTTTGAAAATTTAAATGGATAAAGTAATCAGAACTATCAGTCTTACTTTGAATATCTGTATCGACAAGTTTTATATGTGTAACTCCGGATCAAATAAATGATATATTATTATCGAGTATAAGTATTGAAAGCGTTGGTCTAAAAACGGAACATTTTAAGCAGATCTACACATAGGCTCTCTTTGAACGTGTGAGGAGGTCTTAGCCCAATCAGTTGTTGGCATTTGAGTGGATCTCTAAGTTAAGCAGTTCCTACCACAACCGGTTTAAGTGACCCACTGGTTGCCTATTTAGAAAACAAGGGCCAATTTAAATGAAAATAAAAAAAACTTAAAGAATCAGGCGAGGAGGTCATAGCTTATCAGTTGTCGGTACTTGGGTCGATTACTGGGTTAAGCAGTTGATACCACAACTGGGTTAAGTGGTTGCTCTTGCTCCGACCGGGTGATGATGGGTGACCCATTCTAGCACTAGTTTAAATTTGATATCAGACCTCCTCCGTGTTTCAGAAGACACGTAAAACAGTCGGACCCGATGAATGTCACTTTGTGATATTAGTCTTAAGGATGTAGAAATCGTAAGGTTCCGAGGATTACATCATATGGCAATCGGTTATCTTAACTCGCCCCACAGCCACATCCAAAACGAACTATCAAACACATGATTACTTGTAATCTGATTACTTGTAATCTGATTACTTGTAATCTGATTACTTGTGGTTATGATTACATGTAGTTGACTACTTTGAATCATACTCGATTACAAACAAAACATAGTTAACTACGCCCTTCACTGCCCGCTACAATATACTTTATATTTGTTTATCCAGATGTCCGAATATCCGCATATCCGATAGTCGGACGTCCGGATAATCGGATATCCAGATTATTGGACTTTTACGTGCGTACCAAAACACGGAGAAGGCCGGATATCAAATAAAAACGGGTTTAGAATGAGAAATTTAGAGAAGAAATAAAAACAAATCTGTCACTCGGTAGCAGCCAGAGCTACTTAACCTAGTGATTGTCTCAAATGCCGACCACTGCTTAGGCCACGACTTCCTCAAAACTGAAATAAGTTAACGTATGTATATAATAATATGTTATTCACACTTGGTTATCTTATCGTTCCTTTTCAGAAGCTGGAAAGGCAAGGATGCTATTACAAGTACTAATTATCTTTATATCTAATTGCGTCTTAAGATCTTTTTTTTTAATGTTAAATTCGCTCTTAAATTGCACCAAGACCTAATCCTATTCATCAAACAACTACCACACCAGTGAATATCCTAGAAATATTATAACCATAATTTACATAATACTACCTTTAATTGACTCACATATTGTTGCGGACAGATGATACAAAAGACTAGAAACTAGTTACATCATATAATATGTGTTGGGGATCGTGGGCACGATTCCCACCTAAAGTCTGAGTGTATTATCTATGTACATATGTATTTATATATTTCCAGAAAACAAAAAATATGTTTATGTATAACAGGCTTCTGTTACCTATAACACAGGCATTGAGTTGTGTACCTTAGGAACAGTCGTCCGTGTGTCACATAGTCCTGTATGTATTTATTTGTTTATGTCGGGTGCGAATGAAAAGACTTCCCAACAATGAAAATCTGAGTAAAACAATGGAAAAGTTAGCTCAAAGAGAGGACCAACTCTAACACTGGTATTCAAATATCTCCTTCGTGTTTCGGAAAGTAAAATGTTTTGGTCCTGATTAATGTCACTGAGTAATATTTTTCGTGAGATTGTAGGGGTATTTATAATACTCACATAGATTTCTCTAGCGTTACCGGTTTAATAGCGATGTACTATATTTCAACAGTGGAGGTCGTAGCTTAATCACTGGTCCGTATTTGAGTCGATCGCTAGGTTAAGCAGTTCTCATCCCGGCCGGGTAATAGATGGGTAATCCATGCTAATACTGGTTTTTAAAACCTCTGACCTCTTCCGTGTATTGGAAAGCACGTATAACAATGAGAACCGCTTGATACCATTGAGTGATATTAATCGTGAAATTGTAGTGACTGGGGGCTTACGGGAATGATGCTATAAATTTAGCTATTTTTTTGCAACAAAATTTTAATTTTACCCAAGTTGTAGTGGTCTTTGAATTATCATTTGAGAATCCTAATTATAGGTAAAAAAATATTATTATAATATGCAACTGATAAGGGTATTAGCGAAAGTTCGAATTCAGTTTTATATTAAAGTACTGTTATTCCCCCTAAAACACGGTGCTCTTATAACGCGTTAATATTATTCTATATGTGTAATATGAACATTTAAAATCACTTTACATATCCTACTAAGTGCTTGTATCAGAAGTGGATGCGGTAATATCACATCGTTAGTGGAGTCTATTCCGGTTCATTCTTTCTACCGTTGACCTAATGAAGTTTGCAAATTAAAGTGCGTAACAGACAAACTAACAATTGAATTTACAGGTAAATATTTTAGTATTAAAAATTGATTATAGAATAATTTGATTTTAATTAACTTAAATAATTTAAATAAAACGCACAATGTACATATAGTAAAATATGTCTATTTTATTTTATACAGTCGTCACCCGCGACTTCATCCACGTAAAATTAGATGAAATATAAGGTATCGTGATGATATATAGCCTTCCCCGATAAATGGGCTGTCTAACACTGAAAGAATTTTGCAAAATGGACCAGTAGTTCTTGAGAATAGTGCGTTCAAACAAACAACTAAACACTTCACTTTATATATTAGTATATATTACCTAAAAGCATAACTCATTGTCACGTTCCACCTGAACCGAGCGTACAAGTAAGAGCGCGGAACAAGGGATACAGAGGCAAAAACGGCCAAAAGGCGTTCGGTGTTATCACGTCAAATTATCCTCCGTAAACTTATTTTACAGATAACCATTTTGTATGATTCTAAGGTTTACCATTTACCATCCACTTACATGTCCACAAAATGTTACATTTTTATTAAATTTGGTCTGTAGACCCACTCGGAGGGGAACAAGAAAATATTCGTTATATCTTGTTATATATTATAGTAATAGTTTGTTATGTTGAGGTTAGGTTGGTCTAAAATTCGTTATAAAGAGGCAAAAGAATAGTTTTATTCACCTCAACACTACGTTTAACAAACGTACGATTGTTTTACGAACAAAAGCGTGTCGAAACATGTCGCGATATAAATCACATACTATAAGATTTAGAGTTATATATTGGTGAACTTTATATAAAGGTTTTGGGTTGAAAAAATTCGTTAATTAAAGGTATGAATACTTTTCTTGATAGTTGAAAATTCGTTATAAAGAGGTTGTTCTCAAAAAATGTTCGCATTGTAAAGGTATATTTTATATTGCCTCTTATGGACAATTCAAGGAGATTACGAAGAATTTGTTAAATCGAGGAAGTCGTTATATTGAGGTACGTTATATTAAGGTTGCACTGTATTTACTTTGACAGAAGAGGCTTAATCAGTTGCTGGCATTTAACTCGATCGCTAGGTTAAGTAGTTCTTACCGCGGCCAGGAATGCGTGATCCATTCTAACGCTGGTTTTCAAATATTCGACCTCCGAGTTTCAAAAGACACGTAAAGTAATGGTTCCCAATAATATCACTTAGTGATATTACTCATGAGATTGTGGGGGTTCCGAGGAAGATGGCAGATGGCAATCAGTCATCTCAACTCGCCCGCCTCCTAGGCACATTCTCATCGGACAAATGTCAAAATAAATATTTAGGATATGTCAAAGTAAATAAAAATAAAAAAATAATTTATTACTTTTTAAATAAGAGATGATGGATGAGATTGGCCCAAGAAAGAGAAAGGTGGATCAAGAAGGGGAAGGCCTTTGCCCAGCAGGATGACAGAAGAGGCTAATAAAAAAAAAAGAAAAAGAATCAAAGACACCGTCCAAACTATATGTTTCAATAGTTTTGCTATACACTAGGCTTGGCAACACGCTTTGTTTCTAGACTTAAAACTGAAAAGTTTGGAATGTTCTAGATTCTTTAGATAATAACGTCACGTGTCAAAAAGTTCGGTCAAAATTCCAATTGGGTTATTTGGTATATATATAAAGAATTAAGCTCTACATTAATGCTTATTTGAGGAGGATTTAATGGCACTTATCAATAACTGACGGAGGGCACGCAGAGCACGAAATGAGGTAGGACATCGTTTGCACAGCACCACATAGAGAGCTCATTCTGTTAATGTCCGTAAATCCCCACCTGAACATGTTACGCGTCAAAGATTAAAAAAAAAACCTATGATAAGTAAAAATAAAACAAAAATCAAAAACACTTACATTGTTAATTAGTTTCACTTTAATTTAATTTATTCAAAAACATAACTAACATTTAAGTACGTGAAACATATAATGACTTTTCATTAGGGGTGCGAAGCGTGCCCTAACACTATCTTACAACCTGTGCATTTTTGTGGTACACTTTACGGAAAAACAATCACGCCTACAGATTTGTGCTTTAACATCGTAATTTAACTTCAAATCTATCAAAAAAAAAAACCAATATAATGACAAAAATATAAATATGTGAAAAACTACGCGGACCTGCACAAAGCTCAGCTTTATTGCTAGCATTAATTATAATATTATAATTTTATGTAATGTGGATCTTTGCTGTCCGAATTAAAAAAAAATATTTTATTTGATTAAAAAAAGAAAAACAGTTTCAATATTGACATAGCGATAACTTTGAAATACTGTTCAAATAATATAGTTCCCTCAATCAAGCCAACCCTTTAACCAACTAAGTAAGTGTAAACACGTATTAGTTTGTACAAATTCTACAAAATAAACTTGAAATCTATTATGCAGTCATCAAATTTGGAAAAGATAATCAGTAATATTGATATTAATTAGCTTTGAGATTAGACACAAAATAATTTAGTTCCTTTGATGAAGCCAATCTTTTCGCCAGCCAAGAAATGTGAAAAGTTTTCGTTTAAAGTGTATAAATATTACTTGTTTATAAAATAAAACATAAATTGGAATTGATAATAATTAATGTTTATATTAATTAGCTTTGAGATACGATTTAAAATACTATAAAATTAGATACAAAATAATTTACTTCTTTGATTAAGCCAAACTTTTTTTACCAACTCAATAATGTTCAAACAAGTTTTAATCTGCGGTAAGTATATAAACACTAGCTGTGCCCGCGCGACTTCCTCCTCGCAAAATTATATATAGGTATAAAAAAGAGATTCAATTTTAGCAAGATAAGATATAGCCTCGGTAAATGGGCTATCTATCACTGAAAGAATTTTTCAAATCTGTAGTTACTGAGACTAGCGCGTTTGAGTAAACAAACATATATTAGTATAGTAAATATTACTAATTTATAAAATAAACTCTCAATTTGTATTAATAGTTAACAAATTTGAAAAGTATTTTCAGTAACACCGTTATTAATTCGCTTTGAGACACGATACAAAATAGCTATAAAAATAAATATAAAATAATTTACTGCTTTGATCAAGCCAAACCTTTCTGCCAACTAAGAAAAGTGTAAACAAGTATTCGTTTGAGCTAAAACTCTATAAACATCGGCCTCCGGTAATAAACGGCGAATAAACACGTAACGAAATCAACAAATCGTCTAAATCAATTTGTGTTTTCGTGAACATCAAAATGAATTATCAATCAATACTCTTTGTACGCGACAGGTAATTGGATAAAAATTTTGTTACGCAATTGGCTCTGTTGGATGTTGTAATTTTTAATTTGCCGGCTTTTTTTATAGATATCACACGAGGCGGTAGGAGGTAGGCATGTAATACAATCTAAAGTTTTGATGAATTTCTTCAAAACTGCTGTTGTTTGCCTTTTTAAGGGAGTGCTTCGGTAAAAAACTGCACTTGGACTACTTGTTTCAAAAATGGGATACATCGACGATGTGAGTAGACTTGAATGTGTAAAGATTTTTTTAAGGAAAGTCGACTCCAAATAATTGGAACATGAGGGGTGAAGAAAAAGAATCTTCCTTTATCCTAGAGATGAACAAGGGTGCGACAAAATCTGTATTCGCGTTACAATGCGGTTTTACACTTTTTTTTTTTACATTATTTTCTTTGTTTTTTACTGAGCCATATTATTACCAGCTTTAATGGCAGTATCCTTCGGACTTTAGTGGCTCATTAAAAAATTAAACACTCGATGTGACGTTTATGTAATTTCGCAATTAATACTTCGATTACTTAATATTTACTGAACTGCTTCACTAAGCCTATCTCCATAGTGTGTGATAACTCTAAGGCAGAGGTTCCCAAACTTATTTTTCTCATAGACCACTTTCAACATGCAGCAGGTGGACCCCCTGCTGAATTATAGCAAGAAACATATATTTTTTAATATAACAAGGGGTGAAGGAGTAGGCAGCATTCACTTGAGTGTATACCGAAGCCCAAGGACCACTACAACACCAGAGGGTTCGCAGATGCGTTGCTAACCTTAAAGAATGAGTATGCTCATTTCTTGTATCCTAACCTATCCAGTGTTACAAAAAGCAAAAGATACGTGATTGAATTCTCCGTTATTTCTGAGCCCACATTATTGAATGGGATAAAGGCTGGTCCGCGTACAACCTGAATAACAAAATGCCGTTTGAATTTGACGTTTCTTCGCAATCCTACATTTATGTGCATCAAGATAAGGGAAGATAGGGAATTATCGCATTGATAACATTTGTTATAACGAAACACTACATTATTGGTCTGGGTGCCTTGTCTCGTGTGCACGTGACCGCGGTACGTGTTATCTGATAAAGGACCGTAAATTTGCCTTCCATTGTTGTGACAAAAAATAGAACGCTACTAGCTGTTGTCCCGTGACTTCGTCCAGGTAAAATTACAAAAGCCCTTAGACTGACTTAATAAATAAAATAAATATATACAGGACTATATGACACATAGATGTCTGTTCCTAAAGAACTTACTGCCTGTGTAACAGCGCATCTGCTGGCCTTCTGGTCGGGCAGATGTCCATGGGCGCCGGTAGGCACTTCGGTGCCTGCTGCGTGCTCGTTTGCCCCCTTGTAACATTAAAAGAAAATTCGAGGAAGGCTAAAGGTTATATATCATCACGCTTAACTTGAATCTATTTTTTTTTACTAAATTTTACGCGGACAGATTTGCGGGCAACTTTAGTACATAATATAATGCTTCAAATATACACATTTGGTGATTAACACATATATTTCACTTCTCCTCTCATAAGAGAAGAAGGGCAATATAGGTGAAACTTCTTAGAAGAAGTGAAACTTATAAGAAGAGAAGAAGTGAAATGTAAGTAATATAATAAATAAGTAAGTAAATTACACATATATTTCAAGTTAATAATGACTGATACTAAGATTGTACATAACAGTAACTGTGGGCGAGGAAATATATGTACATATATTATTGTTGTCAGACGCCTCCTGCTTTACCTAGTTAGTCCACAAGTAAAGGTAAATAGCGCTTTATGTATTTACTAGTTATGTCCCGCGACTTCTTGTGCGTTAAGTTATCTCTAAGCTCTGCTCCCCCTTTATCTCAGCTCTGCGCATGTCAACTAACTTTAAGTCTTCACACTTCCAACGTTGAGTTAGGCTAGGATTTAACCAATCGGGAGGGATAGTGCTCTTAGTCCATCTGCCTTATGGGAGAATTACGGAAGGTTCCGTATATGACACGTGATAAATGTATTTGTTAAATAATTGCAATAGTATACAAGCAACTTATTATAGAAACAGAAAATCTATTATATGAAACCAAGTTTATTTCAACTGTCACTTTACAAGAGCAATGGGATTATAAATATACACTGGGTCGCATTTCAGGTTCACAACTTTTTTGCTTAATTTTTTTTTTAATTTTAGGTCTCCACATCTAATAGCTTGGAAATCCTGTACAGAAATGTTTGTGTAACTTTTCTTTAAAAAAAATAAATATTAGGAACACTTTTTAGGGCCCCAATGCGGCTACAAACATGGCACTAACTCTAATCACAAAGACAGGAGTAAGGATATAAAGATAGATGGGGAGGAGAGAAAGGATGCGAATACTACTGTCATGGACGCTATAGGGGTAATGACAATAGCAGCTAGGCTGCTCCGGGCCGCATGCCCGTAGTGATTCTGACAGTTAATTGTGTAATATTATAACGTCTTAGTAATTTAATGCACGTAAGGGCATTGAAATAAATTGAAACAATCGTTCATTCCTCAATAGCGCAGTTCGTCTTACCAAAGCAAAAAAATGAATTACGAACTTAGTGGTACATAATATCGTTTTACACACGTATTGCTATCATCTGCTTACTAATTAACAAGTTAGTTAAAAGTTCGTTATTTTCTCATCACTCCGTTTTTAGTCACAGTTGCGGCGTGAACTTCATAAATTGTAACCGTTGCTTCAGGCGCTAAAACGATATTTAGTAAAAAAAGGTATCACACATCTCGTTCTAACATCGTGTAAAGGAAAAAGAAAGAGATATGCACATTCTACAAACACACCGCACGGTGTAATTTTTTTTTTAGTAAAGCGTTAAATTTTCACAGCTACCCCTCATTCGAAATAAATTATGGTCGATTCCGGGTGGCCGCGGTAGTCGTATGGTTGTAAAAACGAGATTCGATTGCAGGAAGTATGCTGGTAAGAGTTGCTTAAGCTGTGCGCGAGAATTATGGAATGCCAGATGCGCACGAAATTTAAAATTCGAATGTCATTTTGCGAGACCGTTTACTTTTAATAGAGAAAAAATAGATTAGAAAAATTTCGACTTTAATATTGATTACAAATATGTATTCCTATTTAATACTGTTCTGTATTAGACTTTTTTAGGCTTCCTTTTGTCATTGGTAAAGTTAAAGTTTAATTTAGTGAAGTTTTTTTTTTTTTAAGAAAAGAGAAGGCGAGTGCACAGAGCGTCTAGAGAAGTCCTTATGCCTTTTCTTGCCTTAAGTTTCAATACTTCAATGTCTAAACAAAACCTCAGGCTTACTTTAATATGTGTGTAATTTTCTAGAATATATTAATGTGTGACATTGATGGTAAAATTAATTGAAGTGCAAATTGAAGCAAATGTATTTTAATCTGTACTTTGTACTTCTTCACGAACGACCAATAATTATATAGATTTCCTTTGAAAATTATTATAAGTCTGTGTTTATTATCCGCCGCCATATTTGTATTGTTTTCGAATATATTTTAATTATGAACAAGTCCAGGTTATTTTCTAGGCTCCAAAAGTTTCACTTAAATTGCAGCTTAATAGCAGAAAGTATAGTGTAGTTTGTCCGGAAAAATGGATATATTGGCCAGGTGCGGGAGAAAGTATGGAAAATGTAACGTAAATGGTTATATACGTAGAGGGTTGATTTAAATACAGGTTCTAAGGGTCACAGACTGCAGTATTTGATATTAATTTGGACTTTATAACTTTACGCGTTTCTAAAAAGGATTTTGACAGACAAACAGAAGGACAGACAGACAACAAAGTGATACTATAGGAGTTCGTTTTTTCCTGTCAGCAACGGAACCCTAAAAAAGGAAAAAAAAAACGCTAACTCACACGCACAATAATACAATTTCCTACAAAACAACCTCTAATTTATACAAATTGTGTTTGTTGAGCAGCAAGCAGCGATGAAGTCATTATATACCATTTCCGCACCGACGCCGAGACGATAACTTGAAAATGGCGGCCATTAGTTTCACAAAAACCGGCAATCTGGGCTGCCTCAGTGGTGTTACCTCTAATTAAATAGGCAGGAGTATAAGAAAGGGATGGAGTAATAGGATATAAAGGAAGATGAGAGGAGAGAAAGCATGCGGATACTACTGTCAACGCATTTGTTCTACAAAATCTAAACCTAAAAACATCTGTTTTTTGGCTCTCCATTATTATTGTTCCACTTTGATGCTATTACATCGCATTGTTCTTACACACTCACTAGTATAGACATTTGAGGTAAGTAAATCATTTCGGTGAAGTTTAAAAATATCCGTATCAGCTTCTTCGTCATTATTTCCCATTCTATTATTTCTTATTTTATTTATATTCTATTCTAATGCTATTTCGTCGGTGCCCGTCCGCGTCCGCGAATATGGTAATGTATGCAAATGGGCTTTATTCTTTAATTATTTATAAATGTAGCACGTGGGCCATTAAAGCGTCGATTAAATCTAACGCAAGCTGCGACGGACTTAGTAGACGGTGGTTCAGGCGCGGATCCGGCCTTCAGAAAAGGTGGGCACAGCCATACTTTTTGGCTGATTTTCGCCTAAATGCGAGACGAAATAAACTTGCTCAAGATCTATACAGTTCATTCCTACGGTGGGATATGCCTATAAATAAAAATACTTCGATACGATTTTATGATTGTTTTTGTAAATAAGGCATTAGTACAATTTTACAAGGCTTTCGATCTCAATAAACTGTGAAGATGTGATGTGAAGTCCATTATGGTGGTGGGCAGGCCAACTTATGCATATTACCATGTTGACTCCGCGCCTGGTTTAGCTTCAATAGCTAGAATATAGTGTACAGATACGTAATTAAAGATTAGTGTTTTTGATTCAGGGTTGAAATTCCTGAATCATTATTGAAAGAAAGGAAGAAAGAGCATCGATTTTAAATATTTTTAATCAAATGTCCTTACTCACTTCTTCATCGTGTCTTAAAGTATATACAATCTTTTATTTGTTTTACATAATAAAAAATAGTTTGACACATCATTATAATTAATTTTTAAAAATATGAGAATTTCACCAAACTTTTTCTTGTGTATAAAAAATATTTTTTTAGCCTTGAACATTAAGAAACGTATAAGTTGGTTGGTTATTAAAATGCAAAGACCAATTAAAAGTAGAAGATTAGACTCGATTCGTTTATTTATTTCATATCCGCATAAATCATGAAGTCTTTATTTGCAAAATCGACATCATATAAAATGAAGAGCCGTAATTACTTTTTATTGAAACATGGAGTTATGCAGGACTATATGACACACGGACGTCTGCTCCTAAGGTTGACAACTGAATGTCTGCGTTATAGGTAACAGATGCCTGTTAATATACAAGTATATTTTTTTGTAGAAATATATAAATACATACATATAGATAATATACCCAGGCTCGAGACGGGAATCGAACACACGACACCCGGCGCGGAAGGCAGGTCGGCAGCCAATTCCTATACGAGAGATGAGTTCACCAATTTCATTACCCATTAGGTCCCTAGTTTCGTATGCTGAGTGGCATGTGGTATCACTATTTCGAAACCACGTGTCATCTACACCAAAATGCAAAAAAAGTTGAACATCAATGTATTTGCAATGCTTTTCGGCGAGGAATGAAAGGTGGGAGCAAAGGTCGATGTGCTCAACCAGAAGTTTGAAAATTTTTCCAAAAACGAAGGCAATGATGCAGGGGCGTTGCAGGGGCGTTTGTTTAATGACGAGTTTAGGCCACCGGGAAGTGTCACAAACCGAACGAAACGTGACAACAATACTATCACTTGACGTGATAGCATTACCGCCACTTCAGGCTGATCTTATGTAAGAAAGAGGTACTGGTATCCGGACACGCCGGCCCAATTCGGCTACAAGCATTGCGCTACCTCTAATTAGAAAGGCAGAAGTAAGTGATATATTTGTAATCTCTCACTATCAGCTAGCTGATATTAGAAGGAATAACGTAGACTACTTTACTGTTAGTTGAAGTTGATTTACCATTTGAAGGCCAATTACTCGAAAATGGTACACATAACAAAAAAGCTGTGTAAGAAACCTCACCTTTATTTTAAAAGAGCTATACAGTGATACTACATATGATGGAGTTGAATCAAAAAAAAAAGGCTCCAATTCACATGTATGGGGGCAACCCCCTTTTCAAATTCCTTTATTAAATACAATTATATTAATTAGTTCAGGAATTACTGTCACTTGAGCACATCAGAGAGACTAATAGAAAATAATTATACACAAACTTCTCAAGGATTATTTTTTACAGTAATATTAGGAATTTATTTTACTTCATTACAAAGATATGAATACATTGAAGCTCCATTTACCGAAATATATTTATCATGTATGTATATAATATATAAATGATAAATATTTTGGTCCTATTAAAGTTTTAAATTCATTATGAACTTTAAATGAAATAAAATTTCATACTCAAAACGCTTAGTGATGTCACATGTCAAAGTAAAAGAAATGAAACTGTTTTCTTATAAATGTTTTTAAAATATGCATAAAATTTTAAAATATGTAACTTCACACTAAAGATGAAGGGTTTCGAAAACGTGACAACCTGTGAAAGGGGACGGGGGAGGGGGGGGAGGGGGGTTAAAGACTAATCACCGCTACCTCTGGGTATTATTATTGGTAAACTGCTACTCTGATGCCGGAGCCAGGCCTAGCTCAAAATGTTTGTACATGTTCGTCCTTGAAGGCTACAAAGTTCTACGAAACTTTGCGCAGCTACACAAAGTCCCCGGCCACACTACATGCTTTTTCATTTAGACTTTTACAAGTACTTACGAACTTCATATTATGTAATATCATTTTTCTTTATCATTATTTAAAAAGAATCATACTCTTATATTTTCTAGTCACCAGTCTACTTCTTTACAAAAACGCTTTACCAAGTTAGGGCAACAAGACTCCTTGCCACATGTGACGTCACGTCAAGTCAGTACAGAAGGCCTAGCGAGAACTTTTTGAACCGAAGCATGACGACGAGTCGACTTTACTTAGGATGAACATGTTCGTGCAAGGCCCTCAAGAGTCAGGGATTCTTAAAATTCTCATTATTAAACCCGGTACTGGCCTTGAAGAAATGAAGTTTTTTTTTCTTAAAGGTCACTAAATCTTAACGCAGCACTTACTCTCGATGGCGGCGTCGATTGTCTCAGCGGCCATAGATCGGTAGGTAGTCCACTTGCCACCAGCGATGGTCACCAAGCCCGAAGGCGACACGTGCACGATGTGGTTGCGCGCCAGAGACTGCGGTAGCCGCCTGTTATACATATTTGTAAAAAAAAAATGTATAACAGGATGGGTGACCAATTCTAACACTGGTTTTTCAAATATCCGATCTCCTCCGTCTTTCGTAAGGCCCGTTTCATAAGTGGGTCCCGATATTAATGTCACTGCGAAATTAGTCGTGAGGCGTAGAGATTGTATCGGTTCCGGGAATGACGTCAGACGGCAGTCGGTCCTCTTAACACGCATGCATTTTTGATATTCTGTCAAATTTAACTAAAAATAAATACATAAAAGTATATTAATGATGGAGTGGAGGGAGAGTGGCAAAACAAAGGGAGGTTTATGCCTAGTGGGTTATCAAGGGCTGAAAATGATGATGACGATGACGATTCCTAATGAGTAAAGCATAACATTATATCTGTTTAAGTTATTACATTTAGCTTTATGACATTTATAGATCTATGTGTTAATGTGGCAAGTAACATTCGTACTAAATATATTAATGATTTTTTTAATATTCACAAACCGTTTTACGTCTGTGTTCGCCCTAACGGTTACGTGCGAAAGAGAAGCTTTAATGTTGAGGATGTTTCCTTAAGTAGCCGGATGGCGCTTAACTTAATGGCCGCGATTATCTTTTGTAAACGTTTTTAGCGCTTAATTTGCTACATTAACCGTAATGTCTTGTTTAGTTGAATGCATGTTTATTTATACAAACAATACTATCGCCGTCTACTGCAAAAGTATGGACAACTAGAATAGCATGAGATATTATATAATATACCTAAAAGGCCGGCAACGCATCTGTGTTCCCCTGGTGGTGCAATTGTCCACGGGCGTTGGTAGCAGGTAATAACTTTTTTAATTTGGAAGTCTCCTTACAGCGCTTTAACACTATTGCAAACTTTATATAAGTTTCCGTTATAGCGTTTATGATTTTATTATATGTAGAGACCTTGGGCTGGCCGAAATTAGGTCACAAATCTTTAGATTTGCGTACTTATATGGTTATTGAAAGCTATATTATATATATTCTTTGTACAACGACATTGTTATATTCGACAATTAATATACATACGTTCGTAATGACTACTATATACAGTAAAATGTTTATATATGTATGTAATATTGGCATCGGTGTGTGTGTGTGTGTGTGTGTGGTTTTATTTTATTAATATAATATTTACTATTCTTAATTATAAACATTTTTCGTAAAATTGTCCCAAAAGTTTTTATTTCACGTATTAATATATACATAGATGTACTAATTACAAAATAAAACCTATATACTATTGGCATTAGCCAATAGATCAAAACTCAGTTTCGCTTTTTAATAAATGTATTTCATTTCTCTCTTTATTTTTACGGGTTCGAACAAGTTGGACCATGAGAAGAACCAGCAAGGAACTCGTAGTTCCCCTTTTAGTCCTTTAAAAATAATTCTTATATAAAGAGGTAAGCATTATGACTTCACAAAAGGTGTAGTCAAGCTAGCTGAAACAAGAATGCACACTGCGCAGCCATATACCTTTTAAGATGTTAACAATGTTTCCAATTAAAAGTATTAAATAAATGTGAATATCGACTCATCTACATGAAAATCATATTTAAGTATCAATACGACGTATCCATAATATAATGTAAACATTTATGTATATAAATTTCTAATTTCTACATTTATAAATAACGCTAACAATACATATTTATTCAAATGGAAGAAACGAAAAACTGTGTCAACACTGCAGAACTCAAACATTCGTTTTTTTGGGAAACCGCTTTAAACGCTGATTAGATTTAGAAAGAAATAATAATTAATTGATTTGTTTTTCTTTTCTTTCTATCCATACTATGTATTGTAATCGGCAAATTGTTTTCTAAAAAAATAAATAAAATATTTCAAAAGCGTAGGGTGAGGGGCGGTTGAAATGAAACGCTTTACGCCCCGACAATCCAATTTAGCTTTGCTTTGTGAATGTAAATTACAAACACTGCAATATACAGTCCTTTATTTTGCTAATATGTAAACTTTGGTAACCGAATGATTTTTGTCGGTTTTTTTTTTTTTTTTTTTTTAATATTTTCTGGTTGCTCTTTCTTTCATCCCAATGATCATATTCTACCCAGCCAATTGAAAATAACCAAAATTGTTATGTGTTGTTATTATCACAATATCTATTTTACGACTTTACGTCAAAATTTTTTTTAAATAGTATATTCAAATCGTTATATAAGCGGTGTAACTCCCACCATAAATCATTTAAAACAGACGCAAAGTACATAGATTTATCTGATGTTGACGAGATTTTAAGATCTTATAGAGTTTCAAAAAGAATACTTTTACCTAAATCCGATCCTTAAACTATATTGAAGCTGTTATTAATTGTGTAATCAGTTTATCACCAACTTTTATAGTCCATCCCTTGACCACGCTCCGGTTTCGGAGTGAAACGTGCGTTGAGACACGATAAAAATCAGTGAAGCGTTAGTGTTAATGTTAGCAGAAATGTATTACTCAGCTGAATGAATGATACACATTCATGTTACACAGATTTTCACTCGTTTTATTCACGACTGGTCGAAATTCGGCCACAAATCGTTACAATTGCGTATGACATGCTTATTTAAAGCTGCATACAAATTTTAATTCTTTGCACAAGGACATTGTTATATTTGATAAATAGTGTACATACGGTCGTCACGACTACGCTTTGATTATACAATCTTATAGTATAACTAGCTGTACCCTACGACTCTTTCCACGTGGGCCACTCTTATCACTTAGTAATTTTTAAAAGTAGTTTACAACCGATTCTCAGATCTACCAAATATGCACAAACAAATTAATAAGAATCGATTTAGCCGTTTCGAATCAGTTTTACGACTAACACTGTGACACAAGAATTTTACGTATTAGATGTATACATGTTTGTGTAAATCGTTTGGCATTGGTGTGCGTGAGGTTTTATTTTAATATTTTAATGTACTTATAATCCATTTTTTTTTAATATTAACCTTCGCACACCATCCTTTATATTAATCATAATTGTGCCAATTTTCATACTCCTTCATTTTTGTCAAATATTTTGTCGAATATCGCACAATTTTTGTCAAATAGTTCCGAAACTTTTCGCTTCACGAATTTATATATAGATCTTATCGCTTACATCAAACATTTACGCAATTTTTTTCAATTTGAATTCGTTAAAGTCAATCCTACGATGAACACACTTCCGACAAGCTCGCTCTTTCGTTTTTATTTCTGTGCAGTCTACTTTTAATTTCGTTTTTACTGAGCCACTGCCGGATTTTTTCCTAACAATGCCCCGGTGTTTTTGTGCTGGGAAACTGCTATAATGAACTGATATTGCAAGCTGGGAACAACAATCTTGCATTTGCAATTTTATAAAATGCTTTTGCGAGTGTTCAATTGGAGTTTCAGTAAATTCATCTTTTTTTACAAAATCGTTAAATTCCAACTGTGTGTGATGGTGCAACTTGGGAATTATCTGATTGAGTGATATCGTACTCACATAATACATCATTAAAGCGATTCTATTATACAAGCGTCGTAGGCATCGTATACCAGAACGAATTTAACACCGGCGCGAGCACTGAGCAGTGCTGGCAGTATATATCGGAACTTACCCTTAGTAACATTACTGGAATTAAGAGATATACCATAAAGAGTGTATGACGTATGTAGACAGGGGATTCCCTAATATGAAGGGGCCTTTTTCTATATACGATAAAGGGCAAAAAGGTAGACGGTTCAGGGTATGGGTACGTGTACTGCTCATATATAATTGTCTTCAATAACAGTTTGTAGTCCACAAAAACATTTAATTATTGAATTCCAAACCTAACATCAATGTAATTCTACATTTTAACATACAAATTAATAATAAAATATTACACAAAATCATTTAGCAGTTACTAATCGCTCTAGGGCATAATTATAATTAATTATTAAAGTGTTCAGATTTAAGGGAATACGTTCACGAATTTGGGCTTTCAATTAAAGCTCCAATCGGCTTTTTGTCTATTGTGGAGAAGTCTTAAACTCACTAAGTAGAGCCGTTATAATCCACTTTCAAGAACATTTTCATAGTCTAAATTTAATTTCAAAAGCCTTTTATTTCGTGTTCTAATTTAGAACCGTCAAGTTTTCCAAAAGTTTGCCTTAGTTGGGAAATTTCTTTAGAAACGCTATCAAAATAGCTGAGGTTTGTGTTGTACTCAAGAGTAGGCCCAGACTATTTTTGATGACTCCTATTGAGGAAATATTATTTTATTTTTTATAGTTTTTTTCAATATGGCAAGTAACATTTTAAGGCAATTTATTTTACCTGATAAGTTAAGTATGTTATTTGAAAATGTTTATTCATTTTATTATAAAATTTATTTATTTATATTACTGGTAAATATTTTTTTGGTAAATAAATCATTTTGTTTTTACCACAATTGACATGATACACTTTAAATGAAACGAATTTTTTTTACATTTTTTGTAAATTTTTATATTCAAATCTATTTCTAATCGCTTCATTATAAAAACTATAATTTATCATAAACGGGCGTTAGTTATAAAAGAGGAAGACCGCATCAAACTTGGATGTCCGTCGTTAATAATGACCTAAAGAAATCCCTATTAAGTGATGCGACGACCCAGAACCGAAGTGTCTGACGGGAAAAGACGAGGAGAGCCGACCCCAAATGAAATGGGAAAAAGGCTAGGCAAAGAGAGAGAGAGGGGGGCGTTAGTGATAAAAGACATCCTCCTATTCCTCTTAAAGAACTACCAAAATCCATGTTTTCCTCCACTGTTTTAAGTTTATTTATACTTCGATACTTTATATAAAGCTGAAGAGTTTCTTTGTTTGCTTGAACGCGCTAATCTCAGGAACTACAAGTCCAATTTAAAAAATATTTCTGTGTTAGATAGCACATTCATCAAGGAATATTTTTTACCTAATTTTACGCAGAGGACGTTGCGGGCACATCCAGTAATTCGATAACTAATTACATTAATTCTTAAGATGTGCATACATTTGTATACACTAAATATAATTTTTATTCGATTCTAGCGAACCCGGCATACGTTGTCTTGCCCGAGTTTTAGCTCGACTGCCATCAGCTACACAACCAATTTCCTTTATGTCCTTTCCGTAAAACGTGGCACAGCCTGTATTTTCTATGAAATAATAATTCTAAGATGCATGTCTTTCAAAAAGTTTGATAAGAGTGTCATCTATTTATAGTAGCGACATAATCTACTACCAATATAATGTTTTTAAAATAATCTTTTGACTTTTCCTTTCTTTCTTTTCTTTTAAACCTTCCCGGGAATAAGGTAAATAAAACAAAACAAACCAAATTCAGATTGGTTCAATCGTTTCTGAATTTTAGCGAGACTAACGAACAACCATTGATACCTCTCAACTTCTCTACAAAATCTTTACAATAAAAATATGTTGTGTATATCTTTAAAAACATTTAATTAATCTGAATTGAATTTCAAACCCTTTATTATATGGTATAAATTAAAAGCGTCAAGTTTTCCAAGTGTTTCGCTAAAGTTGGCGAATTCCTTTAGAACTGGGAACCAAAATGGCTGAAGTTGTTCTAATTGTCGTGGAAGCCAGGTTAAGTGCTGACGATTTAACTGTCCTTATTATCACTTGGCGGAATATCATTATTCAATTTGGTTTTACGTCCCTTTCCGCGTTTGTTAAGCAATTTTAGAACGGACACAAACTATTATTATGTGATATTTTACTAGCTGTTTCCCTCGACTTCGTCCGCGTAAAATTAAAATTGCGAGAGCTCTAAGACCTCCTTAATGTGGCTTTAACAAAAAATCTACTCTTTTTTTGTATTATAAAGGACAAACGGGCAGGCGGTTCACCTTAGTGGCTATCGACGTCCATGGATATTTGCTTCACCAGAAGGCAAGCAGATGCGCTGCCGGCCTCTAAAGAGTTGTTTATGCTACCGGGAATTCTCACAAACCGAATGAAATGCCGCCACTTCAGTCCGATCTTATGTGAGAAATAGTAGAAGAAGACGCACCGGCCCAATTCGGTTGCAGACCAAGAGAACTGCAAGTGGGACACTACCTCTAATTTGAACCATGTAGTCACGGCTGTACCACTACCGGATTTGTTTCGATTTTCCTGTCTCTGAGATTCGAGTAAAAAAATAAGGGATGGAGTATAAAGATCTAATGGTAGATGAAAAGAAGAAAAGAGATACGGATACTACTGTTTGGGACGATATAGGGGAAGTAAGAAAAAGAACTGGAGTAGTCCGAGGTCGCATATCCTTAGTGGAAACGACCAAATGAAAAGGAAGATCCATCCCCTTGACGAAAACATCTCTTTCTAGAAAGAATTCTGTTTCTGAAGATGATGCCTCATTTCAAAAGTTATTTGTTTAAAATTCATATAGACTTTAAAGTTCTTATGGACTTCATGTATATAATTTTTATTATTATTTTTTAAAATCAATATGATATCATCATTTCATTGTTCTATTTCTATTTTAAACTTACTATGATTGTTTAAATAACGGATGTGCCGCACAGTTTCACGACTGCTTCATTTATCAATCCCTCCTTGCTAACTGCATATTAAGGGTGACCTTCGGATGACCGTAGTGACCTTATGTTTAGCGCTGCATATACAAAATTGTTCTTAACCATATTTAATTCAAGAGCCTCGTTAGCTGAACATGTAAAAGAGTTGGCAGAAATACTTGTGGTAAATAGATCGATCACCGATGCCATTGGGGGCTATCACCCCACCCACTAACAAAAGCTTTACGCTTTGTTTGGAGGTTAAACTGAAATAGTAGGCAAACCTAAAATATTCCATTTTGTATCCTTTAAAAATATCGTCGATTTGAGGCATTACGTAAAATTTCACTCTTAATATTTCTTCTATAAGGATAACTGGAAGAAATATATTCTAGGGATAGGTTAATCCGTTATTCACTAATTGTCCTCATTTGTTGTCATGTATATTTTTTATTGGTATATAAATAAATGATTAAAAAAATATCAATAAAATTACTAACCACTTTGTCGTAGCAGAAAATGTCCGAAAACAGTAGATAAAAGCGAAAACGAAGCTGAATATTGAAAATACCAATACAAATATTTTCTTCTATTGCACAAAAATTCCAAAGTCGCTAAGTCAACCCGTTGCGAATCACGTTTGTCGGCATTTCCTTAGCGTAAATTAAATTTCAAGTCGCTTGTTTGATGGTTTAAATTAAAAGCATTAAGCAAAGGAGAAATTCGCCAAAGTTTTTGAATACCTTCGGAGCAAACATCCAAAACGGAGGAAGTTGCAATAATTACGAAGTAAGTCACGTTACGTGGCGATGACTCGGGTTGTTATCAAAACATTTTCAGGAAATTGGGCAAAATGGAATTATACAGCGGAACTTTATGTTATGTGACAATGAATTTTAGCTGTATCTTTAAGATGTTGAATGAAATCAGTTAAAATTGAATTATTCACTGGTTTTACATATTATGTGCTGCTCAAATGGGCAAAAATTATCAAGGAATTAAGTAAAATAGAATTAGAGCATGCAGCAGGACTTCAAGTTGTGTGACGATGATTTAAGCTGTCATTATAATACGTTTTTTTTTTATTTATTTTTTATATATATAATTTATTTTGTAATATAAAGAAGTCTCACTGGTTAGTTAACTATAAAAAAATAATCAACCACTAGGTATATTAAATTATTTCTAATGTTACTTTAACCCTTTTGACAATTTCAACTTTTTTTTTAATTTAACCTTATGGCGTTTAACATAACATTGATAGAATATCGTTTAAAACAGATGCTTCGAAGTTATCTATTTAAATAAAAATGAGTTTCCAAAATGTATTTTAAAATGAACGGAACGGAACGGGAATAACATTATAGGATTATAGAATGTAGTAAATAAGAAGTATACTGTGGGACGGGACAACGTTTGCCGGATCCCCTAGTACCTAATAATTATAATCCGTAACTTATTTATAACTAGCTGGACCCCGCAACTTCATCCGCATGATTTCAGTGATTATGTTACATTTGGAAGATTTTTATTTTTTGTGCGGAACCCTAATTATTTCTCTTAAACTGAATATGTTACTCCTTGCAACATTGGCTATCTGCCAGTACACGTCCCGTCGAAATCGGTCCAACCGTTTCGAAGATTATCCGGAACAAACAGACAGGCAGATAGAAAGATAGACAAACAAAAAATTGTTATCTTCCGTTTTTGATACAGGTATTGTATATATATCGTTATCACATGCAATTAATCACAAAAAATAATTTCGACGTTACAAATAGACCTTTAATTTTTTTTTATATGTATAGATGTATAGACTAGGTGTTACCGCAACTTCGTTCGCTTGAAATTTTGTTCCAAAGAGGTAGTTTACGGAACATTTCAATACGGAAGTTTGAAATGGAATGGACAGTCAATTCATTAACGATTGAAGCGATTTCTGATAAGGTTTTTAACCTCATTACATGCAATATATTGACCTATATTTCAATATAAGGCTTTGAATAGTTATAAATTCGGAAACGTGAAGGCAAAACATTATATTTGCAGTAAGTTAAAAAATAAAGAGCTGAGTTTTTATTCGTTAAAGTTGCTTCGTTCGCGTGAAAATTGCTGGTTTTCCCGACAAAAGGTTATCTTTAATACTTTATCAGATTGACGATTGGCGAATACTCCCTTGCGTTGTACGAACGGCCAGACTTCTTAATATTGAAATAAGTATTCGTTTATATTACTCGTCTTGAAAACCGTTTTAAATAACAAAGCTGCCACCCGCGATTTAGTCCGCGTTGGTTCCAATATTGTGCAAATAATGTCAAGGACTTAATTTTTTATGCAAAAACGTAATTGTTAAAATAAAAGTAGTCTATGGTTATTCCTTATAATATCAGCTTCATAGTGAAAATCCCATCAAAATGGTCAAGCCGTTTCGGAAATTACACTTAAGTCGTAACACACGGCAGCTTGCACGATCTTATATATTTCATAAAAGATATTATTTTCATTAAAGTAATACTTAATTTAATCGATAAATCTAGACTCAAAGCGGGTATCGAACTCACAACCTCGGAGCAGAAAAGAGAGTCACTGCCAACTGTGCCAACGGGGAAACGAACGTATCAAAAAGTATAAAAGCCTCCCCTCGAAAAGGTGAAATTACAAATAAAGTCCTTGACATAATTAAAGGACTTCTTAAACTGGAAGCAATTTATTACCCACTCCCCGTGGACTAATTTAAATACAAATTCAAAAGATACTTTATTTTCAATAAAAATCTCTCTTCAATCGTTAGATATTTTCAAATCTACCACTGATTCCGAAAAATAGAAGTCTTGTTGGCTACAAGAAACCCGTTGGCTAGAAATGAGAATATGTTCTCAATTTTAACTGAAGCCATTATATATATATATTACTGTAGGTTTAAATAATTTACTTTTCATATTCAATAAGATAATTTATTTTAATTAAGGTATAGTGTAATGTAAAACGTGTTGTGGCGTATTATTATTAGCGTTAGCGTGCCATATAAACTGATTTTTTATGGCCTTAATTCGAAAATATTGATACTCGTGACCTGTACCAAAGCAACAATGGCTCTTCTGAAAGAAAAATTTCCAGGTCGCGTCACTTCTCTTAACAGCGAGGATAGTTAGCCACCAAGATCGTACAACCCTACACCGTTAAATGGCTTACTTCGGGGATTTCTCAAGAGAAAGGTCTACGCAAAGAAGCCTAGAAGAACCGGAGAGCTAAAAATCGAGATAAGAAGGTATATTGGTGAAATTGAAGAGTAACAGAAAAGTCACTGAAAATTATGACCATCGAGCAGGTTTCCATCGAAGTCGTGGTGATCATATGGCCGACGTTATCTTTCATACATAATTGTGAAGGAGTCGTGAAATGAGATATACAAAATAAATGTTTTTTGTTACATGTACACTGTTAATATCGGCCCTTATATGATAGTACCGACCCTGGATATATCGGCTTCATTAACCTTCGATTGCAAATACAGTTAGTCATTATTGACTACTGCAATATTTGCGCCGTGACCTCTTTTTAATATTCTAGTGTAAAAACTACGATAGTCGGAAATAACGAGTTATTTTTTTTATATTTACACTATACTTATTATATATAATTATGTTTTCCAATGTAGTCAGAGTAGGACTTCAATAAGATACAGAATTAAAGGTGTTACATATGCAATTAACATAAATAAATAAATGAAATATATACAAAATTAGCGAGGAGTAAACAAAATAAATCCTTCTACAGACTAGTAAAAGAACTTGAGTGGCAAATAACTATATATTACTATATTATAAAGATATATATATACTGTACAATACTCTATAAGAAAAGATGCCTGAAACCGAATTATATATATTCTTGCAGATTCGATCCTATTTCAATTAAAAAAATAAATAACCAGCCACAAAGTAACGTTAAATATAAGACAATAAATATAAACACGTATCATTCGTATATTTACAGAATTAACTAAGCTTACATAATTTTACAGGTGTCGAGGTTTGTAGGCGTGAGTACCTTGACTTGACCGAGGCTCAAAACGTTAACTGAAATAACAATGACAACTTACAGAACTACCGATACAACGCACACGCACACACCCACATGTGTGCGTGTGCGCGCGCGCGCGCGTTGTGTGTGTGTGTGTTTGTGTATAATACGATAAGTAGGAGAAAATTCTGCCATCTGCGAGCTACTCTGGCATGCGCTGCAAAAACCGTCAGAGTTACACGTATATATATATAGTCTATGGAGGAAATGTTTATCTTAAATAGTTCTACAAAAAAGCCCGCAACAGCATATATCTATCTTTCACGTTTAAGCCATTAACGTCAAAGTAGTGAAACATTATGAAGCGGGAACAATATTATACGAGTCTATAATAGACTCTAGTGGGAGCTGAGACGGAGAAAAAACGCAAGTATCTCGATCTGGCTCACGAGGTTACCGCCTTGTGGCATGTGGAGTCCACTGAAATCATCCCGGTCGTTATATCTGCCAACGGTTTGATTCCAGTTAGCCTCTCTCACCATCTGAGGCGGTTGGGGTTCCGTGGCAGTTCACTCGTGGCCAAGATGCAGAAAGCGGTCTTGCTAGATTCGGCTAGGATAGTCCGCCGATTTCTTCACCACCGTCAGGACGCGTTGGTTAAAGGTTGGAGGCGTTGGATGGTCTTTGAGCCTTGCGGAATGGCCGACGAGATGACCTAACGGACCTTCTGAATAATGGACCTGGGTAAAGGGCCTCAATAGCTTAACGGTATAGGATATGGACTGAAATCCGCAAGGTAAACGGTTCAAACCCCACTGCCGTTGGGGTATTGTCGCACCCACTCCTAATACAAGCTTTTAATGTAAGCTTAGTTACACTTACACACGTGTGCTATTTTACAGTTAATTGAATGTGTATATCAAAGGGGCAAAGGGCACCACTTCTGTTATCATCGGTACAGCAAACGAATGATACCTGTATCACAAAAGGGAATAGTTTAACATTCTAGTTTCTGTACTAATAATAGCCGAGGAGGTCGTAGCTCAATCGATGGCCGGCATTTGAGTCGATCGCTAGGCTAAGCAATTCTCGCCGCGGCCAGGTGATGAGTCAAACGGACATTTATATGTATGGTCGACCAAGAAAGCGCTTTACCATATTGGATGACAGCTCCTGTTTAAAGAAAATTTTGCTAAGCGTTATTGTTATAAATTAACGTGATGGGTAACTGTAAGCCAATGAGGATACATAGGTAAAAAATATGCAATTGTAACTTTTGCCTACAGTATATTTTAGCATTCCTGCTGCACTGGGAGAGGTTGGATCCATTTTTCAATAAGTATGGGTCACTAGCCACGGCGCCAACGGGCCAGTCAATTTGAAAATTCATATTTATTTATATGGATTAAAATAATGATTATTTAATCACATTCATTTTATCCCCTAGATAAACTATCAGACAGTTTAATATGACAAACGCTATAAGTCTTTGTTATTCTCGTGGGATTTTTTGTTGTGCACGGTTCAGGTTGGTATAGAATTTGCTATTCCCTCATAAGTAATATCATTGTATATGACAGGCGTGACCCGATTAAGACTTGCCTCCCGTGGGTCTAGCACGAACATTTCCGTCCTAAGTGAAGTCGGCCCGTCGACTCACTCCGGTCCCGAAAGTTCGTGCTAGGCCCCTTGCGCACTGTGCAGGCGTGCGAAAGTGGGCGCGGGGCCGTGCTGCTGTCGGTGGCGCGTGGCAAGGTGTCGGAGGGCGTGGACTTCGACCACCACTTGGGGCGCGCCGTGCTCATGTTCGGCAACAGGTAAGGATGATGTGTTTGGCGAAAACCCCTGCATACACAACACGGTGGGGCTTAGCTTGCAGAGGATGTGGCTGTGGGGCGAGTTAAGATGAGCGATTGCCATCTGACGTCATCCTCGGACCCCCACGATCTTCAACGCGAATATGACGTGGTGATATTTAATAGGGTCCCATTGCTTTACGTGACGTCCGAAATACGGAAGAGTTCGGATATGAAATATAAACCAGTACCGGCCGAGCGTGCAAGCGAGAGCGCGGAATAAGTGATAGAGAGCCAGAATGTTCAACATAAGCTGAGTGTGCAAGTGGGAGCATGGAACAAGTTACAGGGAGGCACAATCAGACTAAGCATTTGGCATTATCATGTAAAATTCTCTTTCTTAAACTGAATGTACAGACATCATTTTTCTTTTGACTGGCCCGGGTTGTCTATAGGCATCGGTAGGTCTCAGAAATGAAATGTCTGTTGCACAGAAAAACCGACTGTGGTTTATGATGCACTGACTATATTTTATAAGAAAATTGTCTCTAAATAAAAAAAATTTAAATAAAAAAAAAAAAAATATGGCCAAGAGAAATTTAAATGAAACAGAAATTTTGGCATAAACAACTTGAGCGTTAAAAACATGAGCAGATAAAATATAATCGCTGTGTCCGCGACTTCGACCGTGTAAAATAAGGTAAAAAAAAATTAGCTTCAATTTTAACGTGATGATATGTAGCATATAACCTTCCTCGATAAATGGGCTATCTAATAGAATCTGAATTTTTCAAATCGGACCAGTAGTTCCTGAGATTATTGCGTTCAAACAAATAAGCAAACAAACAAACTTTTCAGCTCTTTATATTAAGTAAAGATTTCATTTTAAATTTTGAATCTTCGTGCGCAGGGTTGTTAGTCATTTAGATGTAAATATGCAAACAGACTTTTGTGAAGTTACAATTCGATGTGAATTTCTAGAAAATAAATTTAGCTAAACGTTTTGTCTCTGAGATCATCAAAAAGCAATATCCCAAGCAGTCGTAAGTATTTGAAATTCAATAAAATTTTCTTAAACCCCAATGCGATTACACGTGTATGACTGCAAGCCCGTAAAGTTAGATAAACAAAGCAAATAGGATTCCTCGAACAAAACATATCACAGTTGACTCGACAACCCTACAAAGTCATCCTTTATCTTCGTGCACAACCATCAGATTATACGGACAACCCATTGTTAAAATTACTGTACAGGATTTTGGCCCTTGTTTACACGACGCAAAGATCTTTAATATCCCGCTAAGTTATTGGATATAGTATATTTTAAATGATAGTTATAGCGCTGTAGTGCTTGAAACAATGGATTGTACAGTTTATATTGTTATGTATAAGCGCTGACATCGCTGATGTAAGAGTAAGGGGAACAGGTGGCCGAAGACGTTCCATTCCACTGTAGTGGTCCCGGGCGCGTATTTTCAAATAACAGTTATTATTTATGTGGGATTTTCGTGGGAACAAAATGCATTTCACTTCAAAACTATTGTACGTACGTGAAAATAAACAATTGTCTAGTGTTATGTAACTTTAAACGCGGCAGAAAATCAATATCCGTATATATACATATATACTTAATAAACATATTTATTAGTTTTCATATTTTACAACCGACTTCAAAAAAGGAGGAGGTTCTCAATTAGACTGTTTTTTTAAGTTTGTTATCTCAGAACTTTCGACTGCGTTAACTAATATTAATGATTCCTTTTGTATTTGAAAGTTGAAGCTTTCCGCGTGCCTGTTTTCATTTCAGTTAGCTCCAGTTCTGACAATTTGAAATCGATGCTTTTTCTTAAAGAAAAAAAGATAATTTAATAAACAAAATTATCAGTTTTCATGTTTTTTTTTAATTCAAAGGTACAGACTTATTGAAAGAGCGAAAAAGGAATAGAGCGGATTTTTTTAAATACTGAAATCATACAAACGTGCAAATTTCTTGACCATTAAGGGCAAAATTCGCGACGCGATAAAAAAGTCTCGCGACCCTTTGTAAATACGCATTCGGTTCAGGCGCATCGAGTAAATCACGCAGCACGGGGTCCTCTGCGCTTATCGCCCTCCTCATCACGCCGCCCGCTCTAAATTAGATCGAACACGATCCGACGTACAACCTTCCCGGTTCAACAAAAAGAACCTTATGTCCATCGTCATAGAGACTAGAACCCAGGCTGTGTACAAGCAGGACTGTACGCGCACTCGGCAAGTCGGCAACGCACAAAGGCTCTAACGCTATCGCAATAAGGGCTATAATCAAAGATCTGCATTTGCTGCACTGTACACAAACATGGTCGGTTGGTAAACCACATAGTCCTTATTCCGATTGATATAAGGACTAGAATCCAGGTTAAGATTCGCTGCACTGTACGAAGACCTGGTAAGTTGGTAAATCACGATGTCCCAATGATTTGTCGGTTTTATGATAACGCCTGCTGTATTTTAATTTTTTGAGCGGCTCGTTAAGTTGGGTGCGATATGGGTTCGCCATTTTCGTTCCCTGTAGGTAGGCATCGATTGTTCAAAGGGTAGGAGTGCGGGTGAAATTTGTAAGGCACCAAGTTCGATCACTGGAATTGTTTAATAACCTTTACACTCAGGGAATGCGAGGAGAGAATACGATAATATGCTGAGAATGAGCTAATAATTCTCACTATTGTTTGTAAAATGTTAAATTTTCCTTGTTTATTTTATATTTCGAACTCCCGGACCAGACAGACGTCGTCTTACCTGAATTGTTGTTAGTATTTTTGAAAAATATTTTGATCTTCCTTTTTTTTCAGACTTTTCCTATCTTTTAATACAATGCAAAATGGTTTTGCCGTTTTCGATTTTTAGCGAGACTACCGTACAAAGGATTATATTTATATATATAAATTCATGTGTTGGATTTCAAGTGATAAAAAAATATGATATCTCTTAATTAGTTTAAAGGATTCCGATTATAGCCCTAACGTTTACTTACATCAGCGATCGGCAACTAGTGGCCCGCGGGCCGCATATGGCCCCTGAACCCTCTCTTTGTGGCCCGCGACTGTATTGTAAATGGCACTCAAATATATATAAATATAAATAAGAAATAGATAATAATAAAAATATCTCTCTCTTGCCGGTCCCTCATTACTGAGGATCGTGGTCACATGGCATCCCACAACGAACAATTTCATGCCATCGGCTTCGGTCTGCTGTCGCCATCATTGCCTGGTAGAAGCTGTTTGAGGAGATGGCTTCCGTAACTTGGTCAATAAATACAATTTCCCTTATACTTTATATTACTAAATTTTTTTTTCTAGATCTCCTTAATTCTAATATTGATAAGGTACTAGTAGTGACCCGCGACTTCATCCGCGTAAAATTAGGTGAAATTTTTTTAGCGTGATGATGCATAGCTTATAGCCTTCCTCGATAAATGGGCTCTATAACACTGAAAGAATTTTCCATTCACTAAGCGAACATCAAATAATGTCACTCCTATACTTGACAACAACATCCTCTGGGATTTTGTAATGTTTTTTATACGTATCCTTCAAAAGAGCGCAATCGGGTGCAGTATCTAAGATGGAAACCGGCTTGACTCTCGGTTTCATATTTGAACCTTCTTTAACGAAATCGATGTGCCTTTTATTTACAGTCAGTCCCTTATTCGTGACTTTAACAAATCCTCCTACGGTTTACCGTTCGCTTCTCGGCTTAATGAAACTTACCCTTCCCCTGTCTATATAAATATACTCTTTTTATCAGATAAAATTAGTAAATTTATAATTACAGTCAAAACTGGATTACAGTGTTTCTTAGAATTACCATCAATCTTAAAAAAATATATATGTACATTATTAATGTTATTGGTGTAAATGAATGTATTAAATTATATCAGGTTATTTTATTCAGTTGAAAGTGTACTTTGTGATTGTTATTGAACACTTATCTTTTTCAGTGTCGTTACCAACTGTGTACTTTTAGTATATATTTCAATTCTCTACATCTAATAGTTTGGAAGTTCTGGGGGGGGGGAGGGAACACCTTGCGGGCGGCAAACAGACACGGCTAAAGGTTCCTTGTAGTCCTACGAAACCTTAAAAAAGTTTAACCGAATCGTTAATATTAGGCATGCCTTTGTACTCTTAAAAAAATGGTTACGGAAGGTAGGTGACAGCTTTAAGATTGCATTAATTCTGTGTCTACCTACCTCCGACACCTCCACTAAACCACAGCATTGCACTGAGTTTCTATTGTGTTTCAACTAACATTTCGCTCCGAAGCCAAGCTATAAACAGGAGATAGACTATGGTAAAATGATGTTATTCGAAACTTACTCCACCATCATCAGCCTATGTTCGTCCACTACTGGACATAGGCCTCTCCTAATGTGCGCCATTTTTCCCTGTCTTCGGCTTGACGCATCCACTTTTTGCCTGCGACAAATAATTATTCATAAAATAAATCTATATAAATAAATTTTAAAATTATTTACCATCACTTGACGTGACAGCATTACCCCATTCCACGGCGATCTTATGTGTAACAGAGGTACTGGTACCTGGACACGGCTAACCCAACTCGGCAGTAGACCAAGAAAATTGCAAGTATGGAGCTACTTCTAATTAGCAAAGAAAGGGATGGAGTAAAAAGATATAAAGGTAGACGGAAAGGAGAAATATTGTCTTACTTACGATGGCGCAGCGATCCAAGCCGGATCCTGGCCTGGGGGACTAAAACTGACCCCTCTCTTCGATCCTGTGCCGTCTTATACCACTGCGTGGCTGAAAGCTGGCTCAGATCCCTTTGTACTTAGTCTTTTCGTCGTTACTGGGGTGGACTTATTGGTAGTCCACCATTCGGTAGTGAAGAAAAGCATGCAATAGTAAAAATGTAACGTTAGGGGTGAGTGGGTGCTGGGGGGAGGGGGTAGCTAGTACTAATATTTAATTAAAATCTTCTTCGCAAAATGCGCTATTGCGTTTTGACAAAACTTTGACCACTTTCAGATGACTGGCCCGTTGGCGCAGTGGGCAGTGACCCTGGCTCGCGTCCGGGGTCGTGGGTTCGATTCCCGCCTCGAGTCTGGGTGTATTATCCATATGTATGTATTTTCATATTTACAAAAAAAAAATATTTGCGTATAACCGTACTATAAAAATTAGAGGTTCCGCATTTTTTCTCGATAATAATTAAGTTATTATCAACTTTATGTGTATATAAATAGTGGTCATGTGAATGTTTTAGTTTTACAATCTTGATAAATTACAAATTCAAATGAGTTTATATTATTCGATCCAACGCCCTAATCATGCCATTGGGCTTTTTAGGTCATTCTGCAGTTTTTTCTTGAAATCTTACCGCCATCTCCTTTTGGTCTGCCGCTAGTGGCTACTGACGTTTAATTTATGTAAGGGGGTCATCACATCAAGTACTGTAGTGAGCGGAATTCATAGTAATTATAAAAACGGCTTTTAAACTCAAGCGTGTGTTTTAGTTTTGAACCCGTCCGGGGTTCTTCTTCATAAGGAAGCGAGCTGCTAGTTAAGTAAATAAACAGAAGTTAATTTTTTTTAATATTTGCATTTTGACATCATTCACAACGCTTTTGTCCCTCCAATTAAGCTAATATTCGTGCACTATTAGAGGTAATAGTCCGTTTGAACAATCCTACAGTAGCCAACTATGCGGTTAGCCACGGCGTTGCTAAGGAAACCACTTGCGGTCAGTTATACATACTGAGATGAACATGCCTACAGCATGCAAATATGTTTGCTTAACTATATGTTATATTATACTAGTTCTTACCCGCAACTTCGTTCGCGTAAAGTTAGGTGAACACATTTAGCGTGATGATATACAGCCTATAGCCTTCCTCAATAAATGGGCTATCTAACACAGAAATTTTTTTTTAAATCCGACCAGTAGTTCCTGAGATTAGCGCAGTCAAGCAAACAAACAAACTCTTATATATTAGTATAGATTTCTCTGAACTCGAAGCGGATATAGACGCAGGTAACAGCTAGTTATAAATCTAAAACAGATACCCAAACCAATTGAGCTGTATAGTTGCACCTAATTATTTATTTATTTGGTGGGGGGAGGGGGGGTAGGAGGACTTGAATTTCTGTGTATAAAAGAAAGGTCACCCCACATCACATGTGGAAAACCGCCGGACTTAAAATCTGTCAGTGCAATGACTAAATATTAATTCGTATTTTTTTTGTTGTTGTAATGTTCCACGGCTGGGCAAAGGCCTTTGCAGGAAAGGAGTGAATTGGGTTAGCTCTGGATGGTGGAGAGTGGTCTCAGTCGTAATAATTTCAAAAAAAAAAAATTGTAGTCGGCTACTGGGAATGTCCAAAAAACATTATGAAGTTCATACACCTCGTGCACAATTTTTACTTTCAGCCCTCTCATTACCATAATGTCTGCAATCAGACCAAAATGTAGCTTCGTCAAAACGTGATTGTTTTTTACAAGCAGACCCTACTCGTGATGTCAAAATATTTTTATTCATCCAAAAACATAAAACTATGCTAAAGTTCGTGATCTTATAAATTAGACAAAATTAGACCGTAGTGAAACCAATATCTTCAAAGTTATAAACTAAGAAACCTTCCATCTAGAAAATTAAATAGGTACTACCATGTCTGTAAGGTTCCAGTGATAAATTCAGTCTGTTTCATAAAACATCATTGAATGGGGGTAATATTTGCAAAATATGAAAAATGTTTCATCCCAGCAGCTTTAACCCTTTTGACTTAACCCAACCCGGTCGGTATACAGTCGTAAATGTCTAAAGTATATTTGGACGGTGTTAAGCAGTAGTGTGTAAATCAGCTAAAGGTTTAGAAAAAATCCTAAAATCTTCCTTCTGGAAAGTTAAATAGGCACTATAGTCTATACTCTATATAAGCGCCCAGTAATAAAATATACAATCTCTTTCATTTTATAAGGAGAAAAATAAAAATATTCTTAAAGTGATGATATAAAATATCAAAACTTTAAGAATAATAGGAAAACATTAGGCATGCGTACCATTCCGGTTTAAAACTTCAACTGAGCTTCAAAACTTATGCCGACCGTTAAATTACACCGTTCCTTCTGCATTTGAACTATTAGGACTCTTATTTAATTTAAACTCTATTCTGTGATGTGAAATCAATTATCCATCAATATCTTTAAATATGATATCAGTCGACACATGAAATCAACTCACATTGATTTATTCACTTAGATTAATTTGCGAACTCTTTTCTAAGTCATTTTCTTTTTTGAAATAATGTGTAATATTCCTGTGTTAATATATTCAGCTTGAGCTAGGTTTACGAGGGTTCCTTGTACCCGTAAAAGACCACTACAGCATGGGTATCTTTAAGGCAAGATTGAATAGGTTCATTCTAAGCAAATGCGTTCCACCGTAGACCGCATCTACACTTTATCAAGTGTGATTGGGGACATGCGCTTGCCTATGTACAATAATAATAATAATAAAAAGAGCCCACAATAACACGGATTTTTTTTTGTTATCACCATTTCACAAAAATTCAGATTTGGTTAGAATAATTTACTCGCAAGCATTTTCATCATTCAAAATTTGAATGACGAAAATGCTTGGGAGTAAATTTCTCTGACCAAATCTGAATTATTGTAAAATGGTGATAACAAAAAGGGGTTATTTAATAGTCCTTTACCCCTTTATTTCTTTGCACATTATTGCTTAATATCGTCCAGTTCATAAAGGCGAAAAGCAGGTTTTCCGATAGCGTTCCATATATTTCTCGACGAGCACACGTCAAAATAATGCCATAAACATTATTTCGAGATAAAATGGCGTTTTTACGGCCGCATTGACACGAGTTTTATATTCGCTACCTCTCAACTTTACAATCAACGAAGTGGCAATTTAGAGATAAATTATTTATAAAGCCGCTAAAGCCTCCATAACTGGACACTAGAAGACTTTCTATGCGGGAAATCTTTTAGGAAACACCAAAAGCCTCCGACTCCGTTAGGCTATTATTGTAGTCACTTCTAACATAAGCTTGTAAATATTCGATAATTATGCAGTTTGGTTGCTTTTCCCGAAAGTGCATATTTTCTTTAATTTTTTTTCTGGAATAAATATAAGTATACATTAATTTTTGGGATAAGTAACCAAACTGTATACTCAGCAAAAAGCTTAAACTTTCGTGCTTATTAGGAACCTACTAACTGTTTGCCGGGACTTCACCCGCGTCAAAATGAAACTGTATCGAAGAATCCGTTCTTAGCGGACGTCTACAAACTACCTCCTTGTAAAACATCTTTGTACGTCACACGGTTTTCAACATTTCGTGATATGATGTTTACACATAAATCTGTCCTTTGTACACTCTTACTTGTAGTCAGTGATTTTCTTAACTGTAAAATGTAATAAGCATCTACACCGCCAAAAGGCTCGCAGATGCCCGGCTTTTAAAGAGGGGGTTTAGGCCATCGAGAACTATCACAAACCGAACGAAATGCTACAAGAATACCATCATTTGATATGACAGCTTTGCCACAACTTCACGCCGATCTTAGGTGAGAAAGAGGTACTGGTATTCTGACGCCAACACAATTCAGCTGCAGACCAAAAGAACTGCAAGCGTAAAATATTTCATCACATGCATGAGATTGTGGGAATTCCGGGAATGACGTCAGACAACAGTCGGCTATCTTAACTCGCCCCACAGGCACATCCTCAGCAATTTAAGCAGACTCCAGGATAACTAGGAAGAAGATTAAGTGTATAACGACTTTGTTTTATGTATATATGTATAATATCGCATATCAATGTAAAGGGGGACCCAGCTTCAGGCCACGCAGTTGCAGGAAACGGCACAGAACCGCAAGAAGTGGCGTCACTGGTTACGTTTATCTCGTACTACAGAGTGGTTTTTGATGTTTTTTATTATAAATTTAAGACACGTCTGAAAATAATGAAGGTCTGAAGGTAATTATGAAGTCTTTGTAAAGAGATCGTTTATTAATCGCGATGACATATTTCAGTCATAGTATGGGAGATTGAAGAGGGATTATGCAAAATACTTGAGCGCGTCAGAGACCCATATAGGGAGAGTCAATACACCCTGTAATGTACGCCTGGCTTAGGGCCGCCACCCTCACTCATGTTACTGTCGATGCACTCAATATAAAGGCAAAAATGTACACATACTTTGAGGTATGTTTTACTCAGGTATAAAGCGTTAAAGTTATGCTATACTAGCCACCTGCCTCAGCTTCGCACGGGTGTGCTGTAGTTATGCATGCATTATGCCGGAGCCAGACATAGCTCAAAGTCTTTGTACATTTTTTCTTTGAAGACTACAAAGTTCTTGTGACCCCCGTTAGGAATTAAGTTCCTTATTTACCCTTTTCGCCTTCTACCCGTTTACTCCTTTAAGCGTAATCCGCGTTAAGGACTTTATTCCAAAAAGAGATAGGGACAGGGAGAGAGAGTTGCGCACCCAGCTGCGCATTCACTTGCTCGTGTGCACACACGCACACACTCACACAGTATGCTGTGTGTGTGCGTTACGATACGTGACGATTTTTGCGAAATCGCATTACCGTACCAGGGTCCGCTTAGATTGCAGAGGATGTGACTGTGGAGCGAATTAAGATAACCGATTGCCATCTGACGTCATCCTCGGAACCCCCACGGTCTCTACAACCTTACGACAATGTGACGTTAATCGGGTCTTACTGTTTTACGTGTACTTCCGAAACACGGAGGAGGGTTTCCTACAATATATATAATAAAAATAGAAATTAATATATTAATTATTATCATTAGTTTATATATAACGGAATTAATCGATGGGGTTAATTAGATGTCGGCGTTGAAGGTTCCCAGCCATTAACCCTTGTCTAATGGACGAATTAACGAAGGCACGGACGTCTGTTCCTAAGATAGACAACTCAATGCCTGTGTTATAGGTAACAGCCACCTGTTATACACAATTGTTTTTTTTTTGTTATGTAAATACATAGATATGGATAATACACCCAGACTCGAGGTGCATTTTTTTTTTTTTTTTTATGCCACCTCTATTTTATAATTGAGATAACGTTTCATTTACATTTATTTTCACTTATATGATACATATTAATTATATATTTTTACTAGCTGTAACCTGCGACATTGCCTGCGGTAATTAGGTGATTCTGATAAATTTTGAAGGTTTTTATTTTTCTTTACGGAAACCTTTTTTTTTTTTTTTTTTTTTTTTTTGTTTGGGATGGTTTTTTCGCACCGCCCCCTTCCCACATTACTTCTGGCTGAAATGATCCACATAGAGCCACGTATCAATCAGCCAGTGACGACAGATGGATTGAGGTGTGCCGGACAATAACGCTGCCTAGAACATTTACAGCGTGAATTGTACTAAATTAGGTAGTCCTGCGACAGCGAGTAATTTTATTACGCGAAACATTTGTTATCGTCATGTAATTTCATTACATGAATTCCATTCAATTTACGTATTACATACACAATATCGTACGTACGTTTGCAGCATTGCACCGATTTTCCCTCATATTCATTCGCGGGTTTAAGCAAAGTTGTATAGTATTTAATGCATTATACACACAAATATAAATGCATTTCTGCCTTAAGAATAATAAAAACCCGCTAAGTGGCCAGAACGGTCACTGTGCGATCGCCTGTCCACTTTTAACATATCCGCTACAGGGTTACATTTCGCGGCAGCCGGCGGCGGCGGATGTATCGAGCTTTTCGCACGGGAGACGAATTTCTTAGCATTCCATGGATTCACCGTGCGGGTGCCGGGTCCATAGCGTGGCAGGGGAAGGAACCATAGCAGTGCCCGGGACTAGTGACCCAGGTGTAGGTTTAAGAGCGCGCTCTTTTTAGTGATCACTAACGCTCACCTTCACTGCCAGTGTTCCCCCCCTGCCTAGGTAAATCTGGTATAATCCTACTAGTGCAACTTTAGATGTTCCTTTCTAATAATGAACTTATGATAGTTCTTGACAAGCCAAGGTCTTTTAAGTAGATTGTACAGGCATTTTGCTGGTATACCCCTTGCTCCAACCTCTATCGCATGCAAGCTGGTTTTATAACAGTTTTTAGTGAGCTCATTGGTTAGGTCAAAGTACTTGTTCGGTTTTATCAGATGGTCTTTAGGGATGTTATTAGTATAATAATAATAATAATTGCATATCATATGCTTATTTAAAATTTTAATTCTTTGTACATTGTTATGTTTGACAATTATAATATATACGGTCGACATGATTTGCTTTGACACCATCTTATAGTAAAATATATACATGTGTGTGTGTAAATCGTTTGGCATTTGTGTGCGTGTGAGATTTCTTTTAAAAAAAAAATATATTTATATTGTATAGACACGTATACAGATTGATAGTTATATTATGTAAGCTTATAGATTTTAAAGTGTTATATAATTATTTTTCTTTTTTAAAAGAATATTAGGAATACTTTTTAGGTATGTCTAATATTCCCTTTTCCCCTCCTACTAAGCTTAAATTAAAAGCTTATATTGGGAGTGGGTGCGACAATACCCCAACGGCGGCGGGGTTTCAACCGGGTACCTTGCGGATTTCATCCATCCATCCATACCTTATACCGTTGAGCTATTGAGGCTCGAGTTTGACTTTGAAGGAATTATTTAATTCCTTCTCATTGCTGCGAACTCAAAAAAGGAATCCTAGAAACAATTTCATTGTGCATTAATACGCAGTTGGCACGCTAGCTAGATAACGACATTGACAAAAATAACTTTTATTGAGACACTTAC
Source organism: Charaxes varanes (assembly GCA_024363005.1). Taxonomy (NCBI): domain Eukaryota; kingdom Metazoa; phylum Arthropoda; class Insecta; order Lepidoptera; family Nymphalidae; genus Charaxes; species Charaxes varanes. The sequence goes on from JANCMC010038415.1 coordinate 3,862,546, forward strand.
AGGGTTTTCATTGTCTAAAAGTTCATAACATTAGACCTGCTGGCCAATAGCCGCTACATACGTTTCGATAAACCGTTACTAAAAAAACTGTACAGTTTAATCGACACGTGCGTATGAAAAATAGTTGTCGATTAAACTGCACAGTTCTTTCGCAACGATTTAACTGTACAGCTTTTCCGCAACGATTTATCGAAAACCGCACTGAAACAGAATTTGACAGTATAATAATTATTTAACTGATTCTATTACGATTCCATTTTTTACAGTATAACAATATACTGAACTTACCCTAATATACTTCGACGAGGCGATCGCGTCCTTATGAGATTCACTAAGATAGCTTTTATTAAACAATTGACGTTGATGAAATCAAATCTCCCTTTCGCACGGTTACAACATAACGCATTATATAATCCGTCCAGAGACAAAAGGCAAACAAACAATGTTGCAAAAATATGTTGCCAAATTTTCAAAAGAACCACATATCTATACTATATTACTATGACATTGTCATTTCAATCAATAATTTCAATGGTTTATTAAATATATAGAGATTAAACTTTTAATTTACTTAACGGTACGGGAATAGGTATGCTAATAGAACATTTTATTTACATCTCTATGTAATATATTTATTGTTTTACAAGATTATGTAGTATAATAATTATAATTATTTATTATACTACATAATCTTGTAAAACAATAAATACACCCAGTTAAAAAGTCTGTGCCTTAATATTCAGTTCTAGATATCATTGGGCGATTGAAAATTATGACAAAAAGGTTAGGAAACACTGGTATGTTTGTTCACCTTTTGTATAAAAACGAAATGAATAGGGTATTTAGTATGGAATTATATTTGTGCGAAAAGGAAATTTGCTAATAACGCCATTGTCCTTAACGATAACTCACAACATAGTATGTCTATAGATACACCATACAGACTAGACTACATAGTATAGTTCTGGCAGTGTCGCGGCTGTTCAACTCTACGTGATATGATCTAGACGCCTAGCTACGGAACTACGATACGACCCTAACATTAAAACCGATACACAATTGTTCAATTTTATTTCTGAATAAACAGTTGTCATTGAATTCTCTACTATTTCTTCACCGTAACACCAAAATTATGGCTTTGTTTGAAGTTTTCATAAACAGTTGCAACTCCATTTATACTCGAAGCGGGACGATATTTCTTCCAAGTCGGAACTTCGTACCATTTTCAATTTTATAACAACTTTGGATGCAAGTCTTTTACAAAAGAAATCTTTAAAATATCTTATATTACGGAGGCCCCGAAAGAAATTTACAGTATACCGTAATTTTTTCCGTCAAGGTTGATATAGACCAACAATTTTTTTTACTTCCCAACGGTCAATCTATATTCAACATGTCCTACATTATATTTCGGTTAAATATGTTGGTATAATTAACCCACATTATTCATGCGTGTTTTAAATGTTGGTACCATTCACCAACATTATCCACTAATCCCCTACAGTCTGTGAATTTTGGTAGCATTTATCAACATTATCTACACAATCTTTAACTGTTGGTATCATTTATCAACAGTACTGCCATGTTCAATTAATCTTGGTATCATTTAACAACATTGCCTATGCGATCTTTAAATATTGGTATCAATTATCGACATTACCTATGCGGTCTTTAAATTTTGGTATCATTTATCAACATTACCTACGCGATCTTGAAATTTTGGCTACATTATCAACATTGCCTATGCGATCTTTAAATATTGGTACGGTGCCTACTTGATAAAAATTTATAACATAAAAAGTCACATTTTTATTTTGACCTACTGAAAACAATAGGAATTTTGATGTACCCGGCTCAAGCCAGTCGAGTTCTCCGGGTTCTTTGGAAAAAAGCAGCCTGATACGAAGTTGTAAATACTGTGGGGTTTTGTAAACGTTTCTAGACTGAGGCCGTGCCCATACCTAATATGGCAGATTATATGTAATGGATTTAAACCCCATTTTGTTATATGGCTTGTATATTGAATGGTACCCACCATATTTTCCAAAGCAAGAGTTGTCATTTCAGAGACACATAGACCCGAAGAGTCTGTTTTCTTGTTTCTTGGTGCTTCAGGTGGGTATGTCTAAAGCATGAGAATAACCTAAAAAGATTTTGAAATGTTGAAATGTAGCAAGCTATAGACCAGACCAGCTCTTTCTAGCCATTGGTAAGATTTCTTGATATAAGCAGTGGCACTGCCTATGTTTAAGTTGACTAACTTAGAAACAGACGCCCGTGTGTCGTATGGTCCTATATATATAATATGTATGTATAGGAAAAATTATGACTTTACATAAACAAGCTAAAAAATCCTAACTAAACGCACATAGAGGCTCATAATATTTTTCATATTTGGGTATCTACTGAAATGTTGTGAGTCACATTATTTTAACTTAGATGATCCCTTAATTATACACTCCAGTTATATGCATCACTGACAAGCCAGTTCTGAATTGTTATGGTTCACTTGGGGTTCTGTACTAACGTTTATTCTTAACACTTGTAATATAAATTATTAATTTCCGAAATAAGAAATACTGTAGTAAGAGAATTGCTTTTTAAAGATTCGATTTCTGAGATATGTAAAGTTTTTCTGCAAATTAAATTCAGTGCCATGGTTCCTATCAACAAATGGTAGCTCTAATGATTTCAGGTGTTTCCCTGTCATGCTCAACCACCATGCTTCCCCTCTTATTAAGGATACATACACGGCCGGATTTGGACCTGGAACCTTCAGTATAGCAACTCAGCGCCCTAAACACTGAGTTAGCCCATTCCTAATATAATATAAGCAGGATAAAATAATAAATTAATGCATAATAAATTTTTTTTTTTGGTTGACGCTTAAGACCATGCAGATCTTTGGCCACGTGGCGTGGTTTTCCTGCTGATATTTATAGTTTAGGAACAGATGTACCATCTACCAACACCTATACTTTTTTGTACCAGTAACAAAATATATTTGTAACCTTAGGTATGCCTAAGGTTGAAGAGGCTTTAAGTTAAGGCTAAGTCTCTAATCTTATGCTAAGAAATATGTCTGTCTATCACTATATGGAAAGGGCGTACAGCTCAGCATAATGTCGTGCACCACAACATACGGTACATCATAGACTAGTACTCTATTAGCTGTGACTAACAATTAATTAAGGACAAAACTAAAGGTACTATAAAGCAATAGTTTTTTAAAAACATATACAAAATGAACAATAAGAGGTAAAATATCACATTTTTACTTATTATATGTTTCATGTGATTTAACAATGAACAAAGAGTAAGATATGATGTAACATTCTAAAAGTAAATTTAGTTTAGTTAATTTATTACTTTTTTTTTAATTTTTAATAATAGAAATTTACAACTATATTCTACCCACATCCACTCCTTTCCCGCAAAAGCGTCCAAGTCGTCTCGCCACCTCGGTCTTTGGCGGCCATTGGTGGGAGTCCATATAGTCGCAACACTGGCCCACGTTTGCGGGTCCATTCGTTCCACATGCCCAGCCCGTTCCCACTTGAGCTTTGCTGACTTAGGAATTTATCTTAATATATAAAAATTCAGTTCCGGAAATTTTTAATTCTAATTTAACAGACTCGATGAATTGTACCTGATACTCAAGTACAGTTTCGTCTGGGAACATAGGACTCGCCGGTTGAATGCGGATATACTCTCTAAAAACCAGGATTATGGTGATGCCTCGGCAATCACCAAGTAGTTCTGTCCATGAACAGAAATGCAACATAACATTTATCTAAGTAAAATGGTAAATACGCTTAAGGTCTACCGTCTGCCCTGATGGTAAGCAACCACAGTCGTAGACGTTTGCCACTAACCCATTTAGGACATTCTTTTAGTTTGCATATCCCATTTTTATTCAACACATCTTGTAAAGTGCTGTGTATCTTTGCATAAACGAATAAAAAAATAAAATAAAATAATCAAATACGAATAATATAAAAGTTATATTTCTGCAAAATTAAAATTTCGGTAAATATAACTTTTTTTAAAATTCATTAAATATAAACATTTGACGTGTCCACTCACAAAAATTTCATTACTGCTTACGGTAATACATTAGCGCGTTAAAGCAAACAATCAAACACTTCAGCTTTATATATTAGTATATATTTGTCTTTCCTAGACAAGCACCATTTCATAAAGTTTTTTTAAGCTTCTAAATTTTCTGTAAAGTTAATAGAGTACTGAATAAAGCAGTCGACAGACAGGATTCCAGATTTTTTTTAATTTGCAAACCTCGTTCTAAAAATTTTTTTCGGTAAATACCATTTGATTTTATCTTGGGTGTTCGCTTTAATAGCCATATAAAAGTTATCTAGTTAACTTTATCTTGCGTTAACTTATTTTGTGTACTTTGTGTTTAAACGAAAAAAATACACACAACAAAAAGGAAACCACCTAACGAGGTGAATGGATAAATATGGTTCATGTCGTGCAAAAGGTATTTTGAGCTTTATCTTTGTGTACTTAAGGTTAAAAATATGAAAAGCTACCGCAAGTCTCATTATAATTGCATCCACATTTCTGTAACGCGCTTTTATAAGTGCCATCAATTATTTTCATAAAAACCTCATGTCTAGAATTTATATTGTTGAGGATACTAAATGAAGTAGGTATATCCATATAAAGGGAAGCTACAATATGTGTGTATTAATATGTGAAGCAAATTGCGTGGAAAGAGGTGTACGAAATTTAGCAGAATTATAGTTTATACAGAGGATGGTGTGCAAATTCTAATATTTCTATAAAATGTGCTTTACTAAAATAAAACTTCAACTAAATTAAAAAAATCACTAACTTACTAAAATAAAACCTCACGCACACCGGCTTTTAAAGGCTTTGTGATGTCACATGACAAAATAAAAAAAAAAAACAAATTTGAAAAAAAAAATTGAAACTTCTGATTTCTTTTATTTTTTTTTAATACATGCATACAATTGAAAACATCCACCAAGGGGAAGGGGGTAAAGAAAATGTGACAATCTCTGACAACGGAGAAGGGGGGGGGGGTTAAAAGTCATAAAATTCGTGTAACATAATTTATGGATGATCCCTTAAAGTAATAAGAAAGAAAAAATCTTTCTTAATGTATATAATTGTACTTGTTATAGTATATATATTTTGTAATATTAGTAGAGGTACTACGTAGTTGATTTAATCAAATAACTTGGTTTCTATCATACAAAAAAATATATAACTTTACAACAACATGAAATAAAAAAGCAAAAAAAAATTGGTACTTACATACGATGCGCAAGACACCTACTGAAGTGTTGAAGTCGGTGCCATCGGTGTAGTGGGAAGCCTATTTGGCTAGGTACCGACTTGGAAATTATTTTTATATTTTTAGTGATGTGATACGGGTATGTTTTCTAAAATTTTGAGAATTTTGTTCCATTATCAAATTTTTGGGAAAATTTATATGAGAGACCACCTCTGAAGTATGTTCTACCAGACAACTAAAAAACGAATCATCAAAATCGTTCCATAACAGTAATTGCTTAACATACATACAAAACAAAAATAAAGTTAATTTGAGAACCTCCTCTTATTTTGAAGTCGGTTGAAAAATATTGAGAAAAAAAAAACAAAATAATTATATCTGTATAATCTTTAGCTCCAAGCTCAACATACGCTTCCCTGAAAGACTTCCACAAACTGCCATACGTGATATTGAGATGAATATGTCAACAGGCTGATTTAATCCTTAAGTTAAAGAGCTTAGAACACATTTTAGAATAACAACAAATTAACAATCAGCTTTAAACCGACTTTGCTATTGTAAAATATAGTGTACCCAAACGTATTAAAGATCTTATTTCATTGCAAGGCTTTTTTCTCTGTCTTTAAGCATGGTTTCCGTTAATAGTCGTTATTCTAAAGTCTACTGTATTGTAAGGTCTTAGGAGTGTTATTTGAATAGAAAGCCTCAGAAAATGCCCTACCTGTAAACAATGAGATATGACCACAAGAAACAATTACGTAGACGTGTTCCTCAAATTCAAGCCGTGAGTCGTAGCTTCTACGTAGCAACAACAGAATGATGTAGCAAGTTTTTGTGTTTATGTTGCGTTTTAACTATCATTTCTTTTTTAATTATAAGTGTAATAGAGTTTTTCCGCGACCGCCTTTATGTTGCCCTATCAATAATTCCTATCTTAGCGGATGTCTTCTATATTCTACACCAATATTTCACCATTGTAAGTCCTGCGGCTTTCAAGATTTTGTATTAGGTGACCTTTCCCTATTATAAATTTTATATCTCCCGCCTAGTCATAAACTGACCGATTAAATTTTAGGTCTAAAGTGAGTTAATAATAAAGGTACCTTTCGTTTCAACGACCTCTATTGGCCAATCAAACAAATATTTCAATATCTCCACCCAATACTGAGATACAGCTATTTTTGTCTTTTTAACAAAAAGCTTATTTTGGTTAAAAAGACAAACAAATTATTATTAACATTCCAATATCATTAATCATTTCATTAACTATAATATAACTACATTTGTTACTATAATGTCGTTTTTATCGAATTATACGCGGAATAAGTCTTACATAATAAAACGGTTTTGTGATTTTACAAAAAACAACTTTTCTATATAGATAACAAACGGACCCGGCAGACGTTTTCCTTCCCGAACGTAGGCTTATTTTTTAATATTAAATCATAGCGCCATCTAGTTGTCGCTAACGCCATCGAGCGCCCGCCGTCAGTTCATTCTGCCTCCGTATTTTATATATTCTATGATAATGATTCTATGATAATGATATATATTCTATGACTAGCAAACCCGGCGAACTCCGTTTCGCCACCAGATGGCTTCGTTTTATGTAACATTTCGTTTGGTGATTAAAAGACCACAAACCGTCCCGACCTTCTGGAGCCCCTTCATCCAATAGGATCTTTATGTATATTAAGAAGGGAAACGAGTATCATCATCATCATCAGCCTGCGGCAATCCACTGCTGGATATAGGCCTCTCCCATGGCGCGCCACTCAGCCCGGTCTTCGGCTGCACGTAGCCAGATTTTACTAGCCACCTTGCGAAGGTCGTCGCATCATTAGGCCGGGGGGCGTCCTACGCTACGTTTGCTGGAACGCCTCGCTTTCATGGTTCCCAATTTTTTCATTGTTAGTTCCATTTCTGAAATATCGAGGATACATTTATGTCTATGCGAATTGACTAAAAATATCTTGTCAGCAGAATAGATTGAAAACTCAGTTAGTTTATTTTTTTGGGCAGTTAATACTTGTTGTAGAGCAGTCTGTACCGTGAAATAAACACGCTGACCATTTTCAAGATGCACGACCAAATGTAGACAGGAGGGTTGAATTTAATTCTTGTTTACTTTTAACTTCATTTATAGTTTTATATATGATGTTATGATTAATGCACATTCTGTTAATAGGTGAAAAACGCCCTAGACGAGAATGCGTTAATTTTTCGGTGAAAGGTGTATATACAGATGGCCTAGAAAATTTTCTTGGAGCATTAATCCTCAATTTAGCTAATAGGTATGGGCAGTCTGTGGACCCATTAATTAATTTGAAAAGAAAGAGATTAGTCCAGAATTGGTCGGTTACCTCTAACTAGTCCAGACTTCACAAATCATCCTTTGTGGCGGTTGAGCATATCGACCTACGCCCACCTTTCATTCTTCGCCGAACACTTTCCACCACAGTGCGTCTCTCTACAAACGTTTTATAGACAATATTTTTTTATTATACGTACAATTTTTTATAACTCGGCCTTTGAAGTGTTTTGTGCACGGCGTTCGGCCCCCGCCCCCCGGCTTGTTCCTGCTCATTACATTCATCATTAGAGTCTGTAACTCTGACTCTGGGGACTCAGATAAACAAGTCCTGGGTTAGACCTGAGTCAGACCTGGTTTAGTTCTGACATAGTCTTGTATGAGCTCGTATTTTTTTTCTTGCTTTTCTTGCCTTTTTCCTTCAGATTTTCCACTTTATTTTGGTCAGTTTGGTCTCTAAATCTGTAAACTTTCACTGAATCTTGAAAAAAATACCTAATGGTACGCGACCCCGAAGTTACTTAGCTGCTACTGCCACTCCTCCTATACCGTCCGTGACAGTAGTATCCGCATCCTTTCTCTCCTCTCCATCTACCTTTATATCCTTATATTACATCTTTTTCTCTTACCATGCCATGCCTGGAGCCGAATTAGGCCGGCGCGTCCGGGTACCACTAACTCTTTCTTACATAAGATCGACGTGAAGTGGCGGCAATGCTGTCACCTCAAGTGATGCATTGTAATAGTCAAATACAATCATTAAGGCCCTAGTTATCACAGAAGAAAATCGTAACGTCATCAGTGTTAATGAATAATATATAATTCTGCTCGTGATACCAGTTAGTAGCATAGCTTTTGTTTGAATGAGTATGTATATTGTAGGGCCCATAAGATGTAAATAACTAATTTTTTTCCCTTGTGTTTTTAACAAACTATTCATGAAGAAATTAATGGAAACTGTTATAAAAATCCGCCATTTCACGCCGATCTCATGTGAGAAAGAGGTACTGGTACCCGGACGCGAAGGCCCAACTCGGCTACAAGCATGGCGCTACCTCTAGGTAGCGTCACATTTGCAGTTCTTTTGGGTTTCAGCGGAATTGGGCCGGCGAGTCCGAGTGATTTTACAAGGAACAACATAGGCTACTTCAGTTTTAGAAAAATAATTAGGACTCCCCTCAAAAAACTAGAAACGTTCCCAAATTGGTAGGTAACTTAATAACTGTATTATAACAGACGACAAATATATATATTTTTTAAATGTACGAATATATATACACTCTATATCTAACTCATAGCCCCCAGAGCGGACGGCAAGATCACTGCCAGTCAAAGTTACATGTATATATGAAAAGATTCCGCTCCAAAGTTTCTCTAGTCTCTGCCTAAAGCGCAAAACTTCAAAAACAACGTCAACTTTCTTTATTCAATTTGGCTACTATGGAGTAGCCAGTTGTAGTCGTGGTTACGCTTCCAATTTAGCAACGTCACCAAACCGTCGCCATGTAAGTTACCTGTCCTACATTTTAATATTAATTGTTTGGATACGTAGCTGGCGACGTCGCCATGGCGTCTCAGTGAGGTAAGGGCTCTGACGGCTGCTAATTTTTGTATGTGTGGTTGTCTCGTATATTTACAATAAAGGTGAGATGAAGTTTTTAGCATTCCATGGATTGCTGATTGGTCTAAGCAAAAATAAAGTTATAAAAAATGGGTTCATTGCAATCATTGTCAATTATTTATTTATCCAAAACTGTTTTATGTCTTTTTTCTACAATTCAAGACACGTTATCGTTTATTTATATTTTATTTTTACAAAACATTATCATATTATATAATTACCATTGTTAAGAAAAAACGGTTTAATGTGGTATATTATATTTTAGACATAGTTTCTACAGGGGCCACAGCTGAAAAACAGCGCTATAAATTATGTGCCCACATGTAATGTATTGCACTTGCTGAGCTGTTTTAATGACTTTTTTATTATAATAAAAACAGCTCAGACAAAACGTTTAATTTCATTCGTTTTTTCTTTAATTTAACTGTACTAGTTATAAGTAGCTGTACGTAATAATTACAAAAAAATAACGTATCTTTCCTTCTTTCTTTAAATATGTATTTTGTACGAATCACGAATAGCCTTGATAAAAATCTCGTTAACACGATAAGGAGCCGACGGCCAGGTGGTTCAACTGACAAATACTGACATGAAATTTAACGATTCCGTAGGTGCAGTTTTTAAGCAATTAAAAAATCTCTAGTTTTATCGGTTCGCTTTGTGCGGAATACATTTTTTATGTCAGTTAAGGCCGTACAAATGTGTAAGGTAGGCGAGAAAGTATAATCTCGTATATAAAATATCATATTTCCAACAGCAGAGTTCATGGTAAGTGAATCACGGGTCCTGGCTAGGCTTGCTAGGTAACCGAAATTTCCAGGACTTTCCCGGATTTCTAAGCCTCTTCATATAAATCTAGGAGAGTAAAGTATACTTATTGCATACTAGATGTTTCCTGCGACCTTGTCCGCGTTAAATTAAACTTGCCTCTAAACCTCCTTATGGCCATATCTAAAACTCTGTTATTAGTGGATGTCATTAAGATTTCGATCACCCAGTTTCAACATAATAGGTAGAGGTGCTAATTAAAAATGTTAGCACCTTGTTAAAAAAAAATGTAGTTACAATCCCTTAATCTTATAACAAGTACAAACTAATACAAGATTGAACTTGTTGGGTATTTTAAAAAGACGACAAATACAACAAATTAGACAACTATCCACTAAGTACGTAACCATTACTTAATCAAGACTTGGTTGTTTTCCTTGTATTCTTGTTGTGCTCATCTAAATAGACTGCTAGTAGACAGTTATCCCAGCCAACTTATCCCGGAAAAGGGAAGTATCAATCTGGTAACCCCGGCCCGACTCTGGAGACGCCGCGCCAATATTTCGGCATTAGCTTTTGATCAACAAGTATCAGTATATCGTATATGAAGCAGACTCCATAGATTGCCATTATTCTGACGGAAAACAAATTATATTTCCAAAAATCTAAACATACGCATACAATATTAAAGATGAAAGATATTGTGAATAGATTACTCCAACCGTATCTTCTTCTTTCTAGCGTTATCCCGGTCTTGTACCAGACTTCGATTAGACTGCAGGGGATGACCGACTGCCATCTGACGTTATCGTCGGAACCCACACGATCTCTACAATCTCACGACTAATATCACTCAGTGACATTAATCAGGTCCTACTGTTGCCTCCCACGTGCTTTCCGGAATACGGAGGAAGTCGGACATTAAATATAAACCATTGTTAGAAATGGCCGGTCACAGCAAGAGCTACTTAACCTAGTGATCGACTGAAATGCCGACCACTGATTAGGCCAAGATTGAAGAAGAGAGTCATTGCTCCAATCGCGTCTATCTATAATATTATAAAGAATACGACGCTGTTGTCGGTGCTTCTCAGATGGAAGCGCGAGGAACTTTGATAAACTTAGCTTATAGGTCGAATATCCTATTACCAGAAATCATATAAATGACTAGAAAAAAATACGATCATATGTTATAAAATAACTATTTAACTAATAAAGAACAGAATATTATGTTGCATTGCTGCTACATAGGCGGCATCCTTTATAATGCAATTTCTTTATAGTGCAAAAAACACTCCTATTTTATTTGGTATAAATATATAGATATACACTTATCTACATCATACACCTGGACTCGAAGCGAAATTTGAACCCACAGCTCCCAATCAGGGTTCCTGCCAATTGCCTACGAACTCCTACGAACCAGTCAAACAAAGTCAAAGTTACAAAAACGAATACACTTCCGTGAAGCTAATTTTAACGAAGGTTTTCTTTTAACACTATTAAATTTTCAGTAGCAACTATTTTCTTAAATTTGTTTTAACCTTTCTGTAGATAAATTTAATTGTTCGAGTAATATTAATATCTATTTGTAATCAGAGGGTATCCTCAGTGTTTGGGAGTTCGCCCCCTGAACGGCTTAAGGAATGAAATTAATCTGGATTACGCGAGGAATGTTCAATAAGTCATATTGGAACGTCAATAAGTAAATAGATTTCAGCTCGTCGTAAGTAAATATGCCAACCCTGCTTTTGAGACCTACAAAAAACAACTATACCTATGTATGTCTGTATCACTAAACTCCTAAATGCGTGGCCTAATGTGGGTATATTTTTGTTTGTGAAGCTTATAGTGGATTCTATTTACCTAGTTTATATGCACAAAATACAAACAATAATATACAAATTAGAAACAAGCCTCGCTGTCTTAAAGATAGAAGAACGTACGGAAATCTGTAGAGTGAGGTCCCGATTCATTCGGATTAAACCTTCCCTGAAATAATGGGCCTCAAAAAACAGAGTTTAAATGTGTTCTCCGAACGATTGACTTATAAATTAGGTATAGATTAAATGTCAAAATCCATTCGAAATTGACGAATTAATATTTTATATACAACTATAATTCAGTTTATTACAAATCAAATATTTTCCTTTTTCTAATAGGTCATAAAAATCTGTATTTTTACTAAAAGACTTATTTTTCTAATAATTTACTAAAATGTAGAACTTAATTTTATTATTTATTATTTAGTAATTTGATTATAGTGATATTACAGTTTCCATGACGATAATATTGATAATTGGTTATTATTTTATTAAATATATTCGCGAATGTTTGTATACGTGGATGTATGGATGCATGTTTGACGCTCTGACACGGAAAAACTACAGAATGGATTATAATAAAACTAAACAATAATATAGCTTACACATCAGCGTAACACATAGGCTATAAATTGTACAGATATTGTATGAATTGTTCAAAATATAACGATAAATGTTAAGTAAGTAGGAGAAAATTCTACCATCTGCGAGTTATTCAGGGGTGCGCTGCAAAAACCGCACGCTAGGCAGGCGGGTTGGTGATCGCAGTAGGTGTTGAATTTGCACAAATGGATACTGCTGCATATCCACTGTTTTAGAAAGGTCCCTTAGTCGCCTCTTACGACATCCACGAGAAGAAATGGAGTGACAGATATTCTTTGCCGCTGCCACACGGCTGATGGAGGAGGCCTACGTTCAGCGGTGGACACAGCCAGGCTTCAATGATGAATGATTGCAAAAACCGTAAGCGTATGTGGTTTTTACCGCGGCCGGGCGATTGATGGGTGACCAATTCTAATACTGGTTTTCAATATCTTATTTCCTTCGTATTTCGGAATTTACGTTAAACAGTGGGTCCCGATTAATGTCATTGAGTGATATTAGTCGTAAGATTATAGAGATTATGGGAGTTCCAGAGATGACGTCATATGGCAGTCAGTCATCCTAACTCGCCCTACAGCCACATCTCCTGCAATTTTAGCGAACCCTTTGCCGCTGTCAGGCAATAGCTGGGAGCCCCCCCTCAATTACATTAAGTCGCCGCGAAAGCCACGCATTGTTAGGCTGTGTAATAAGACAATAATTGAATTTACACATCAAAAGTAAGTTTTTTTAATTTTCTTATTCAATGTTTTGATAGTCTTAAAAGCATGATATTAATCTGAATGTTTGCATATCTATTCTGTAGTAAAGTGATTGTACATTGCGTAAATTCATTTTTGTTGAATAAAAAAATAAATCCTAATCTTCATAATATAGAAGGTCTATAATTAATTTGAGTTCCATGAAGAGTTGGAAGCTATGTCTGGCTCCGGCATAAAATGAAAAATTTCTACAATTTGAGCCTTAACAGCTCAACGGTAGATGCGATTGACAGATCTCTGCAAGGAACCCTAGTTGGACCCCCAACTCTGCTGTGATAGTGTTGTCCCCACTTCTAATTCAAGTCTTTCTCGGTCAGGCCTTGTACATTATTGAATTGGTCACAATACAAGACTTATCTTGCTTTGTCGAATCAGGGAGTAAAATGTTCTAAGTATTATAGCAGGTCTAAATTACTGGTATAATTCTTTCTACAAGTAATTTAGCGTTCTAGTACAATATAAGGAGTAATTTATTATTTTTTTTTATGTTACAAGGGGGTAAACGAGCAGGCAGCAGGCACCGAAGTGCCTACCGGCGCCCATGGACATAATTCTTATAAATAAAATAGATATATGAAAAGTTTATCCTGTGTGACAATTGGTAGGGGGGAGGGGGTCAAAAAGTTTTTTTATGTCACATGTCACTACAGAAAAAAACATAAAATTTTAAAAAATGAATTAAAACTGCCGTTTTATTTTAATATTTTAAAATAAATACTTAAAATTGGAAAATTTGTGACGTCACACTAAGGGGGTATAGACAGTATGACAATCTGTGGCAAGAATTTCGCGCCGAGTTCCAGCAGCAGTTCGAACGACTGTCAGTATCCCGTGAATGTGGAGGGCACCTTTATTTTAAACAGCGATAAAAACAAAAATTCTGGGGATAATTTTTTTTTTTGGGGTAGAAAGTAAAGACTCTTCTTCGTTCCACAATAACATATTCAGATATTTAAAATTACTTCATGATAATTTTTAATAGATTACAAGAGAATTTTTTATAACACCTGGTACCTACCTTTAAGATAATGAAATCATACGTACATACTAGAGAACGCCGACTGTCTAGGTTTGCGTACTATGTACCTTCTTCTTCTTAGCGTTATCCCGGTCTAGACAGGGATAACGGGGTACGGATTACGAAGTACGGGGTACTTGTTCCGTGGTACGGGGTACGGATATCTATACCAGGGACCGCTTAGATTGTACAGGGTATGACTCTGGGGCGAATTAAGATGACCGACTGTCATCTGAGTATATTAGGGTACGCCATCTCAATGCCGGCGGGATACAGAATTCACCCATAGTCAGCCATTTGCTTTGTGTTTCCATGTCCATTGCGTGAAGCTTATAATTTTTTTTTTTTATTCAATTTTGATAGTATGTAATTTATTGTGAGGAACATCAATTCCCCTTTTTATTTTCACAAGAACCTTTCTCCAACATCAAAGCTCTCTCTACTTCCTAGCATTATCCCGGTTAAGTACCAGGGTCAGCTTAGATTGCAGATGATTTGGCTGTGGGGTGAGTTAAGATGACCGATTGCCATCTGAAATCATCCTCTGAACCCCCACGATCTATACAACCTTACAATTAATATCACAAAGTGACATTAATTGGGTTCCACTGTTTTACGTGTCTTCCGAAACACGGAGGAGATCAGATATCGAATATAAACCAATGCTAGAATGGGTCACCCATCTATCACCCGGTCGCAGCCAGAGCAACGTTGCGATCAACTGAAATGGTGATCACTGATTAAGCCACAGCCTCCTTCTTTCTCCAAAAGAAAACAATTTGTTGCAGCATTTCTAAGTTATAATGTGACAAACAGATATTGGGATTTATTTTAATATACATAGGATCAGCTTACCATTTTTTCATCAGTGTCCACACCCAAACCCAATTCATAGCATAGACCTAAATTATACAGGGCTGGTGCATAGTTACGATTAGCTGCAGATCTGCAAATCAAAGACATACAAAATAATATAAATATATGTGATTATTTAAAATCTATTTCACACAGAAAACAAATATAACCATAAAAGATAAGATATAAATAAACAAGAAAGAATTTTTATAATATTTTTAAAAATTCCAAATTTGTTGAAATAACTGTAATGAGCATAATAATGTCATCATCAAATAATCTTTTGATGCAGTGACTTAATTTGAAAGTGCTAAGACTGTTATTGCACTTTGCATGCAATTTAATCACTAATTTATTTGCTCAGGTACATTAAGAACATGACTGTATTGTATGTATATACAGAGAAGACTATGATTCTTTCAATCATTTTTAAGATTCTGTAGATAGAATGATAACAAAACAGGCAATTGATTTGTAAACTTGACATGTAAAAAACATTCTAAAATTATTATTATTTTACCTGAGCAAGTTTAGACCATCTTGATGTTGCCCATTCTCAATGGCTGCTAAACCAAGTCTGTTTTCTATTGAATTTAGAACGGCTCCCAAGTCATCATCAGAATTTTCCACACTCTTTGTGCTATCACTCACATCTTCTCTATTAACCTCACTACGTTCATTTGATATTAAATGAATACCAGGAGGTAAATTTCCAAATGATTCTTCTAACACAGGAGGTAAACTCAACGGTTTTGGTTTACGATAGAGAGATGATGAAGGCAATATATCCAAAAAATAGCCAAGATTAGGTAAGCATTGTATTTTCTCACATCTTAATTCTCTCTTATACTTCAGATGTAAGAGTTTGCTTGCATACCAGCCAAAAACAAGGGCACTACTCTGTAAAATATAAATTTTGCTACTTATAAATGTTGATAAAGACATACAATATAGTACAAAGCTTTAATTTAAATTGCAAAACTATATAACAAAAGAAAATTAACAGGGCACATATGATACAAATGCTTTTGTTTATCAGTAGGAATGGCTGCACTCAATAATTATGAATTCATGAAATCTGTAGGCAAATGCTAAATTAAATGTTTACATATTATAAGAATTTTTTTTTAATGAAAAATACTGTTTTTTTTTAATTAATACTTATAAATCTCTTTAGATATTATTATACTCCTGAGATATGTTAATCCACTTTATAAATAAGCAAGGTAAGTGGGAATGTTAAATGAATAAAAACAAGATAACCTTGTAAGTGATAGCTTCAAAACTATAACTGTCTACTCGAAAACATATAATATTATCGGAATCAAAGTCTAAAAATAAATTGGCTCAAGATTACCCATGTTATGGCACCAAACCAAGTGCGATTCAGATGTTCATAATTCCTCTTTTTGTTATTAGTATCATTTTCGCTTCCAAATGAGTTACCACATTTTCCAGTTCGAAACCAACAGCATGGAGAGTTAACAGTTTTGTTTTCTTCATGCGTCTGATTTTTTGACGAATTAATTACAGCAGAATGTCGTTTATCGAAATGATTAGCGCCTCTTTCGAAAGTGTCTCTTATACGACGCGTTACATATTTCCACATGTTTAAGACTTAAATATTTTAAGGACAATTTATCAAAGCATTGCACTATATACTTCCATTTTGATAAAAAAATTAGCTTCCTATTTTATATAAGTACAATATTTTGATCAGCACTCCACAAGTACCTCTAATATCTAAATTCCAAAATGAGAAAATAAACTCGTAGGGATGTAACTCGAGTTGCGCTTAAATCGAGTTGACTCGAGTTAAATTCTCCCTAACTCGAGTCGGATGGCTGCAGTAAATGAAGTGCGAGTACTCGGTTGACGCATTCAGTCTGTTTTATTCTTATGGGCTCCTAGCAACTATTTTACTATTTTGTGTCTACAACATTCATCAGACAGTTACTACTACTACTACTCACACTCATTTAAAGTAACCTAAATGCATATTTAAAGTTAACATTGAAATTCCTCTTCGTATGTTATATTATATAAAACACCGACCTTTTCTTATCTTCACGGACCGTATTTACAAGCACAATATAACATCTGGATTAGGTGCCGTCCCACAATTAGGCACAACCTTAAGTACTAAACAAAGGCCGACACTAGTGTACGCCGTAAATCAGTAAACGATTATCATTACTTTTTTTCATATTAAATCACACGCACACCAATGCCAAATGACTCACACCATTTACTCACACATGTATTACATGATGTCAAAGCAAATTTGTGAGTTGTGACAACCATATGTTATATTAATAGTCAAATTTTATTTTTCTGTGAATAAAACAATTTATTATGTTTTGTACGCAAAAACATTTGTGGGAGAATTTCGACCATTCGCGGGAACTCTAGGGATTCCAACAGAACTATACTTAAATCTTATTTGATCGATAAGTATTTGTTAAAATATAAATGCATCGAGTTAAGGTAAGAATGAGCTTTCTATTACACTAAAAAATCAATAAAGAACGCTCTTATCCTAGCTCTAGCTCTGTGTTCGTTTGGTCCAAACCCACATTAACATAGCAATTCTCGGTTCGTAGTCGTATAAGCACAGAATTAATTTGTTGCATCAATTATGCTCTGATTTTCCTAAATATTTAAAATAATTTTAATAAAAGAATATTATTAAATGAAATTTAAAATTGATAAATTTATTGACCCCTCGGCTATAGCCATACTCCGAAAGTTGGTAGTGGTCTCTCGTGCGTGTGGTCGAGGGGGCGAAGCACTGAGCCGACCACTGGCCCGATTAGCTGCCCCTCTACCCCCAAAACCGGACCTGCTGGGTGAGTGTTTTTGGAGCCCCAATAGCTTAAGCCCCCATCCACATGTCGGTGGGACATTGGCATGCCCCAAGTGTGCTTGAACTTTTACCAACAAGATCGAGTATGCTAGTCATCAGAGAGCACATCAAGAGGGTAGAAGAACAACCCCCTATTTAAATAAGCTTAATGCTTATCCATTGTAGTCGCTGCAGCCGAATATTGCTATGCTATTAGCTACGGGCCCAAAGTCGAATGGGAAATATCGACGCAAATATCTCGCAACTCACTTGGTTAGACCGCTGTGCGGCGTGGCGCGGCGCGGGCGATCATTGCCGCGACATGTTTATTCAATTAGACTTAAATACTTTTAGAAAAGTGGCGCAGCTTAGCGATTCAGTAAAAAAACAAGCGAACCCCTCTTTCCCCCTCTTTTAGGATAAATGAAGGCGGTAAGAACCCAAAATAAAATCGCATATTAGCGGCGCCTGGAATTTAATCATTGAGTTTAATAGCAAAGTTATTTTCCCGCAAGCCTCGCCCTTCAGCCAAATCCTTTGCAATCTAAGCGAACCCTGGTACTAAACCGGGATAACGCCTAGGAAGAAGAAGAGGACCAGTACTTTCTGAGATTAGCGCGTTCAAGCAAAGAAACATAGTCTTCAGCTTTATACGTATTTTTTTTTTTTTTTTTTTTTGTTACAAGGGGGCAGAGGAGAAGGCGTTAGGACCCGGAGTCCCTACCGTCGCCCATGGCAACCTCCCGAACCAGGTAGGTTTTGAACTTTTCTGAGTTGTGAATTTAAGATACCAGCGAATAGTCCTGGCTGTGCACGGTTGTAATGTAAGCATGCATATTAAAAACCCTTCCTCTTGACTCACTCTGTTTTTCGATGAAAACCGCATTAAAATCGGTCGCGTAGTTTAAAAGATTTAAGCAAGTAGAAGCAGCCCTGCGCTGCTTTAAATAATATTCGCTTTATATTATTTAAAGCAGCGCAGGGCTACCCCAAGAGCTCAGGGTAAATACGGACATACATGTTTCTTATTTCGAATAAATTTTGTAAATGTTAATTGATCTCACATAAGTAGTAGCAAGGAGACTCATAGGTGATATAAGTGACAAAAATCTCTACAGTCTTCAGCATCGTCGTAGGGTGGCGTGTTTATCGGTTTTCTACAGATTATTCTTCGCAGAGTGTGCGCAGGAGTTACATAATTTGATACCTCCATAGCCTTTTTATTAAAAAAATGGCAGCCCTAAGTCGGAGTAAGGCTGCGAGCCAAAACTCTATGTAGCTAATTAAAAGCTTCAGTTACGTTCTATTAAGTAGGTTAAAAAAAACTTGATCAAATAGGTTCTAACACTGATCCAATATCCGACCTCCACCGTGTTTCGAAGACACGTAAGCAATGGAACCAGATTAATGTTCCTGAGAAATATTAGTCCTAAGGTTGTAGTGATCGTGGGGATTCGTGATTTGTCCGAGATTACGCTCAACAGCCAGGTTTTCCCCCAATTAAGAATACCTACTTTACAGAGGCTGGGTGTACCCCAAGGAGAGTCTGTAAATCCCATAGTGTCCAGCAATAACTGTTAAAAGATTAAAAAATCTATCTGCCACCGCAGGATTTGAGCCCGGGATAGACACCCAGTATTCCAGTCGGTTATACGGTTGGAGTCATGATTAGGTCATGGCATCAGACTACTAGGGCCGGCAGCGCATCTGCTGGCCTTCTGGTCGTGCAGATGTCCATGGGCGTCGGTAAGCACTTCGGTGCCTGCTGTCTGCTCGTCTGCCCCCTTGTAACATAAAAAAAAAAAAAAAAAATGTCGTTGTTTGTAGGCGTTGTTCACAGAAAAATAAAATTTGACAGTTAATATAACATACGGTTGTCTCGATTACGTTTCGACGATACATGTGTGTGTAAAGGGTGTAAATCTCTTGGCATTGGTGTGCGTGTAACTTTATTTCAAAAATGTCATATATTAATATTGCAGATTAAAAAAATGTATTAGCATTCGCGCACCTTCCTCTGTGTGAACTACAATTGTGCCAAATTTTGTACTCCTACGATCGTGCAATTTCCTAAAATGGTACCTAAAGGTTTCGTTCTATTTATTAATATATAAATATATAATTATAAAGTACAGTTTTTAAAATATATTTAAGCATTACAAAAACTACCAAAGTTTGTCTTTAATGCTAATAGATTGTGTTTAGCTTATATTTGATACCATCATTTGCCAGGTTCCGCTTTCCTAGTCAATGGCTTTTACTTTACTCGGTCAAGGGCATACTTCCTTTGTATACAGTTGGAACGCATGGTCGACTCAATGACTTATCATAGCTAAGCCGCTTAAAGGCAATTAAGACACCCAAATGAAGTATCGACTTAAAAAAACAATAGGTAGCCATAATAGTTTCATTCCAGGGCAGCGCATTACACCCTAGACTGCATCGACACTTAAGATCAGGTGTGATAGCAGTCAAGCGCATGCCTATTCGACATTTAAAAAAAAAACAAACCCTTTACTACGTAATTTCTAATTTCCTTTTAATTAATTTTCAAGTTATTTACATATTGTTATTATGTTATCATTTCATTTTATCCATCAAGGGTTTAAGTTTTAATTTTATCAGTTATTTTTAATCTTATTGTATATTTTTGTTCGTTTAAATTGTAATATATTTGGTTTTGATTGTGTTAAATTGTAATATATGTGGTTTTGGTTGTGTTAAATTGTAATATGTGTGGGCCCCAGATGCCTATTAATAAAGATTATTATTTAACTTTTTACAGTCGGCTAAAAATGTATAGAAAGTTTAATTAGCTTCTATTTTACTTAAACAGAATACACTTCCTACCGTTGGAGATTAAATTAGTTGAGCTTTAATCAGTTACGAAGTTTATCCGACGCCGGGCGAGGCTTCGCTTTGTTCATAAGCTAACCTTGTAGAGCTATAATGCTAAATTCACGCCCCCACCCACCATTTTCGAAACATATACGTATCTTAAGATTCATAATAATTATTAGAGTCTCAACAGCTTAACAGTTGAAGGGACAGGGAAGGGAGGGAGTAGTTTAGCACACACTGATAACACAAGCTTTTAATTTAAGCTTAGTTCGAGGGATTAATAAGGGAGATTATTTTTCAACCGCTCAACGGTTAAAGAGACCGGCAAAATTCCGTTAGGTACCCGGTTCAAACTGCATCGCTTATGGGGTAATTTCGCACCCACTCCTAAAACACAAGCGTCTAATATAAGCTTAATTCGAGAGATTAATAAGGGAGAATAAGATTGGTAATTCCCGCTCTGGGTCATTCATGGTGCACTTTTTCACCAAGAACGATCAGAGGTGGGATATTTAGTAATTAGTTTTAATTAGTTGTTCTATGAATTTTCTTATAACACGTCTATTATTACAGATATTATTTTAATTAAATGACACCATTGTCAAATAAATACAACTATATCGTCATATTAAACATTAGAGGGAAAAAGGGAATTAAAAAAGTATTTCAGATTAACATTTTTTTTAAATAATTATGATGCAAAGCATTAGAGACTAGATAGTGTTAAAAAAATTGAATTACCATGATGATAAATTATCAAAATAATTTAAAAAAGGGTTTCCCGTCAATTGAAAGTCATTCGTTTTGTCACCATAAAGAACCTTTTTGAATTTTACAAACTATGTACATATATTGTCATACGGAAAAATGTTTTGCAATGTAAATTTGCCCCTGACAGCTTTCTACAAGGTATAACATTAATAATTATATCCTTTTTCTTTTTCTTTTTTTTATTGTTATTGTGTACTCTACGGGCCTGTGCCATTGTTATTTTGCTATCTTCTTTTTATTTTATTGTCATTCGATTTCATTATACATAATATATTATTGTAATGTATGAAGTTTGACCGCTATATATTTTGCTCATTAGCATTCACCGGGTGAGTTTGTTTAGGTCTCAAAAGCACTTTCGATGAGGGTATAGCTGTAACAATTTGGCTACACTAATGCCAACTCTGAAATCGGTTTAATGCCCTGAATAAGTAAGCAGACAGGACAGGATGTCGCGCTCTACGGCACTTTAAATAACTTCAAGCTTTCATACGATTATTTTGAGTGTCACAGCCGGCTTCGTGTGGATCGCGGGTCGTATTCATTTTGCGTGCTTGCATATGATTTATATCACTAAAGTAGATGCTTTTCGCGTCTCAGTCTACGTATTTTAGTTGTAATTGAAGATAATGTATCAATGTAGATATTATTAAGTTACAGGCTTCTACGGTTTTGAAATTACATGCAAATACCCTAAATAGTTCTGATGTGAAAATTGTCTTTCTCCGTTCAACTTGTTTTATAACCTTTTATCTTGACCTCAAGGTGAAGTTGAAGTACAATTTTTAGGGTTCCGTAGTACTACAAGGAACCCTTATCATTTCGCTCTGTCCGTCCGTCTGTCTGCCCGTAAGTTGTTCCACCCCCTAGCATTTCCAAACTAAAAATAAGAACACTTTATTTAGAATGTAAAAATATATTTATATCTTATATTATTTTGATTATGTTGTATACTGTATAGCATATTAACACTCATGAGTTTATTAACCTTATAAACAAATAATATTCCATATTCCTTACAGTTCCAATAACTGGGAGAGAGCTCCGAAGACTGTTATACGGAAAGAATACCATTGACGACATAATATAGAAAATATTAACAATCGAAATGGAAAAAAATGTGAATAAAGATATTTTTGACATTGACTAAATAATAGTTTGTTTTTAACTGAAGAATCTACTGAGGAGGTTGTGGCCTAATCAGTGGTCGGCATTTGAGTCGATCGCTATGTTAAGTAGCACTTCCTGCGACCAGTTGATAGATTGGTGACCCATTCTATCACTGGCCCCCTCTTTGGCTTAGCCAGGATTTCCACTAAGTATAAACTATCTCCATGGCAAATTTCATCATTTTATAGAAAAATTAAATTTCTGTAATGAATTTAAATCATTTTTTTTTAATATATTTTAGTGTACCTTCTATCTCAAGAATCGATCTCCATATATGTTCATATATAAAATCCAGTGAAAGTATATATGTTCCCGCTAAATATTTTGCCAAGTGAATCGATATACATGAAAGTTTCCATTTATGTGTAATTTGGTCCAAATTGAGAGTTAGGATGGTTTTATTTTTTTTCTAATTCAATAAAAAGTATACAATAAATAACAATACAATACAATTTAATTGGGTATGTTATACACAAATATTTTTTTGTATAAATGTACAAATACATACATATCGATAATAAACCCAGACTCGAGGCGGGAATCAAACCCACGATCCCTCGGAGCGGAAGGCAGGGTCACTGTCTACTACGCCAACGAACCAGTCTCTACATTAGATCCGTATGGATACGTTTAATGCATTTTGTGTAGTGATCAATAATAACGATAATAACGATAATAACTTTAATAACGATAGTAACGGTACTAACGATCGAAAATAACGTTAAAAACGATAATAACGATAATAAGGATAATAACGATGATAACGATAATAACTATAATAACGATAATTACGAAGATAACGATAATAATGATAATAACGGTAATAACGATCGATAATAACGATAATAACGATAATAATGATAATGACGGTAATAACGATAATAACGACACAGTCTCCCGGCTATACCTCGTCGACGGAAATTAGTGTGGGTCCATACACGGGAAACGCCGCATCTGTAAAGTTATAATAATAATCTAGAATACGCATTAGAAATAAAAAAAAAATAATATTGGAGAAACCCTGGTCATTCCATGGCTCTATGGGCGGATGATGTGAGGAAAGTGGCGGTCGGTGGACTGTAAACTACAAATATGACACTTGGTACTAAAGTTCCGAACGTACTATGTATTTATATATTTCTACAAATATATATATATATATATATTTGCGTATAACAGTCATCTGATACCTATAACACAGGCATTAAGTTGTCTACCTTAGGAAGAGACGACCGTGTGTCGTATACCTAGTCCTGTATATCCTGTGTGTATTTCTATTTATTTATTTGCCAAGAAATATCGGCTCGTTTACGTACACTTTTCTTTCTAATGTTACAAGGGGCAAATGAGCAGGCGGTTCGATATAGAATCTTTAACTACACCGTTTGCAGATAAACTCTCCGATAGAGATCACGCCAATACTTATACGACAACAATACTTTGATACGACCAAAAATGTAAGCGATCACACGCTAGATAACCTATCAGATAAAAATGAAACGAAAATTTTGACACATCTAATACCGGAGCCAGACATAGCTCAAAGTGTTTGTACATTTTTGACCTTGAAGTCTACAGAGTACTACAAAACTTTTCGCCGAGTGTGTCACCGATCACGCGACGAGTGTGTTCTTTGGGCAGTCCCTGGCGCTGGTCGTGTTTGCTTCGCTCGACGGCCCGCCAGAGTGCCTGCAGTGTGCGCTTGGCATGGGGCGGGAGACGCCGATCCATAGCCTCCTTTCGTGCTCTTCCCACATGAACAGCCCGTCAGCGCTCATCCTTCCGGTTCCTTGCCTGGCCTTCGAGGTGGCGCTACTCGCTCCCATTACCTGGCGAATCGCCCACCCGAAGTTCACGCAGATCTATCTTTATGACGTCATACCAGCGCTACCTGAGTCGTCCAACTAATTGTCACCCACCCTCACGATGTGGCCAAGACAGCGCAGACGATGAACCTTGGTTTCACCGATGATGTTGTTATTTAAATTATAATTATTTAATTACTGGAGTGCCTAAGAAACCCAAAATGAGTTTTGGCCTCCGAGATCCGACAGGATTTTGCGCATCTCATGCGAGAAAGAGGTACTGGTACCCGGACGCGCCGGCCCAATTCGGCTACAAGCATGGCGCTACCTCTAATTCAAATGCCGACCACTGATTATTCCACGACCTCCTCAAGCTTCGTATATAAAAATCAATCGTCGTTCGTGAGTCTCGCTAAGACTCAGAAACGGCGCGGCGGTATCATTCTGAATTTAATTTTTTTGCATTATTTCCCATATTCCTATCAAGTTTTAAAATAAAGAAAAAGTCAAAAGATTACTTAAAAATACTAAAAAAAATACAGATTTTGTCGCTACTTCAGAACGCTTGAAATAGAGATGACGTTCGTACTAGACTTTTTGATTGACGTACTATGTAAAATATTTTTTTCATAAATCATTCGACCAGTATCGCGTTATATGGAAAAGACGTAAAGGAGATTGGTTAATTGGCTAATAGCTGGCAAGAAAACGACTGTCGGGCTCGTTAGTAATATATATAAATAACATAAAATGTTATCATAAATTTCGAAGATCTTAAAAAATCTTTACAGAATCTTAAGGACATTAATTTCATACCTGTGAAGAAGACTATTCCTTTTTTTATTTTTTTTTTATTTAATTTATTTAATGACAACTTATGTGACAACTCCTTGGATAAGCGATAAATGACAATGATAATTGTATTTGTGTTTACGATGGCATGTGTGATTCATCTGATTTGTTAACGCGGCATCCATTTTAATAAGACATGTTGGAGCGTGAGCAAAAACGTGATGTGTATGTATGTCTTATATGATAAGTATTTGTTCCCTAGCTGACTTGATTGCTTAATTAGCAGGAAGGAAAACAGGCTAACTAGCTGAATGAATTATAGGTATGTGATAATAATGCTAGTGGGTTTAGCACTGGTACTTAACCAGGAGCAAACTGGGCGTACATTTGTTTCATATGGAAAGCTTTATGGTTCTCACCGATCGAGTGGTGTAATTATATTTTGGATCTAGATAATACATCTATAATAACGACTACCAGTTATCTGAATTGTTTTGACAATTCGATTAATAGCTTCTGCAATAAGAGACTAAAACAACTAATTTCGTGTGTGATGTACTAGTAAATTACTTGCATTTTATTACTAATAGTACATAATTCTTCTTCTTCTTAGCGTTATCCAGATCTAGAATCAGGGTTCGCTTAGATGACTGGCTGCCGTCTGACGTCATCCCCACCATTTCTACACGACGCATATCACTCAGTAACATTAACCGGTATCCACTGTTTTGCGTGCATTACGAAAGACGCAGAAGTTCGGGTATTTGAAAGCGATCTTTAGAATTAGTCACCCGTCTATCACTCGACCGCAGTAAGAGTTATTTAACGTACTGATTAAGGTACAAACTCCTCACTAGAAGTACATAATTTAACGTTCAAAATACGACCATATTAAAATGCTGTAAAATAAAAACATATTAAAATAAATTATTTTTTTGTAAACGAGCATAAAAGCGTAGAAAATGTTAACGTAAACGAAATCACAAGTAGTGCGGCGAAAGATACGGGCATCACCGCCAGACATGGCAGTGGCGTCACCGCGTCGCATAGCAACTTTCTGTTAACCAAGAAACTACATGTCGAATGACTTACGTAAAGTTACTCTATAAATAGATTAGCTAGCATAATTAGAGGTACAGACAAAGAGAAAATGCTATTATTATCAGATTACACTTTTAAGAAAACCGGTAAACGGATATGACTTCTTTACTTGTGTTGGATTTGGTTAATGTATCAGCCCATGACTACATTTTTTTATAGAAACTCCACCCTAAAGAGCTGGTTATTGGAAAGTCTGATACATTATTATAGACTGGTAGGAAATCTAAATCAAGCTACCAACTTAGTTTTACGTTAATGAATTTAATAAAAGAACGGTGTAGATTTTTCTAAAAAATGAAAATTAACATATTTCAGGCATTAGCCTTAAGGCAAAGCATTTTATTGTATTTTTATGTTGGATTATTTTATATTATTTTTATTTACTGACATTGACTTTTGTGTTTATATGTTTTTTTTATATTTTTGTATAGAGCTTAGGGTCTGAAATAAATGATGATTATGGTTAAATTCCCAGATTTTATTATAGAGTGTTGACAATATAAGACATTCTGGAAATACTGATCCCATTAGATTTTAACAAAGGTTTTATCTGATGTCGAGAAAGAGTTTTTGCTGGATTTGGCAACAAATTTTGACTTGTCCTAACAACTGCAAACGTTTATTGTATGCCACAAACGCTTTCATCATAAAAAAATGTTAAAAACACGATCGACTCCTAGACCTATTATGTATTCGTTGATAAGATAATTATGTGTACAGAGACAGATAATGTTTATTAATATCTCTTTTATCTCAATGTTACCTCATTTTGCATAATGTAATGATCATCTTGTTGCAACGGCAGTTGTGAAAGCTGTTGCACATTACAATTTGAGTTTAAATAAGTAATCTATATTCAATAATACATTTTATATCGTATATCAAACGAAGTAAAGTTTGGTGAAGAGAATCTTGACAACATACTAATTTTATTTGTGTGTGCGCCGTATTACAACTTTTAATATCATATTTTAGTTTTTATTTTTAGTCATTTGTGAAGCAAACAGTACCGTAAAATTTTAATATTGATATTAAACTAAATGCGGAAGGACTGATGAATAACTATTTTTTTTAAATGTTTAAGTTTATAAGCAGATTTTGTTTGTCTCTCATTATATCAAAGCAACAATATGATTACAAAACCGTTGAAAACCTTTTAAAAAATTTAAAAACCGCGGGACGTATAAGCATGAATTTCAAAAATCGTAAAATTGGTTTGACGTAATTTGTGGATGACCCCCAAGGGGTTCTAAGGGCAACTTTATATAGCCTATATATATAGCCTATAGGCTATATATATATAGCCTAAACTTGTACAGTTCCTGAGAAGTAACTCCCCTATAGTTAAGTGATCATTGACGCGGTTTCGCCGAGCATATGTAAATACGGAGCATATTTTAATATACGAAATTTGAAATAATATTTAAATAATAATTTATATAAAAGAAATTTTTAGGTAAGGCAGTGACTGAATGGTGGCCGAGAACATGAAAACGGAGCATTGGTCGTCGAGCAACCAGATGGGTCGACGACATAATATATGTCGCAGGTCGAACCTGGTCCAGATTGGCTCAAGACCGTTAGGAGTGGTACAGGCGGGAAGTGTCCTTTGCCAAGCAGTGGGAGAGAATGGGCTGTGGAGCAGGTATGCCTGAAGTTCGCCCGGGCCGGCAACCTGTGCGTACGGTGGGCGAATCATCTTCCCAGAAATTGCAGAATCTGAGCTCTCACAAGTCCCCCGAGCCATTGGACTCCTTGACGGCCACACCTGTACAACCAGGGCCTTCCTATGTCTCACCATATGCACCTGCCGCAAACGCGGAAGAGCAAGTCGATGGCATGGATATAGCAAATCTTAGCCCGAACACGGTAGAGTTCTGTGTTAGATAGCCCATTCATCGAGGAAGGCTATAGACTATATATCATTATATCCGCCACCTTGCCTTGCTGGCGAGCATTGCTTTTCAAATTCCTGCAAGCGAGAGTTCCCCGCCGATTTCTAACACCAATCAGTGCCGCTGAGATGTCCAGGCAGGTCATTCTACAATAGTGTGGTTCACCGTCTCCACGGGCGTCCCACACTCGTGGCAGGCTGGCGTTTCCTCGCATCTGAGCAGCTTTGTTCCTCAAAGGCCGGCAACATATCCAAGGGCCCTTTAATGTTGAAGTTGTCTATGGGTGTCGGTGGTCACTTAGGTGAATCGAAAGCACTTTTGCCCTTGTCTTATATAAAAAAATTTGACGTCGCGCTGAATGCTAAGCGGGACGAATTACAAGCCCGAACCTTCTAATTCGCAAGTTGCCGTTCCAGCGTCTAGTGCGCGAGATCGCACAAGACTTCAAGACACCCGATTAGGGTGGAGCCTAATTAAGGCAAATCGTTTTCACAAATATTAGTCGGCCATCAATTACGTGACACTTGCTTCATTTCATTTGTCTTTTCGAGGTATTCATATATTTTTTGTCACTATATAATTCTATTGCACATGTTGATGATCCTACAAGAGTGACGGGAGGTAGCTTGCTAGAGGCAAGATATAGGGGAGAGTTTCAGAAAAAGAGGAAGGCCAGTGCCAAGCAGACACGGAGGAGGTGGGATATCAAATATAAACCAGTGTTAGAATGGGTCACCCTTCTATCACCCCGTCACAGCCAGCAACAACCTAGTGATCTACTCAAATACCGACCACTGATTAGGCCACGACCTCCTCAAATTCTCTCAGTCTTTCCAGTCTAATGAGGTAGCGCCACGCTTGCATTCCTTTTGGTTCTGCAGCCGAATTGGGTCGGCGCGTCCGGTTACCAGTACCTCTATCCACCGGGAACTGTCACAAACCGAATTAAACGCTACAATAATACCATCATTTGATGTGACAGCATTGCCACTTCACGGCGTTCTTATGATTAAGAGAGAGATTTAGATAACGTTATCATATTTACGATTTTAAAGCTCTATTTATTCTATCTCACGATATCTTTACACCATATTACGACTGAAAGAGACGAATTTGTTAGCATTCCATGGATTCACCGTGCGGGTGCCGGGTCCATTTCCCAATATTTGAATTTATAGAAAACTATCAGTATCACACAGACAGACAGACATTTTTAAGTAAACAAACATTGTCCTAATAATAACGAACACCAGTTTGATGCAGTCATTCGAAAGTTATGCGCTTACATACATTTTCAAAATTTATTTTTATTTATATGTCTATATATACCGCAAAAACCGCGACTACTTATTCAGACGATCCATGACCACGGCCACTCCGTCAGGAGTGCAACAATTGCACCAAAATTCTTACATCTCCGGCCGCGCAATTTTCCTAAGATGGTACCGAAAGTTTTCTATTCACGTATGAGTGTGAAGATGTTATAACAGACTTTTTATATTTTTGTTTTGGTAATTGACCGATGGGAATTGATAAAAATTTCCATTCCATTTCATTTATTAGAGGTGGCGCCATGCTTGTAGCTGAATTGGGCCGGCGCGTCCGGGTACCAGTACCTCTTTCTCAAATAAATCCTAATCTTCATAATATAGAAGGTCTATAATTAATTTGAGTTCCATGAAGAGTTGCTAGTCATCTGAAATCCTACTAACAAATGGCGAGGGGTCTGTTGGCTGGTATAGATATTCTGGAATCGAGTCAGCAAGTCCCACGCTTCCAGTCTTCTTTTTATAAAATAATAAAAATGTCTTCAAGTAATACGAATGTTGTTATTTCTTTTGCTCTATAAATACAGCAACTGTAGAAGAGCAGCTCAACGTTACGGAGAAACAAATGTCTCCGAGATAGCATTAACATAATCCCATGGTGGCGGACAAAGTGATGTGACACGAACTGAACTTTCTCGTGGTTAATGTCTGCTGTTTATACTGACTTGTTATAAGGATAATACTAATATGGCCAAAAGTAAATTGTATTTAAGTTAAGATACTGTTATTTTGTATTAGTTAATTGTAAAATAAGTGAAGTACTGTATCCGTACTATAACGCCGTGCTCTTATAACGCATTAATACTATTCTATAATATATAATATTATATTATGCGGGCGCATACAAGCGCGTTGCACGAGAGTAATTCAACAAACGCGTTTTCCGCCTTTATGTGAAATAAACCTACCGTGGTATACAATTTATTTGCCTCTACAATAATTCGAAACCTATTGTAGAATAAATCCATATAAAGTAAACATTAGTTTGACATAATATACACAGAATAAGTTAATGCTGTGTATTATTGAGCTCATAATTGCCTTATAAACTGAATCATATTAAAATGAACTCGTTCATTGCAAATGATTTATTGTAAGAATCCGTCATGCAATCCGCAAGAATCCGTGATATATTTATGGAAAAAAAGAAGAAAAAAAGAATCTCAGCTTTACAAGCCGTTGCTATTTCAGCTACATACCAATTATTGGATGTTAGAGGGAGCGACACAGAACGCCAATCTACGCCGACCAACTAAAACAACCTTGGAAAAACGGAAAGTTCCACTGTAAAACTTTGAGGATCAATTTCCCTTTTCAGTAGCGGAACCGGAGCAGTTTTCCATTGTTTTGAATAAAATCCCAACGTATAAGCCATAAAAGGAACATTCTATTGGGCATATGAATAAAGTATAAAGTAAGGGCTCGTACCCAGTGAACGTTTTAGTAAAACAATATGATATTTTTTTTATATACAGTCATCGGTTTTGTTCCGTTTGTGAGAGTTCCCGGCGGCATAAATCCCTCTTTAAAGGCCGACAATGCAACTGCGCGACTCCTGGTGGTGCAGATGACCATGGGCGTCCGTTTGCCTATGTAATATTTATAAAGTGTTCTTTGAGATAAGAATATTGTGGTTTTTTCTTGAAGACCACCAAGTCGTGCTCTTTTGTTAAGAGCAGAGTTAAAGCTGGTAACTGGTTCTACTAATATGTTAGATGTAGAAGTGAAGGAAACAAGATTTCGATGTCTGACGCAATGATAGGTTGTGAAATTCAGCTGAAGATAGTAGTCCAAACCAAAATCCAATTACTCGGATAAAGATATCCTGTAAAGTCCTCCAAATAGGTTTATATACTGTTGATAAATACAATCTTAGTTCTTTTTCTTTTCTATGCCATATCCTAGCCGAGGTTGGCAACTAAACTGTCTGTACTACCTTAAGAAAAAAGCGTACAGCTCAGCTCTAGCTCTAGCCGTGCTGAGTTTGCTTAAAAAAAAACACGACGCTGATTTTCAACTGTAAGCTAAATGGGCGTTTGTATGGGAAAAAAAATAGGGCTGTCTTTAGGATATTCCCGGTAATTATTCGAATTTTTCTCGCCGTAAATATCATTCTTGGACTTCGAGAAACATTTAAAAAAAAGAATTGGTAAAATTGGTCCAGGCATTATTGAGTTATGTGCTTACCAACATATTTTGCGATTCATCTATATATATATATAGATGTAAGATGTTAACTAAGAATGTAGTAGAAACGATTTTCTGCTATTCTGTTGAATTTATTTTTATCAAATATCTAATGGATCCTAGAGACAATGTCCTGTCCGAACTTTGGGTTACTTACTATATACTACATTCTATGATATTGTCCCCGTTCCCGTTTTCTTTCCCTTTCCCGTTCCATAATGGTTCACTATTTTGGCATTGATGACTTAAGCATGAAAGATATATGCTGTCGCAGGCTTACTAAATAATTACTTTTTACTAAATGTCTATTTACTACATTCCATGGTCCTATAATATTATTTCCTTTCCCGTTCCGTTCCCGCCAATGGAAATGTATAAAGTGCTAAGGTTAAATTAGACATAATTTATAGATTTTATATTATGTTTTTTTTTTATATAAGAAAGAGAAGGCATAGGAGCAGACGTTCCACCTGATCTTAAGTGGTCGTCGTCGCCCGTGGCTATCTGAAACAGGTTTTCCTTCATGCTTCCATGTTTTCCTCAAATTTTAAATGAGTAACGACCACATAAACATATACTATTTCATTTAATAAATTATCTTATTTAAGTCATCATGTCTAACGTAAAAATCTAAAGTGAAGTTTCAAGGTTATGTGTGTTCATTAACATTCTTTTTTATCTCAAGGGCAAGTTCAAGTTATCTTTTACCGTAATTATTTTTAAATGCATCGCCTGCAACGAGTGATGATCATATAGCGATGTCTTAAAATGTATGAAGTAACAAAAAATAGCTTTGTTTATTCTATAATCCTACTAATATAATCCTTCAGAGCCTCAATAGCTCAACGGTATAAGGTATGGACTGAAATCCGCAAGGTACCCGGTTCAAACCCCACCGCTGCTGGGGTATTGTCGCTTTGTGGAATCAGTTGCCAGCTTCGGTATTTACGAACGGATACGACTAAGGGACCTTGAAGAAAAAGGCATTTCTCAAAGGCCGGCAACGCATCTGCGAGCCCACCGGTGTTGCAATTTTCCATGGGCGTTGGTGGTTGGAGTGCCGGCTGCTCGTTTGCCCCTTGTTACATATTATTCTGTTATTAATTATATTTATCAAATAAATAATTTTAAAATTTATTTATATAGATTTAGGGGGGGGGAGGGTTTGTTGTGAACTCGAGTCCTCGGCAGTGCGTGAGTGCTAAGCGAGGTCCTCGTAAACCAAGAGCCCCGTCGCCGCCGGTGGGGACGGGAAGGGTGTAGACAACTTAATGCCTATGTTATAGGTAACAGCCGCCTGGTATACACAATTTTTTTTTTATTTAGACATAATTGGAGTTTTCAGTGAAAAATTCTATACCTCTGAATATAATCTGTGAAGTTAGTCAGATGCATTGCCATCCTTAATGACGAGGTTAGGCTACCGGGAACTCTTATAAACCGAACGAAACGCGACAACAATACCATCACTTGACGTGACAGCATTGCCGCCATTAACGCCGATCTTACGTAAGAAAGAAGTACTGGTACCCTGACGCGTCGGACCAATTCGACTACAAGCGTGGCGCTACCTCTGATTAGAAAGACAGGACTAAGGGAAAGGGGTGAAATAAAGGGATATCCTGTAGCGCGACCTGTGGCGCGTCGCATGCAACAGATACCTTATTATTAACGTTTTCATAATACGCATTTGAAGATTTCCTTACTAACTTATGTGTTATTGGAGCCTCAACTGACCAAGATAGCGCACCAGATATACGCTGTTTTTTATGTGATATATTAGCTTTGATATAATTACTTTATTCTCTAAACGCAAAATGTATTGGGTTCAAGTACAAATCTTTGCAACGTTGTGCGTGAGTGATATTAGTCGTGAGGTTGCAAAGTTCGTGGGGGTTCCGAGGATGACGTCAGATGGCAATCAGTCGTTTTAACTCGCACCTCAGCTACGGCCTCTGCAACCTAAGCGGACCCTGGTACTAGACCGGGATAACGCTAGAAAGAAGAAGATTTACAATAACTAAAAATAACATTAAAAACACCTCTGTTCTAAGTCCAATGTAAATAGAAATTGATGAGCTATAATTATTACTACGTTGTAGATACCTCTTCCTAGCGTTATCCCGTTCAACTACCCGGGTCTGCTTAGATGCAGAGGATGTGGTTGTGGGGCGAGTTAAGATACCCGACTGCCGTGTGACGTCATGCCCGGAACCTCCACAAGTCCTACAATTTCAACACCAATCACTCAGTAACATTAATCGAGACCCACTGTTTTATATACCTGTCTAAACACGTCGGAGGTCACATATTAAAAAACAAGTGTTCTGGGCGCCGGTAGGCACTTCGATGCCTGCTGCCTGCTCGTTTGCCCCCTTGTAACATAAAAGAAAAAAAACTTCTCCTATACTCCTATCTATTTATCTAATTAGAGGTAGCACCACGCTTGAAGTTCATGCTCGTCGGTAGTTATTTAGGTGATGAACGGTCTGCTTGTTTGCCTCTTGTCATATTAAAAAATGCGACGAGGAGAGGATCGTTTAAAGTAGAGTATCTTAGAAATTTGATAAATTATTTTAGTCTTAGATAGTCCATTTATTAAGAAGCCCTAAAAATTACGAAAAAATACTAGTTCACTAAAACATTTTCCTTTGCACAGTGCACGGGGCCCCTAGTTCGCATCTGCGATCCCTCAGGTGTTGTAGATGTCCATGGGCGTCGGTAGTCACTTTAGAGTACCACCTGCTCGTTTGCCCCTTATCATATAAAAAAAAAAGTAGTTGATGCGGGGCCCATGCGTGTGTTATTTATGTCACTGTTATCTGGTAGTTTTATTGTTATGGCCGAGTGGGGTTTGACACCTTGACAGATGACAGCACTTGACTTTACCTCGCTTTGTTTGGAGGGGAGTTCTTATGAGACGAAGTTTTCTTGTCTCGTTACGTCTTTAAGTGTATTACATTGTGAAGAGTTTAGCTTTATCGGTAGTCGGCAATTTAATCGATTGCTAGGTTAAGCAGTTTTTACCGCGATTTTTTTTCAATATCCGACCTCCTCCGTGTTTCAGAAGACACGTAAAACTGTTAATATATCCGCCTGCCGTCTGACGTCATCCCTGGAATCCACTCAATTTCACGACTAATAACACATAATAACACAACGTGACATTAACCGGGTCCCACTGTTTTACGTGCCTTCCGAAACGGAACGGAGGATGCCGTATATCAAATATAAACCAGCCTTGATTCTACCTGTAAAAGAGTACCTATATATATAGGTAAAATGTAGTCTATATCATTCAAGGATAATACATGATTTTAACAGTAAAAGAATTTGCTAAATCCAATCAGTAGAGCCGGAGATTATCCGATACGTACAAACACACAAACTTTACTTCTTTACAAAGTACTGTAATCCCTCCCTATAGCACGGTGTTCTTATAACGGATTAATATTATTCTATAATTTAAAATATTGCGTTATGCGCATTCGGGGTCGTACTAGCGCGTTGTACGAGAATAATCTTACAACGCGTGTTTTTTCATAACTATATAAATATTTCAACTGTTTATAAGATATTATCTTAGCTATTTTTAAAACACGCTCAGTTAAAATTAAATGAACAAGATTATAATTTGGCACTTCCGTATTTTAATGGTAGTTTTATGAGCGATTATTCATGAATATGTATGAATCAACGACATTTTCATATTAATCTTATTATATGACATAATATTTTGAAACCGCGATAGCTCAAAGATAGAAGGCTAGACTGCAATCCGTAAGGTGCTAGGTTCATGTCCCAAGCTCACTAACTTAACAGGAGTGGTAAGGAGCTTATATATTATTGATAAAAAAAAAATGTTACATATTCATATTCATTTCTTCAATTGCACATGTTAATTGTTACAGATTGCACATGATACCCCGTTAGGGCGAAGCAATTTTAATAGAGAAATTTTATATCGAAGCTATTTTATCGTGTTTACGTAGTAATTTATATATAATATATATGTATATATATCTATATTCTATACTAATATATAAAGCTTAAGAGTTTTTTTGTTTGTTTCCTTACTGGAACGCACTAATCTCAGGAACTGCTGGTCGGACTTGAAAAATTCTTTCAGTGTTAGATATCCCATTTATCGAGGAAGGCTATAGACTATATATCATTAAGCATGTTTTCTCCAAATTTAACGCTGATGAAGTAGCGGCTACAGCTAGTACTTAATGTAGATATAATTTTATATAGAAAATCCTTTTTTTGCAAGTTCTCCTAGAAACTTAGTATTTTAATCAAAAATTACATTTATTGAAACAATGCAATTTTCTTTTTCATATGTTTTTGATACAGGTAACGAGGAACGACTCTGGTATTTGGAACAAACACAACATAGGACCCTTCAAGGAAAGGTCATAATCATTGCTCAAAGGCCGGCATCGCAATTGCGAAGCTGGTGGTGGTGCAGTTGTCCATTGGGTCGGTATTCACTCGGTGAACCGCCTGCCTGTTGATTCTTTGTTATAATTCTTGTTGACTGGCCTGTTGGCGCAGGAGGCAGTGACCCTGCCTTCCACTCCGGGGGTCGTGGGTTCGATTCCCGCCTCGATTCTAGGTGCATTACCTATAACACAGGCATTAAGATGTCTACCTTAGAAACAGACGTCCGTGGGTCATATAGTCCTGTATATATTTATTTATACTATGAAAAATTAAAACCAAATTTTTGCTATGTGATACACACGTGTACATACTATGTAAAGATGTGTATCTCCGTGATTTCACTGAGGAGGAATTCGTGTAACAATGTCTACCAAATTGCTATTTGTAACCGTGAGAACAGAACGGTGATACAAAATATGGACGGACGACTAATTATATAGTACCGATCAAATGTTAATTCATAATAGTCTGGACCACTTGACGAAAAAATTCACAAGTGTAACACCATTTAAATTCAGTGGTTCCGGTAATCATGTTACAAATTTTGGCGACTAATTTAATACTGCTTTTGGAGTAAGGCGAATTCCTAGATGTGTAACACCATTTAAATTCAGTGTTTCCGGTAATCATGTTACAAATTTTGGCGACTAATTTAATACTACTTTAGAAGTAAGGGCGAATTCTTAAATGTGTAACAAACTAGGTTTTCCACGACGTTTTCTCCTTCCCTATTCGATCATATCGATAAAGCCGTTCCTACTGCGCTTACCAACACATTTTGCGATTCATTTATGTATACTTCAAGGTTCTTGTTCTAGTATTTAATAATAAAAATAGGTTCCCTTTGTGTATATATTTGTGTAAGGATCTCTAAATTGACCGCTATTACTTCCCATCAAGGTTGATATGCGAGTTGACGCGCTCAGCCATTTTTATTCGTAATAACACGCTGTTGGATTGACAAAACGCTTTGAAGGATTTAAGAAGTGGTTGGTCGTTAATTATGTGTCGGTTTTTTTGTGCATTTAATCGGACATTTGTTCTAAGGTAACCTCGCGGCTAAAGAAGGTTTTAGACCTGCGGGGACGGGTGATTATGGAGTTATTCGTAATCATATACGGAAAGGAGGTATGCCTATTGAGAGGTAGGTATAGGTATAGTCGACTAGAGACAAAAGTGCTTTACCATTTTGGATGACAGTTCCTACTGAAAGAAAATGTTTGTAAGGGTCATTGTTAGAAATTAACGTAATGTATAACAAGCAAAAATGAACCTTTTAACTAATTGACGTGCAAACGACATTCGACCTTAGTGCGGCACACCAATTTCTTGATCGACCAACTATACATGTTTATTGCAATACATGTTATATAGTACGTAGTGGTATTTATAGTCAATTATTACTTACTAGCTGTTCCCGCTACTTCGTCCGCGTAAAATTAGGTAAAAAATAGATTCAATTTTAGCGTGACGATATATATAGGCTTTCTAGATAAATGGGCTATCTAACATTGAAATAATTTTTCAAATCGGACCTGTAGTTCCTGAGATTAGCGCGTACAAGCAAGCAAACAAACAAACTCATTAGTTTTATATATTAGTATAGATATCGATAATTGTAATCCATCAAATTGGAATTAAGTATTCTGTAAAGATGTTTGTAGATTGATTGTAATAGTTTATGCATTTGTATATATAAAAATGAATCCCTACTTCTCTTGGTCAAGGTTTTACGCGCGAACGGCTGGACCGATTTTGCTAATTCTTTTTTTGTTGTGTTTGTTAATGTCAGGAGAAGGAGTTGCCATGAAAGAAAAAATTAGGAAATTACACGGAAAATTTGAAAAATTAAGTAGACTTAACCACCATATTAAATTATTTCTAATGTAACGCTTTTGATAATTTAACCATTTTTTATGTAACGTTATGGCGTTTGACGTAACATTGACAGAAGTCATGTTGTAAATATCGTCAAAGAGGATATAAGAAAACTAAATATCGTTCAAAACAGATGCCTCGATCGAATTTATCTAAATAAATAAAAGACTTTTAAAAATGTATATACCTGTATAACTTCCGAACGACTGCATAAAAATTGATGTATACCTAAGAATGTCTGTCTGTTCGTTATGGATAATTTCTGAAAATATTAGGAAACGGAACGGGTACGGGAACGGGTACGGAATCGGGAACGGGAACGGGAATATCCTTATAGGATGATAAAATGTAGTAAATAGTAAGTAACCCTTAGCAGGCCAGTGTCTGCGGCGACGCTTGATTAATAAAAATTGGACTGCTGACGCCCCGCCCCTTTTTAATAAACATAACTAAATCGCTTCTTAATTGAGGTGAGAGAAGCTGCGAGATAAAGCTAGTATCTAAGATTATTCAAAGAAAGGCTATGTAGCTAATAACATCCCTTACGATATCTTAGAGCGTAATCAAACAAGCAACAGGGGTTGAAAGGGTTCAACCGCATAGTTTGTCAACCCTTAATTAATAAAGCTTGGACTGTTGACGCCGCGGGCGAAGTCTGGTTAGTAAACATAACTTGTTATAGAAAGAGATTAACGCAAACTGTTAATTTCTGTAATTAAGTTGAATTAGTACCCGTATGTAACTTACCCGTAGTGGATCTAACCAGTACTTGGATAAAGAGGAAGATCCACCCCTGGACAAAGATATGGAGGAGTAAATATAATTGTAGTTACTAATTATAAGCCATGGAACGTTGCATAATAGGTGTAAAAAAAACTGATCGAGTTCTGAACACCACCCTGTGTTCCATAACTGGAGTACCATCACCTGCGTTACACCCTGGATGTGGGATGTGCCACAATTGGACCCGCAAAGGTAGGCCAAAGTTGCAACTTAATGGACTCCCATCAATGGCTGCCGAAGACCAGGTTGACTGAGGAAGAGGTGGCGCGACGACTAGGACTTGGCGGGAATGTAGTGGATTGGGTCAGTTCTGGATAGAGGATAGTGGTCTAAGACAGGGGAGGCCTTTGCCTAACAGTGGGAAATTACAGGCTAATTAAAAAAAACAAAGCATCGTTACGATAATCGCTCACAAGCTGGGTAACAATAAATAACTTTGAAGAAATTGAGAAACTATCCCATCCTCGTGCCAATGATGATCGGAGAAGTGAACTAAGACACGATTAGAAACGCACTGGTTATTCCATGAATGACAACACATGACATATATAACAGTTATAACTTATAATTCTAGAATGCTTAATGACCCACATTCATATCTACAAAGTACAAAGAAAAAACAGCCAAGAATCTATTTTTTTTTCTTTATGTTAGTATAAAATAATACTTGCTTAAGAAAATTTCGGTATTTAACGACGTATTTTCTTAAAAATCGCCCCGCGGCAGTACAATTTAGCAACCTTTGAACTCCTTTGAGCATTTTTAAGCAGATTAAAAGAATCATTAGCGATTCCTACTTAAGCTTAACACAAGTTTGTAAGAGACAGGGGATTAAAGCGGGCCCCGAGGCCCTGTTGACTTGCAACCTCCTTAGGAGTCAAGATTGCCAGTACGTTTATTAATTATGTATGTTGTGTTCACAATGTTTTGCTTGATTAACTCTCTTTGCTGTAGTGAGCAAAAATCCACATCGTCTTAAATATTACAAACACTTAAAACCTTTTTATTTAGGAAATAAGGCGGAAGGCGGGCTTTAAGGTGGATGTATCATTAGGCACTGGCTTAATTTTAGACACTAGCCTGACTTTAGGTACTCGCCTAATTTTAGGCACTACCCTAACTTTAGGCACTACCCTAACTTTAGGCACGAACCTTTCTTTCTTAGGCACGAGCCTAACTCTAGCCACTAGCCTAACATTAGGCACGAACCTAAATGTAGGTACTAGCTAAACTTTTGGCACTAGCCTATAAATAGATAAAGATATCGTAGTCTATAGATATTTGTAAATATTCCCCCAACTGACTCCTAAAGAGCTTAGCAGACATAATTTTTACATCAGCTTAAACTAAAGTACAAATTTTCATTGATAATAAATATAATTTAATGCTCTATAAAGATTTTGCAGTCAATTGCCCCACATAGGGCACAATTTCATAGCATATCAAAGTGTCAAACGTCACATCCCACTTTTCGCACAAGTATAGCTATCGTGATGCAAATAGTGTCACTCATGGAAAGGGTTGTTGTTGTTGTGATCTAAGAAAGTATGACATCAAGTTCAAGAGATGTAATAGTTTTTACGTCAATTTAAACTTAAATACTGACTATAATTTTATAACGTATTCATATCATTCTATAATATAAAATCATTGTAATATATATAATATTATATTATGCACATTCGGGGCCGTACAAGCGTGTTGTGCTAGAAGAATCCTATACAGCGTTTTTCTATAATGAGGAATAAACCTACAATGTTATAGGGGGGATTCCAGTACTACTATATCTTATTTAAAAGATAAATAAAAAAGGTTGTAAAACGCTTGCAATCAATTGCTCCATACAAGAAACAAATTCATAGCATATCAAACTGTCAAACATCGCATCCCACTATGCCCACGTGTGTAGCTGTTATGATGCAAATAGTGTCAGTGA
Source organism: Charaxes varanes (assembly GCA_024363005.1). Classification (NCBI taxonomy): domain Eukaryota; kingdom Metazoa; phylum Arthropoda; class Insecta; order Lepidoptera; family Nymphalidae; genus Charaxes; species Charaxes varanes. The sequence goes on from JANCMC010038415.1 coordinate 3,903,368, forward strand.
CGTGAGGGGGTGTGTGTCATGAATAATTCACGTGTACTGATCAAAGACAATGCGGCGTCAGGCGTCAAGTGGCGTCACGGTTTTTACGTCAGCCCTATCCACGGGATTTACAAGTATTATTCTATTCGCCATCGTTCGCGGAATTTCGACGTAGTTTAACCGCGCTTGGCGTGCGTTATGATATTTTATCAAAATATATATTGAAATACTTTAATAATATCCTAGCGGCCCTCCCTGGCTTCACACGGGTATTTACATTATCAATGTTTTCATACAGATCACTAACTTTTTTGAAAATATTCTATCGTCTATGTTTATCAGGGATAATGTAGGACTCTAATGGTGAATGAATTTTTCAAATCGGTCTCATAGTTTTAGAGCCTATTGCAATGCAAACAAACAATCAAATCTTTCTTCTTTATATTAGTATAGATAAGGATTTTTATTCATAGATAAGGCCCAAGACTTCATCTCTGTATTGTAGACTTCATATTTTGATATAAAGTTATTTACGAATATTAGAAGTGGTCTATTTGTTAACTTAGTGCCAAATATTCTCCAAATAGATTTTTATTTATGTTACAAGGGGCAAACGACTAGGCGGTTCACATAAGTGAATATCGACGCCCATGGATACCTGCATCACTAGGAGGCTATCAGATGCGTAGCCGGCCTTTAATGACGAGATTAAGCCACCAAGAAGTCTTTTAGAACGCGACAAACATTTCATCAATAGACGTGACTGCGTTGCCGCCACTTCACGCCGATCTTATGAGAAAGATGTAGAACCTATGGTATTCTGTTGCTAATTCCTAAATACCATTTCCTAATTTTACGGAGTATTCCAAATTATTTATAACAGAATTGTGCGATTTGCTAGCATTTTTCTGTCACGAGTATCTTTGTGAAGTTAGTTCTCTTCAAGGAAAAACATATTCATTTCTCAAAAATCGACAACGCATCTGTGAAATTTCCACCTCTGATACTTCCTCTAGTCGCTTTAGGGTTGTGCGGGGGGGGGGGGGGCGTTTACTCCACCCAACCAACTTCTGATACAGCTGTCAACGAACGCCGCAAGTTACTTGAAATCTCGTTACCGTACAGTTCTTTTGCCCTTTGTCACATTGCCATTGGGGTAAAATAAAGTATTGGGCAAATAATTACTTTAATCTATTACTCGTTTTTTTAAGAGACTCAACCTCGCCATCACTTACGAGTACCCTCCTATAACGTATTCGGTGAACGTGTAATCTTTTACGAGGCCTCTCGAACCAATATCGGAAGCAAATGTCCCCAATAAAGCACAGATAGTCGTAAAGCAAGGGGTGATAGGTAGGGTTGCCATACGTCCGGATTTCCATAGATCCATAGGTAACTATTTCAGGAAGAAGGATCAATGTTACAAATGTGAAATAAAATTAAAATACGACTGCATGTTCGATAAATGGTAGTGGTAGATAGACTGATTAAAATGGTAATTAAAATGCTGAATGTAGCTGAGTATCTACAGCCCTTTGTCCCAGCCTCCGAGAACTCCCCACCTGGATTTGAGTTACCGTGTTCAACATGGGAATCTCTAAATAGACTCCGGACACAGGTTAGTCGAAGCGAAGAGAACTTGTTCAGGTGGGGATTCCTGAATGACACCACAGGCTAATGCCCGTGCCCTTTCATAGTGCTATGTTCTAATTAATAGAGATTTCACTCTTCATTTCTATCGTTTTTCAAGTCCCTTATACAAATTCCGGTTCTTCTTTGGGGCAGCCATTTCCGCAATGGATATACATGTGTTATACATATAAACCTTCCTCTCGAATAACATTGTTTATTGTTAAAAACCTCATTAAGATCCGTTGCGTAGATTAAAAGATCAAAGCTTACAAAAACGAGTAGCTATTTTGTTTTATGCTAGTAAAGATAGGGTTACTGTATGAAAATTCTAGTGGAACTTGCCCTTTTCTAACCAATACCGATCAATTAAAAACTACAAAGTTTAAAACAGATGTGATCACTATAATTTTTCTTGTATGGAAATGAAAGATCATATATAGTGGAATTTAAGAATTCGATGACTCAAGAGTAAAAATCTAATCTAATAAAAATTGGAATAATATTTGTCTATCTACGCAGGTATTTCTAATTAACAATAGGTTTAAAAGACTGTATGAATCTCGGAATGAGATTTTTAGTTAAGTTAATTTTTGCAATTACTATTAAGGTTGTCTAATTCTCGAATTCAGAATTAATCTCATAGGAACAAAAACAATTACGGTCGCAAAAAACCTACCGATAGTTTGCCTATCTATTATCTAGAATGCACAAAAAATAAAAGTAAAAAAATAACCAACTCGGAATAAGTTTTCTCTAGTCTAATTCTACACTAAGGTTAGAGTAATTGCCCAACGCTTAGAACAAGCGTTTGTTAACACTAAAAAATCAAGAAAGAATGCAGTCTTGCTCAAGCTTTAGCTCTGCGTATGGTCTAAACCCACCTTTAACGGACCCAAAGAGAGTTTAAAGTTAAGGTTTGTCTTTCTACCTATCATAGAGAATAGGTCTTAAATTACACTAAAACAAGTATGAAGATATTTTTCTATACTTGGTCAATCCACGGCGACTATTTTTGGATAATTTTTTAGTCGATTGTATCTTAGATGAGCCAAATTACTAAATTAAGAAATAGGCTTTGTCAATCTACCCAGGCAATCCGGGAGTAGAGTAGGTCTAACATTACACAAAGCCCTCATTCGCATGAGAGTCAAAAAAGCGTTGCGTTAAATCTAAGCGTTGCGTTAAATCTAGGCGTTGGCGCTTTATTAGCGTCCAAAGAAAAATATCGTATATGTAAATATATAGCATTGAAAATAAAACCTTGCCTGAACACGATCGTGGAAGTTGAAATGTTCTATTTGAACGCTTTTTTAACGCACGGTAAAAAAACTCTCGTGCAAATGATAACTTAAAGTACAGTTAATAGCTAAGATAGTTTCAGTACTTATTAGATATTAGATTATATTAGAGTAGAAGTTATATTAGATGACCCAAACAGAGATTGACTTTAAGGTTTCCTATATACCCAGGTAATCCTAGGGTGGTGTAGGTCTTAAATTACACTAAGAACACGTATGAAGACATTTTTCCTATACTTGGTCAGTCCACCAGCGTGAAGATACGATTATGAAAGGCGGTCGCCGTGGGAGGGTCGCACACAACTCTACGGACTGTGACGACTGGGGTTACGGCTAAGATAACAGTGAATACAGGCTGCTCTGAATGTAAAAACTTTTTTTTAAATTTTTAAATATATAACAAGGTGTTAGGATAGTTCGCCTGGATGACTTCCGTGTGTGCTTTGCCCGCCTTTCCTGTTCTTATTGTTTCAATAAATTTGTTGTTATACAGTAGCGATCCAGAAAGCGGCCACATTAATAGCTCTATCTGATGCAGCCATTTAATCCTCCTGTGTTTTGGTATTAGGGCACACAGGGCACGATATGAGTTGGAGTATTGTTTGGACCGCACAAAAAAACAACCCATCTTGTTATCGTTCTTAAACATTTTAAGAAATCAGCATACCCTGTCCTTCTTCTTATTTCTTATACGACTCTTCTTCGAATAGGATTAGATAACACTTGATCTACTCATAGCAACTGATTCCACGGAGACTCTGTGAAGTAATTCTGTGTTGTCTGTGGTTTTTAGTAAGTTTGAGACGCTTTCCCAAATTTCCCATTGTTGGGCAACTGCACACAATATGAGGGATAAATCTTTTTAAGCATCACTGTTGCCTTAACTACAGTTTGTAAGCTTAGGCGTAAGTTTATTTATCTATATGTGAATATATGTGTAAAAAAATTATCATCGCTAGGAAATTACCTAGAAATACATAATTATAAAACAGAACACTATGATATAACTCGCGACTTTGTGCGTGTTGAATCCAGTTTCATTCTCACGATAAAAAGTAGCATACGTCCTTTTTCAAGGTCCAATTTAGCTCTATACGAAAATTCATCAAGAATGGTTAAGCGGTTTAGACGTAAATAGTTAAACACATTTATAATATTAATTATAGATTCCTGGGCGTGTGTATGTTAGTACTGGTTAATAATTAATCAGGTAATACAGCCGCAAAGCGTTCACAGTCGGTATTAGTCAAAAGGACCCGTAGTAGTAATGCGGATTGTCGTAATTCAAATTAGCAAATCCTTTGTCCACCGAAGCGGCGTTGCATTGCTGATTTGTATAGTCAATACTAGCTTTTGTACACGACTACAGTTGTAATTTACTCATTCGTCAATTCATAATTTTCAATTTTAACTTACGTTTGATTTCTTTTTGTTGTTGATGGTGATGATCGTGGTGATGGTGATTGTGATGATGTTGATGGTGATGGTGATGGTGATGGTGATGGTGATGGTGATGGTGATGGTGATGGTGATGGTGATGGTTTTTTATCTTCATTAATAGCTGAAACTAATCGAACTCCTTTTGACATCGCGCGGCATAGAGGGGATTCGCCGCCATTTTGAGTTCTTCTTCTATTTAGCCTATTCATGTACAATACACGCCCGTATTCATGACATAGCCACAACCCATTTTTTATATTTAAGGGGGAAAATGGGCAATGGCTACTGAGTATGACATCGTCCAAATGGATGACCCAAGAAATCTTTAAAATCTGGCAAGTAACTACTAGACGTTACAACTATTCAAAAGTAAGCCAAATCATCGATCCCCTGGCTCCATTCCTACTTCGAATCTGGGTGTATTACCTATATGTGTGTATTTATATTTCTAAAAAAAATATATTTGAGTACAACAGGCGGCTGTTATCTATAACACAGGCATTAAGATGTCTACCTTAGGAACAGACGTCCGTGTGCCATATAGTCCTGTATATATTTATTTATATTAATCGTTCATTCTAGGCAAGCGCGCTCCACCATAGACCGCATCTACACTTTATCAAGTGTGACTGCTGTCAAGCGCTTGCCTATCTCCAATAAAAAAAAAAAATGTTGTATAGAGACGTCGTCGTCAAGCGGACACTGACGTGGACAATGTTGTGGTCACCTGAAGATTAAAGAAAAATATTCTTTAGTTTCAGTCTTTTAGGATCAATGTTTTAATGTAATAAATTCATTACGGTTATTGCCAATAACCTTGTATCTGCAGTTCCGATGACATCAGCTAACGAAGTGTTTTTATAATCAATTATAGTCACGGAAAAGTTGCGCTTGCATACATTAAAGCCGAGAACAGTGTTACCAGATATGTTTTAGTTGAAGGCATTTAGAAATTCCTTCATTAGTACAAATCTGTCCTTTTGTACCCACCTGATATGATTAGATAAGCGAGTGGCAAACCAGTATATTTTATTCTCCTTTAGTGGGCAGTAACCTGCCTTCTGCTCCGGGGGTCATGGGTTCGATGCCCACCTCGAGCCTGGGTGTATTATCCATATGTACGTAATTATATATTTCTAAAAAGAAAATATTTGTGTATAACAGGCGGCTGTTACCTATGACACAGGCATTAAGTTGTCTACCTTAGGAACAGACATCCGTGTGCTATATAGTCCTGTACATAATTGATAGAATCAGGCGTTACTTTGCGGAAATCGACGTGACATCATTGCTACCACTTCACGACAATCTTATGTGAGAAAGAAGTCCTGGTACCCGTACGCGCTTTTTATCTACCTTTATATCCTTTTACTCCATCCCTTCCTTTACATCTAATAATCTAATTAGAGATAGCGCCACACTTGTAGCCGAATTGGGCCGACGCGTCCGGGTACCAGTACCACATTCTCACATGAGATCGACGTGAAGAGGCTATAAAATTCAACTTATGCCCATCCAGGCGCGGTTCACCGTGGTGGGCATGATGGGCGTCCACCACCCTAATAGACTTGTGTCACATTTTGACAGTCAATTGAGGTCAACATCCATATAATATTATATCCATTTTTACCTCTTTCTCACATGAGAGCGGCGTGAAGTGGCGGCAATGCTGTCACGGCTTGTGATGGTGTTGTTGTCGCGTTTCGTTCGGTTTGTCAGACTTCCCGGTGGCCTAAACTCGTCATTGACTGACCAAATTAAGTCTGCCACAAACTGTCCTCTGCATGAGAGTACTAGACGTGCGGCTGTGAGAGAGGAATGACGCCGCGTAGTTAAGCTTGCCATACAAGAAATGACAGCCACGACCACTCTGCCAAGAGTGTAGCGACCAATATATAAAGCTGAAGAGTTTGTTTACTTGAACGCGCTAATCTCATGAACTACTGGTCCGATTTGAAAAATTCTTTCAGTGTTAGATAGTGTGCATTATATTACGAAAACATTTCAAATTTATTCAAAGACTTAATAATCGGTTGTAAATACGAGCGATCGTGATTATTACGCTGTGGTAATATAATTGTAACATGCATATATTTACACAATACGGTAATAATTACCGATATTCGCGGAATCCTTTGGACGTGACGTCACGCTCAACTGGTCGCAGTCCGCACCACTACTGTGTAGATGCGCAGAACCTTCTTTTTTATTTTTTTCACTGCTGAGTAACGGCTTCTCCCAATTTCTGCCTATAAAAAATATTTGATGTTATTCTATTGTGACTGAATAATAATTAATGTTACTAATTATGTGAGTCTTCATTAATATGTACCGCCTTCAGCTTGAATTATTTTTTATTTTATATTTAGGTCTATCTGCAGATGAAAGGGCTTGGCCTCTGATACAACACCGGAGAAGACACGAGACGGTTTTCGTTCATCTATCAATTTAATAGTTTTAGACTATAAAAGGAATCATAGAATCAAAAAATGGTTTGAATAATAAGGGTAAACCTCACCTTGTGTTAAATATTTCATATTGGAGAACCAAGATGTAAAACCAGATTAATTTGACTTTTTTCCATGTACTCATCACTAATGAAGTGCTATGTTAAGTATGAATGATATACTAAGTGAAAATATTACATTAAATAAGAATAGTTAAAAACTTGCATTATTATGCATCAAAAATTAGGGAGAGAGACTGCCCTAAGAAATTTTGGGCATATGAAAAAGACTCGAGATACTTGGTATATACAAAGAAGTAGGCCTCGAGATATTGAGAGTAGAAGACAGTAGATTAGGGAGTCTTCCAATCTACGATTCCTCTACAGTGATCAGTTACATATGGCTAACTAGTAATGTGGCGCTTGCTGGAGACAGGTCACAAGTGTTATAATTAATGGAACTGTCATGGAAGTTGCTCAAGATCTAGACCTAGCTCAAGCTCTCCAATATGTCTGTTACTGCTAAACCAATTTAATGACATCAATAACACCCGTGCCGTCATTACTCTTCACAATATTTGTCGAAGATCCGAACCACTGTTAGAATCTACCGAAACAACTCCCTTGAGGCCGATTTTCCTAACATCGTTCACATATATCATATTATTTGTGATCAGTTTTTCCATGTTTCTTTTTCCTTGCTTCAATATGATCGTCATATATATGTATTGTGTCGGGCTGTGGCATTTTTTTGTAACCATATGAAATGAGATTCGACTTATGGACATTCGTGTGTAAAAAGCTTACGCAATATAATATGTTATGTTTTCCACCTTTAATATAAAGAACCAGAAGTTTCATACAATGAATTGAACTACGTTAAACTAATTTATATGAACCGTATCTCTAAGTCTGTCTATCGCACCGTGAGCTATTATAATCCTGCGTAAAAAAGCCGGTGGCAGCTTGACGTATTAACGAGATAAAGGTATATCTAGTAGTGATTTTTAGATAGATAGAGCTGAAGAGTACCTACTCATAAGTATAATGATGACTAATTTTGAAAAACAGATTTATAATGTTCTCAAGTATCTAGTATTACCAGAAAATTTAATATTGCTGAATTTAAGCAAAAAAAAAACATTCGAAGTTGCCCTGACGTCACTTTATGTTAACAATACGTTCCACTAATCACCACCTCGATGTTTTCGTCGCGACCGTAATGATGGCAGTATTTAAATGTTGAACATCTGAATGAGCACTTTAAAACGTTGCGATCGCTTATTGGAACGTACTTATAATATACGGTAACGTCATACGCTCTGCTGGATGTTTTAGCTATCATGGTGGATATTGATATATATATTATATTTAGCTATCATGTATTTTGTACTTTTTTTGTTAATCACTTCGTCTTTCATCATCTCCCTTGCAATATCAAAATAAATATAAGTTTTTTAAGCTTAATGTATCTTATTTTATCAGATATATACATAATTTAAATGCTTTCAGTTTACTGTCATGCCTATTCTAATGTACTCAAACCTGATATGGAATAGTGCATCCATTTTAGATATCACAAATGGTTCACTCGACAACTATTATTGGGTAAATTTTGGAATCGC